>CM046856.1:15331349-15815539 GCA_025617745.1 Heliocidaris erythrogramma
TTGACGTTTATCTGACGTCGACAGGGTTTGGTGAAACTGGTGCAGGTAGTGATTACAGGTATATGATTATTCTATTAATATTAGATTAAGGCGAGAATATACAGCCGTTGAAAAATTATTAGACCAGCTCCTTTTGAAAACATATGAAGTATTGGCTACTGCAGAAGTAGAACTTGCAAATCATTTTCTACTAGAAAACTCATGATGAGTGAATGACCTACCCCTAAAACATTTACCTCTTTGCAATAACTAACCCCTTGGACCTCTCCAGGGTAATTACCCGTAAGACAATTGACGCCAGGACAATTATCCCCAAAGGAAAATTACACCAAAGGGCACCCAGAGGATAGATACTTTAGAACCACTAACAGAATGTCCGGGGGATATTTCCCACGAGTATATGGGGGTGTTGATATAAATGTCCTTTTGGCAGTCATGGTCTGGAAATAATTTTCACAGTGGTATACCTGCTCATCTCGCAAAGGCATATAATATTCACTGCTGTTCATACATTGCTTTCAGTTCTTGATGTAAAAATGCTGTATTTTATGATATGTTCATGTTAACAGCCATGCCTGTTGGTATGTTGTCCACAAGGTGTTGATTTTCTCATCACATCATCCCATTCACGTTGCAAGAATCGTTTTTGTATGATGACTTTCATTTTCTATTCTCTGTAATTTCTATGCCATTCAAAATGTTCTCAACAGAATAATGAGCAGGCCATAGTGTACAGACCAAGACAAGTAACACTAGACAATCGTCCATTAAAAGTCTTTTAGGTGGTTCAAAACCATTTTTCATAGGGGAATGGGGGAGGGGCTAAAATATGTCCGTGGCAATTTGTCCTGAGTAGTAGTCCATAAATCATTAATTAGTTGTCCGATAATGATTTTCCGAGTTCCTTAAATAATGAACTTAACACCGCTAATATGCCCCCTAATCAGAGCAGGGGGTGTTTCATAAAGCTGTTCGTACAGTTGTGGTCTAGTGGATAAGTCACCGGACTGTAGATCACAAGGTACGGGGTTCAATCCCACCATGGCACTAACGTCCTTTGGCAAGACACTAATCTACATTTGCCACTCTCCACCCAGGGGTAAATGGGTACCTGATATGCTTGAGCGCTAGTTACTTTGGCGGCTCGGCTATGACCAGGGTAATAATGTCTAAGCACCATGAGCGTCACTGCGTGATGGATATGAGCGCTATATAAGTGGCCATTGTAATTATTATTATTAAAGGACAATTAACCCCACATGATATTCTAGATGCGGTATTGTCTGCTACGTCTTTCCATGGAGGCTGCCATTTTGTGCATGACACGGATCATTAGGTACCATATGCATTGATAATAGCCTACCTTTACAACAGATACGTCGCTTTGTTCTGATTTTATTACGATTGTTATTGGTCATGGGCCTAGATAATTGACGACCCATGAGTTCTAATAGCCATCCTGTAATGCAGATTCCTCGCTTTGTTTTGGTATTGTTACGATTGTCTCCGTCCTTGACGTCAATTCTCCGTCTCCACGTACAGAAAGTATATTTTTATGAACAAATTAAGACCTTTTAAAAAATATATAAAACTAAACTTACATTTCAGAATATGTGACTATATCTTATATATATTTGTCCTCTAAAAATCAATTACAAGTTAACGATGAAGGAAATATTACTTGGGATGAAAAATATTTTCGTGTACACATAAAGTAATGGCAGCCCCCTTATTATTGCTAGCAGACAATAACTTGGCTGGAAAATAGTGATTTATATCTATATCCTGTGTTTTTACATGAAATTGCATGTATCAAATAAGAGGCATATACTACACCATTCAAAATAAGCTAGTTCATACGCTGAGGTTAATTTCCCTTTAAAGTAACGCATGACTTACATATGACAAGCCAAATGATGGGATGCTCGATCATTTTTAACTGCATCAACTGAAGTTGAATTGTGCAGACGTAGGTTAACATTCTTATTATAACAAACATTTCTAATGCAAACTATATTTTTGGCCATAATTTCATTTAGGTTATTGGAAATACAGTCACACTTTGTTAAAACATCAGGAAGAACTTTGGGCATCCTATCTGGCACTTCATATTCAGGTCATGAATATGAAGTCATGCGTAACTTTACGAACAGCTTTATGAAACAGCTCCCAGGTCTGTGTTTAATAATTATTTTCAGGGCTGTACAGTTGTGGGAGATGGCAAGGAAAAGCATTAACACTGTCGAACTTAAAACCTAACTTTACTCTGTTAACTCTTGCGCGACGTTTAATACCCTCCCCCCCCCCCCCCCCAAAAAAAAAAAAAAAAAAAAAATGAGATATTGCTTAATATTACTCAGTTTTCCATTATGATGAAGCTATCCTGATTTCATATAAAAATTATTGTTATCACGTTGCATAATAATTTTTTTGTATCCTTAATGTAGTAAAACTATTTCTAGATGGGCATGTAATAATTAATATGATTTTATGAATGAAATAGGAAATAATGTCTTAGACAAAAATATTCCCTTTATCTTTGAAACTGTGATTTATCCCAATCAAATTTTCTTTGACGTCGTATATAGGTGCTATTTCTACTCTGTTAATGGAGACTCGCCTTCCCGTCATCCCTTCAGAGGTGTGTGTTAGATGGACTGAACATACACTAGAAGATGTGTCAAAGGTCATATGTGTAGGATATGAGACTGGGGTACAGGGACCATGTTATGTAAGTAATATTTTACTGTGTATTATGCAGCATTCAAAAGTGCATATTTTAGTATATTATAAGACACCAATAACTTGTAGAACGAGACCCAAATCTAACTTTGTTGGGTCAACCCCGTCTTTCAAAGAGTTGCGAATGATTCAAATTGATTATAAGTTGGGATTGATATCAATTATACATGTCGGCCCACATAAGATATCAATTCGGATTAATTGCGACAATCAGACTGCGATCCAATTGCTCTGCGACTGCAAGCCCAGTCGGATAGCAGTCGGATCTTCCAGTGTACGGATGGCTTCAGACAGGGTAACCAGACAACAGACAAGTTCTACTAACAAGGCTGTAAATGGTCTTAGTTAGGTTCGAGTTAGTTTTTACTGAGATGATAGAAACAATCAATCCATTAACAATTTGTAATTTTTTTCTTTCATTTCTGTCTCGCCTCTCTGCCTGCCTGTCTCTCTGCCTGTCCGTTTCTCTGTCTGTTTCTGTCTTTGTTTCATGTGCGTCTCTCTGTCTCCGATTCACGTGGCAGGGAGATTCTGGTGGTCCGTTGGCGGTCGAGAAGGACAGATCGTGGTACATCGTCGGGATCGTTTCGGGTGGAGCAGAGTGTGGTGCCCCATACAGTCCGAACTTTTACACCCGAGTGACTGAGCTCCTTCTGTGGATCGATGACGTCATGAATTTACAGTAGCCTCATCTTTCTATGATTATGAGGCTCTTTTCTTTACGTACACTATGGTCATGACGGTGAAAATTCGTCCCATGCTTCCCTGCAACAATTTCAGTGAAGCGCAGAAAATATGCGGGTATTATGTGCAGGCGGCTACATTATTTAAGTGACGGGGTTAAATGTCGGAATCCATGGTCTAGTGTCACCCTGAAAATCTTCTGAGCAGGAAAGTGTTTCTCAGAATTCGTGATATGCAGATACAAGTTGAAAATTTAGATTTTGCTGACAGAAATTTTAAATTGGGGTCCACCCCCTCCTTTTCTGACGTCCCGGCTTAGGACTTTGACAGTTCAAAGTTCAATTTAAATAAAACTAAAAGACGACGTGATAAGGTGATGTTTCATCTTACACCGGATATGACGTCACAAATACTTGGCGAGATACCAGACGGTTTACCAAGAATCAACGTAGTAGTAGAAGTAGAATACAAGTACAGCGTTCACTGCAATTAAGCGTTCGGTATATATATTTTTTTTAAATTCCATATTCACTGAACTGGACAGTGTTATGGAGAAAATAAGTTAATAGTGTGGTAGCATTAGCTTAAATAAAATCAGTCTTGTATATACAGTACTTAATTAAGCGGATCACTGTGACCATTCCAATATTTATTGTGTTTCGGGGCGGGGGGTAGAGAATATACAAGCTGCTCACTCATTTACCATTTCTAACGTGATCTTCTTTGTTACTTCCCATTTTCATGGAGTGCTTTAGATAACTTTATTTGTATTACAGCTAATCATAATTACATTCTATTCAGATTTCTGAATAGTTCATGTGAAAGGATTATCGAGATTTGATGAATAAAATGATAATCTGAGTATTTTATATTATTATGCACAACGTCATTTTAGGAATCTTTAAGTTGAATAGTTGCCAAGAGTGCTAGTGGCCATCCTTATGCATGCTCAAGAGCCTGAAATGTGTTAGCTAAGCTGACCCAAAGCAATGAAAGCATTCAAGAAATTTCTTCCTAGCTGGTACTGATTTACTATAATCTGGGTATACAAGTGTGAATTTGATGAGTTTTTTATTTAAAAAAGCAGGTGTTGCTCAATCTATCTTCAAGTTTTGTTGTGTTCTCTATAAAACTGAAAAAAGAGTTTTAAAGACCCCGGCCGGAGCAGAAAATAAATAAGACAAATTATATATCAATGTATGTAGAGCATTCGACTTATGGAACAAAAAATACAAACCGACTGAGATGTCAATGACTGTGAAAGGAGTAATAACATCAGAAATCTTTGAAGCGGGGTCTTGGTAAATGACCACCGGAGAAATTTGTTTTTCGAGTCCGGATTCCGTGAGCTACTGATGACGTCATATTGTGTAGAATTCGCGCTCTTCCCCAGTCTGCATGCAAGTACGGTATGTAATCTATTGTATTTTTATACTATCAAAATAGGGAATAAATCTAGTTCTAGTTTGTTTTTAAATGCATTTCTTTAGTAAAAAGGCTATATAGCTAATATGCCCAGTAATCCTCAAATTGGCAAGAATCCTACCTAGGATATCAAAAAAACAGCAGAACGGAGGTATAGATAGGATTTGTATGGAGCGGAGGTATATAATGCAGCAAGATCTGATTCGCTGTTAATTGCTCTTGGTCTAGTGGTAAAGGCGTCTGGTCAGACTGTCAGAGTATTCTCTTTCTGCACTGCACTCGCGTTTAAGGTCCCGCGTTCGAATCTTGCTCTTTCTTGCTGAAAAAAATTTCAGTTATGAATCGATAACGATAGAGTTTATTCCGTTGTAAATAACTGAATTTCAACAATGAAAACCAAGAAACTTGACTAATTATTCACTTGTTCAGGCGGATTTAATGGCGGCTGGGCATAATAACGACTTTGGCCAGTAAAAAGATGTTCACTATTTAATTTCACTTCACGCTGTGATAGAAATAATAAAAACATGATATTAATGCCGAATTCTGACTGAAACAAATTCACAGACCGTGCGCCTGCACCACCTACTCTATGCTGTTTTTTTGCTTTGAGATCGAGGTTGCTGTGAGTAGCGGTCGGGACAGGGCGGGCTGGCTGTACTAAACGTGATAAAGGAGAGGAGGTTCCTGGAGGGTAAATCAAGGAAATGCTCATTGTTATGGACTGATGAGATAGAAACAAGGTGCATGATTTTCTATTTTTTATATGTATATTTTCTTGATTAAATGTTAGTTACATTTGTAAACTTCAAAATCAGTATACATCAGTAGTGTCACAGATGGGCATTTTTCATCAATAATCTTTCCTATGCTGAGCTAAACCTATTTATAGAACAATCATTACTTCCAAATGTCTCCATTTTTACGCCCATGTACAAAATATGAGAATGAAAACAATTCCATTCAACATTGCAATGACTTTATGCAATCAGTCAATCACATACATGTACTAGTTTCAGAAAAAAATAATGCTGATAACATTACACATCATATTGTGGCTCAGGTTTTCAGGAGGAAATGTCTGCTAAAATAAATAATCCAGTTCATTCATTGATAAGCAAGCTAAACTAGTTTTTGTTCTGGCGATTATCCTTATCTCAATCGACGTAGGATGGTGCCTTTGTATCGATCCCCTCCATCTGGATATGCTTCCATAATTGTAGTGTGGATGCATGCAGGCAGTTGCACCCTTACATCTTTGCCAAGCCAGCCCCAGCACCACTTTCCTGTACGCCACGTACCTGAACTTCCTGTAAATCAAAACAAAACAACAAAAACAATTTTGGGTTAGATTGATATTTACAATGATTTTCGTGTGAAACCAATAATTCATTATAATTCATTTATAAATTTTTTTAAAAATGATTCATAAATCCAACTGAACAAGGTTGGTTATTGTCAGTAGGGTCAGATTCAGGGAATCATTTCCAAAATTATAGTCAACGTTTGCTATAGTAAAATTTAAATAGGTTGAACCTCTACAAAGTACAATTGTCAGAACTTTTTTTTAATTATTTATCTTATTTTTATTTTTGATTTCTACTTTTTAAATTTTGAATTGTTGAATTTCTGTTACAATGGAATAAACGCTATCATGAACAATCCATAGCTGAAAAAAATATCAGCCAAGAAGAGCGGGATTCGAACTCATGCCCTTACGTCAGTGCAGTTCAGAATTAAAATACTCTGACCAGACATCTTTACCACTAGACCACGAGCAATTGACGGCAAAGCGTGCACTGGCGTGCAAATAAGGCTTTATACATCCACTCTATAAAAATTCGATACCTCCGTTCTGCTCTTTGTACGTATGCCAATAAGGATTACTTGGCATATTAGCTAATATAGCCAATACTTTATTAGTGATTACGGTGAAGTGAAATTGAGGCAAAAATATTGAATGCATGTCCAACCATGACTTGCGAGTTGAAGGCTACTATAAGATCTAACTCTGATTGTCAGTGTCACCATATCCAACTCAATCAGGACTGAGTCACTGAGTGCAAGTCAAATCTTGATAATGATGTCTTTCTAAAAATGAAATTTTGAAATAGGCTAGACTAGAAATGCACAAAAAAATGGACAATAAGTCTTACCAATCATCGACATTTTCATGCAGTCGATTTGCGTGGGCTGGTCCTGCATCGCCAACATTTTGCCCAGGCTCACACCACGGGGTAAGGGCTCGTAATCCCATTCGACGAGACGCCGGTGTTCTCCGTCTGCATCACTACTGGCCTCGCTGTCGTCGGTATCGCTACTACTACTGCTCTGGCTGTCGCTGTCACTACCGGTATGAAATACCACTGACACTGTCATTTTCACTGTCATTTTCAACACTTTCAATTTCAAATTCCATAACCAAGTCGTCTTCATCTGGGCAAGACTTCCATATGTACCCTTCACTATTTCTAAAAACAAAAATACAAACAACTTCTCCGAACTTATAACAACAAACTTTACTAATCACACACTGTATACCGGAGGGGAAAACAGGAAGTGTGATTGCGACGCTGCTCTTTCTACACAGTATGACGTCATCATTTCCAGGCGATGTGGGGCTGGTCGATCCAGGCGAATTTGGGAGGGGCGGTCAGTTTTGATTTTAATTTCAATGTTTCAATATAATTGAAGGATATATATACATATATTTTTGTATATTTGTATTCTATGAACCATTAGCTCTCTATGCATGTATGGTTGTATTCACTCCTTTCAGGGTCTTTAAGTTATACCGGCAAAGGACCCGGGCATAGAAGACTAAAGAAGTCATACTTTTTTAAAAACGAGATGTTAAATGTTAAATGTGTTTTCGTACTACCCATTCTGTATTATTTTACCATGGTACCGTACTAATATCTCATGTTATTTATGTCATTTATTTATGATCGTGAATATTACAACTTAAATGCCACGAGTAACAGCCTGTAATTCATTTATCATTTGAATATTCTAACCTATGTACAGCATTCTTTTCCTAAATAATATTACACATTACCACATGTACATAGCCATACATTAGGAATTTGTTCATTATGTGTAATGAATACTATTTATGGAAACCGACTGCTGAAAACTGCTTATTCAATAATAGCGAGCCAATGGAGTAAAATGGAGTAAAAAGGGGGCCTGAGCTTTCGATCCTAGCAGAATCTTCGTCAGAGGCAAAAAGACAAACATAAAAAACAAGACAAGCATATATATATAAACTACAGACACAAAACAGTATACATGTAACAGGAACTGTAAGGGGGGGGGGGTGGGGCTGAGGGCACAAAACAATGGGAACAAAAGGAGAGTGTGGGGAGTCAAAAGCAAGGAGGGAAGTAGGTGTGGAGGGGGATTAAAGCAAACACAAAGGCGTGGAGATGCAAGGACAGTAATGAGCCCCAAGCTGAAGTGTGGGTAATCTGTGGAAGCAAAGGATAAATGGGGAGGCAACATCAAACAGAATAAGGAACAATGCAATGACAAGGGGTAAGAGAAAGGAATAAGTACTGTACAAGTCCAGTACAGTTGAGTGGTAGGGCAGAAAATAAAGAGGGAGTCGAGTTGTCAGACACCATGTGCATTATTATGGCATATGGAGTAAAGTATAGTTAAAAAATATATATTTGCCATCTACTGTATACAAGACTATAAGATGTAAAGCATACTATATACTAAAAAATACATACATGTGCATATAAAGTCTGTAGTGTCTAAACCCAACGAGGAGGTAAAATACAAATAAAATATGTGTGTATATATATATATATATATATATATATATGTATATATGTATATGCATGGGAGATGTAAGGGTGCATACAGTGAGAAATATGTAATAAAAATAGGGCACGGGGCCTGTATGAGAGATGGGAGGAGTAATATAAACTAAATGGGAGTGGAAAGTATAATGTAAGGAAGGGGAGTAAAAAGATGTATTAATCATTTCCCTCCTGGATGTTGAGGCCATGAGGTTGGATGGTGCGAAGTCGTCTCATCCAGTAGGCCTACTTCTCCCTGCTGGTACGGACTGTGTCCTGTAGAATCATATCACTGATGGAATGGTTAGGAAGGTTAAAATGGTGGCCCACTGGAGTGTCAAGCTTGGCTGTGTTGACAGTTGATCTGTGCCCATAGAAGCGTCTCTTGAGTGTGGTCTTGGTTTCCCCTACGTACTGGGTCCGGCAGACTCTGCAAGTGATGGGATATACAACATTAGTGGTGGTGCAAGTGATATTGCCCTTGGTTTGGTGAGGGAGGTTGGTTTTTTTATTTGATTTGATTTATTCGTCAGGTATATTGCAATACAAACACATCGAGGTAACATGACATGATAGCCCATGAAAGCCGAAATGGCTTATTTCCAATGGGGTCCTTACCTAAATAACTGATTAAAAAATACACTAAGAAAACACATTAGTACGGCTACAAGACTATCGTACAAGTACGACAAGTAATAAGAATCTACTAAAGTAGCAAAATAAAACATAACATTTTTATAAAGTAGGCGAATATTACATAAATGTGAAAACAAGACTTACTCAACGGAAAAAACTATATACAGAAAATCTTAATGAAACTATCCATAATAAACGTCACTTGGTTACATAAGTCATATAATATAGGAAAACACCCTCTGAGCTACAAAAAAGAGAGGAGAAATACAGTTATGGAGTAGACACATTTTTCAGATGATGCTTCAATACCCTTTTAAAATGTAAAAAATTCTTAACTGACTTAACATGATTTGGGAGGGTTTTCCAGAAAAGAATACCGTTAAAATAAAAGGAATTTCCAATTTTACCTTTCCGCTTAGGCACTACGAAATTAAATTGACTATTTCTAGTGTCATGCCCATGAACACTTGAAAATTAAAATTATTTGAAATATAGTGATCTGCATTAGAGTAAAAAATCTTATGTACATTTAAAAGTTGTTGTGATTTAAGGTTTATATGAAGAAGACCAGCTGTTTCAAGTTCACTCTTCCCAATGTGTGTTCTTGGTGGTAAGTGATTGATAAATCTTACAATCTTATTTTGAATTATTTTTAACTTGTTTTGATCCACATTGCCTAGACTGCAGTACCATGCCGCATTAGCATAATCAAATAAACATTGTATTAAGGAAAAACTCAAAATGCGTCTTGATTTTAAGTTCATGCAATTTTGATAACGATACAAAAATTTTAGACGAGCATTAGCTTTTTTGACAATAGGTTCAACCAACCTTGAGCAAGAAAGATCACTAGCTATATTTAGTCCTAAATACTTCACAGAATCCTGTCTCTTAATGAGTTGATTGTTATAACTTATATTGAAATCATCAGTATACTTCAACTTACCCCGCGAACAAAACAAAATACTTTCGGTTTTACCAATATGTAAGCTAAGCTTATTTGCTGTCATCCAATTAACACTGTTTGATAATTATAAGCTAAGTTTTCCCCCGATCAGCTTAGGATCAGTACCAGAATATAGTAACACACTATCATCCGCATATAAAAGTAATTTACTGTCTTAGGATCAACAATTTTCATGTCAACGTCGCGTACCGTAGACGGTTGGCCACACGCTGAAACATGGCATTTCCACTTCACTGCTTTTCATCATGTTTCATATCCACCACCACAAAAATTAATGTAATTATCATATTATTTGATACCTTTATTCGCATAAAATTACAGAAGTTCTAAATGTAATGTCTTAAATTTTTACTTACCACGCCATGCCTGTGCAGCAGATGATGGCTCTTGCACTACAGTTGCGTAATAAGCGATTTCGTAATAGACCAGGGGGGCGTTTCATGAAACTTTTAGTCGGTGCTTTTCACCGACTAATTTTGGTTTTACCGACTAAATTTGGTTTTAGTCGGACACCGACTAATTTCCATTTCATGAAAATCTGTCGGTGGAAAACACCGACAGATTTCATGAATTTCACCTACTAATTTCAAGAAATCTGTCGGTGCCCTTTTAGGTCCCGACAGATTCATTTTCACCGACTAATCAGGCTCTTGATGGCCTTGGCAACCAAAAGTGGAACAATGGCAGCACTTCTGCAAATCTTAGGGGGTGCTGCCCTGCGCAGGGAACGCGTTTTTCCCCTTGATCTTTATAATGACCAAGAAATGTTCAAGAAATACCGATTCAACCGGACAGGAGTATTACACATCATAAATGAGCTCAATCAGGAGTTGGAACACCCAACAAAGCGTAGCCAGGCACTACCTGCCCATCTCCAACTGTAGCGTGTGAACCACCAAGACCCGAGAGGCCTAACTAATAATGACACCCAAGAAAGACACCATGCTTGTGGATTACCGTTCACCATAGAAGCAAGGTTCGATCTGCAATTTAATACAGAATGTAAACAAACAATAATAAATCATCATGCAATTGACAATAAACAATCATGTCAACATGTCATCAATATTCACTTAAATACAAGTTTATCTTTCTTCAACATGTTCATAATAAACTAACTAAATAAGAATTCCTTTGCTATAAATAGCATTGCCACGAATAACAACTACCAGTGACCTTGACGTACTTCAAGGTCACAACAATGATACTAGGTCATGAAACTAATTACTAAGCCCTTAATTCAACTACCGGTATATGTAATAACCTGTAAACTACAGTAGTTAGCCCAAATAAACATGTTGTGTTGTTACATGGCGCTAATAATTACGCATCCTGTACAATTCATTAACAGAGTGCCCGAAAACATTCATCCGTGGTACATCAATACATCCTTACGCACAACTGTGCGAATACGACATAGCAATACGTAACACACACTGTATATGTGTACATTCATTGTGCGACTAACTAATTCATAGCAAATCATTATTATTGTTATTATTATCATTGTCATTATCATTATTATTATCATTATTATTATTGTTATTATATATTATTATTCACAGCATTGATTTAGTTTGACTAGTTCCCTTATTGCTTTGACAACTTCAATGCATTGATTCATATAATGAATATGAATACTATTTACCAAGTATTCTAGATGTTCACTTCCAAATGAGGACATTATTTTGTTAAATGTTTGAAAATCAAATAAACAAAAGGATTTAATACACTATGGATTAATCATTAATTGAGCACCTTGTTTGGTAGATATCTTGCTATAGAATTTTCAAACATTATAATTATTTCTACTAATAATTTCTTTCAGAGCTCATAGCTGCACTCGTGTGGCCATAGAACAGGTCAATGGCCAATTGAAGAGTAAGTTTCGCTGTCTCACAGGCTCTGGACTGCACATGTTCCCATATAGGGCTGGAGATGTCATCACTGCATGCGCTTGTTTGCACATGAAGGAAATCCACAAATCAATTTGAAATGTGGATGTTTCCTTGATTTTTAAAAGTATTACCTTCATTAACTACAACTTCTCTCTTTCCACATCAATTCTTTGTTTCTGAATGAAGACTTTTCCTCCCTCAATCACTGCACCCATGGCAATGGCATGTTATTGAAAGATATGAGATAAAAACATTTAGGATTTAAGTACTTTTTCATTTCTGAGCAGTACTCATGACATTTAGCACACAATTTTGTCTTTGGATAAAGACGTGCATGGCATTACATCATCAACTGTTTGAAGGTGGAGTTTTCAAACTAAAGGTATATCAACACGAGGAAATATTTTGCATAGAAATATTACTACTGCTACTTCTGATTACAGGTGTGAGTAAACAAAGAAAACTGAGTAAAAAAGAAAATTGAAGGTTGAAAAAGTGCAGTTACAAATAATGAAGGAAATTACAGTTCATTTCTAAGTGTAGACCTCTGTTTCAGTGTATCAAGAATATCCTTCATCACTTTTACCTTTTCTTTTTCAACCTCAAGTCTTTGCTTATTAATTTCAAGTTTCTCCCTCTCAATCTCCAACAGCTCCAGCTGTCCATCAACTGTGCGGTTTTTTTTTGTCCTTGTGGTTGCTGTTGCTGCTGCCATCTCTGATGTTGTGCAGGTTGCTGTTGAGGTTGATGGTGCTGCTGCTGTTGCTGCTGCTGTTGCTGCTGCTGTTGAGGCCGGTGCTGTTGTTGCTCTGGTTGAGGCTGGTGCTGTTGTTGCTTTTGTTGCTGCTGTTGTTGTTGCTGCTGCTGTTGTTCTTCATGTTGTTGTGATTGAAGTAACTGCAAATGGAATACATATTTATATTGCTAATGTCATGTCATTGTAAAGAAATATTATCAGCTTCAAATGTTATTGGTATAATTATTACTGTTATTATCATTTCTAAATGTACTTTCATTATCATTGCTGATCATTGTCTTATTATTACTCATTATCTTATTCTTCAGTATATTCATTAAAAGAATATATACAAATCAATCAAAAAACTGTGAATGTGTCTTTTGAATGTTTTCTAGAGTTACTAACTTAAAAATGAAATGAAAACAAGTAGAGTAAATGCATAAAGTATCGTATAGGCCCATCTGTTCTTGCAATGGAATGCTGGCATGATACTTTGGCATATGCCATCATCTAATTTCACAAAATGCATCTTGACTTGAGCATAGTAAAATGAATTAGAGTCCCATTTTCAAAAAAAAAAAAAAAAATTTTCAAGAATACTTATGAAAAATCATTCTCTGTAATATGAACATTTTCTTTGATACACTTCAGAGGTGTTTGAAATATTACATAGTATTTGGAAATTCTCCATACATGTATTTTCTATAAATTTTTAATGTTTTAATTTTTAAAGGCTATGACATTTAACCTTACTGATTTAACTTAATTTACCATGAACTGATTTATACATTTATTCACAAAATTGTAATAATTATATTTCATGATTAAAAATAAAATTAATCATGGTTTCAGATCTTTACATAATTTCCAATGACTGTGTGGTAATTGGTCATGTCACACCCATGATGGTTTTTCTTCTTTTTTTTGGGGGGGGGGGGGGGGGGGTGACAGTACAGTAAAGATGGGAAGTCTGGATATTTCTGCCCTACTTTGGCAAAAAGAAGCAAGTGACAAAAGTGAAACTTTCTGGAAAAGAGTAAAATGGGTGCGTCATTTCTACAGCCGTTAAAGGAATATCGTCATGTCTTAACTAACATGAGTGTTTATGCATAAAATTTAGACTGGAAGAAGAGTAAATTTTGGCGAATATGAAAGCAATAACTCAACATTGGTTGGAATGTCACTTACTTCCTTTTGCCAAGGTAGTGCAGATTTAGAATTAAGAATGTTTCACTCACCAAAGATATTACATTTCCCGCCTCCTTTTCCGGCCCACCAAATCCCTCAATGCCTGGTGCAGGAAGGGCCTCCAGCACCAGCTCATGTCTCTCGCTGAATTTTCGCCGGGGCCCACCACCTCATGGAATAAATAATATTGAAATTGCTTTCTTCAATATTTCACAAAGTTATTATTTCTGAAATAGGTATATTCATACAAAATAAAATGCATAATTTCACAAACATTGCATTTTTCCATCAATACTTTACTTCTTTTTTTTTGGAGGGGGGGGGGGTGGGGAAGGGGGTATGAAGGGTTTAAGTTTATAATATTGTGATAAAGATATATAATATAGGATACATGTATAAAAACGAAATCACACATAACTATATACCTGCAGATAGAGAGGGTGAGATTTAAGTGTGTGTATGCATTAAATGATTGAAGTCAAACTAAGTAAAGGAAATGCTGCTGAATAGAAAAAAAGATATGTGCACACCGATACATTAACACAATCAGACTTATTTACTTCAACTCAATGCAAGGTTGTTTTTTTTTTGCTGTCCAATGTAATAAAAAAAAAAGAAGGATGCATTCTTACACAATTTACAATAACACAGTAAAGTTTGTTTTTAGCAAGGGAAAGCATTCTCATGCTAATCATGATTTTGTATATAATGAATAACTAAAAGTTATAATAGTGGATTACTTTGATGGTTAATGCAATGCCATATACCAGATTGTCCTTACTGATCTTGATATCCTCTGTGCTACACACATTTCCAAGACAATCAAACATTATTTTGTGAGTAATATGATGACATTAATTTTTACCTGTCGCTACTCTTTGGTCGCGATATTTTTTGGCCCGCGACACCATCTTCTGCCAAAGGTCATGCAGGTGGGTTACGGCACTCTTCTTGCCATGGGAGATGGGCAGACCCTGGCTTTGAAGGTCCAGGGCTGCCTTCTCCCAGGCATGCAGAAATCTTCCTTTAGTCTGAAATTAGAGATTGAAACAAATCACGTCTATGTAAGACTTATAAAGCTTTACACAGTGAGTAATGAAAAATGTTCTAATTTCATGTTTGAGTATTACTTTATAACAACCTGCAAATCAGGATTTTCTGCATTTATTGTCAAATCAAATAACAAATTTACAAACAATTATAGTAATAAATGTACAATATAATTGTTCAAATTACAAATGTGACAGTTAAATAACAATGACAACAGAATAAAGACATGATTATAAATCTAAATGAAACAAGTAGAAATGGCAGAAATGCAGGGGCCAGCTATCTTAAGCAAAATGCTTGAATGAATAGCAGCCAAGAAATGTTAAACTGCCAATTTTTAAAAAAGGATGATCAAATGAACTAATTATTCTACTGCTGTTTGCCGCCTGTTTGGTATTTCTTTTTTTCTTTCATTCTGCTGTTACAATTGAGTGCAAGAAAGAGAATCCAAACCCATTTAATCAAAGTCATATGGTTACTTGGTAAAGCCACTACACTTTTGCCTTCTGGAATCCTAATATACATGTATGTGATGGAATACAACATGAAATTTTATTGCTGTTGAATAGACTATTCATTCCCCATTCTTATGATACCTCATTTGTATAGAATCAATTATGAATTCAATTAGTCCACTGATTTCCCTTGCTGAAATTCTTCTGTACCAATATCAACAATGCCTTGCTGGATTTGAATCCATGATCAATTTGAAATCATGATCAATTAAGTCATTTGGAATGTTGAGGTGATTCCAAATGGATTCAAATATAGTATGAAATAAAAGAGGAATCATTTTCCTTTCTTTCTGTGATAATGAAGTGTTCCTTATAATTCCTATCATGATATAACACCTGCACTTCATTATATAAATAAACAACAAAAACTCACTTACTCTTCC
The DNA here is from genome assembly GCA_025617745.1 of Heliocidaris erythrogramma. NCBI lineage: Eukaryota > Metazoa > Echinodermata > Echinoidea > Camarodonta > Echinometridae > Heliocidaris > Heliocidaris erythrogramma. The sequence continues at coordinate 15,347,386 of CM046856.1, forward strand.
TGAACATACTTCATAAATATTTCATTAAAAATTTTATTTCATAGTGATTGAATAGTTTACTCCTGATTTCTATGAACTGCTTGCTAACTTTAGGTGCATTTCCATTTATAATCATAGCAATAATATGATGTTGCAAATGTACATCCCATGCAAGGGTATAGCTCTGAACTAAATTGAATAAATACTCACATTAGGTTTATCAGCAGTGGGATAGAGATCCCCATAGTGCTCCTTGATGTAACTTGATATCAGTTGGACTGTTGCGATCTTGTAGGTAGTTTTTCATATTTCCTGTCCCGAAACCAAATTGAAAAAAATAAATAAATAAATAAACTGAAATGTCCATGTCAACAAATTCTTTTGAACAAATTTTTCATGAATGACCATCAGAAGCTGGGGCTGGAAAAAAAAAATAAACTAGACATGTCGGGTATGACCACGATGATCCCACCTGAAGTGAACATTTCTTATCCATCCAATATTTTTCATGTTATTGCGTGTACTAATATGCAGATAGAGTGAGCTGTCACCTTTGACCTGCAGACTTTCATTTTGAACTTTACCTGCATTTTATTACAGTGATGTTCCTACAAACCAGAAATTATTGAAATCTGTCCAATATTTTTCAAGTTATCACGTGGAAATCAATTTGGGGATGGACGGACGTACGGACAGGTGAAACGCTTAATGCCAGCTCCAGACTTCGTCTACAAAGGCAGATAAAGGGGAAATGATATGAAATAATTTATGAGGAAGACTAGTTTAAAAGGATTCAGAAAAACTAAAAGAGACATCAACAAAATGGAAACACTCGCTCAAACTTTAGGCATTCATGTATATTTGTAGATGACAAATGTCCTCTGTAGTACACAGTCAAGAACAAGCACTTGTAAAAAAGTGTTACTTGAAGGAAATCCACAAAACGTCAACAATTAGGCTAATTCTGACTCGGTCAACTGGTCAAAGCATGATGATGAGACTTGAGAGTGCTGTCGCGAACAGGTTAATATTATAATAATAAGAAATAACTTTTTTGTGCACTTTTAGATTACATGGGCGAAAATATGTCTAGTATAGAAAAAAAAAGTAATTATAATAGCGGCAGGAGAAATGAATAATTACTGACACCTTTTAACAACGGCAGTCATGGCAGTGAAAACAGGAGAAGAAAGAGTACGTGCGTTGTAGTACAGACACAGAAACGAATATGTGGGACCGTACTAGAATCTGTATTGCGATTGGGTTGACTGTCGGTTAGCTGCCTGTTGATCTTCTCAACGGCACTACTTATCATTTCCAACATTTTATCTACAGTAGTCAACATACTTTGAAGGGTTTTACTTACAGACACTTCCTCCTCCATCGCTGTAATCTCACTCTCCGTATTCTCATTCATTTTCATCGCTTTCATAAGGCTGAAGATGATCGTCGCGGCGCTTTTTTGTTGATTTGGGGAGCTCGCCTAGGGGAGTGGGCGTGGCCTAATTAGTCAGCATCCTCGTTCCACTTGATTGAAGAATTAAAGACTGCTGACAATTGTCAGTGTGCTTCATGAAACGAAAATTTAGTCAGCGCTGACAATTGTCAGTGAAATCTCAAATTAGTCAGCGCTGACAGTTGTCGGCGGACAAATGTTGATGAAACGCCCCCCTGTTTACTAATAAGTGATTCAAATTTTATACATACTTTTGAAACAAAGGTTGTTCTTGACAACCTGAAAGCTTGCCAGAGGCTTGTCAGACATAGCAACAAGTAATGTATGCAAACTCGATTCCAAGTATTGTAGTTCATTCATTAATAACATGTTAATGATACCTTGTTACTAGGTCCCCAGGAAAGAAACATCCAAAAATTTGAATCACTGAGTAAACAGGTCTATTGGCCCATGAGCAACTTTTCGCAAATGACCTTTCCCTTTTTCATTAGGATAGGCATCTTTTCAAAGAAAGATAATACGTAAGCTTGCCCGACATAGCAACCTAAAGAATTCAAACTCTATGAAAGAAAGACATCGTAGACCAGGTGACTATAGAATAGCACGTCAATGAACACTTGGGAAAGCGCATTGTTTGCAAGTTGGCTATCATTTGGCAGACTGTCAAATACCAACCATCAATGACCACTGTGTTGCTTTTCAGTGGATTTAATGAAAAGTATAATTAAATGAATAATCATTACACAGTCGACGCTAATCTCGGTGCATTTTAAACGAACATGCCAGTTTATGTCAAATGACCTTTATCTGCTCATGCGCAAATCCTAATTACGAAATCGCTTATTAAATCACGGGACGTTGGTCAGCACTTGAAGTGTAAAACAAGCGTCCTAACATTCAGCACTTACTTTTAGCACTCAATTTTCTGCACCTTATCATCTCCCAGACGCAAATGGCACGTGAGGTGTTAGAAATAGCACGTCAAGTGCAAACTTCCAATTAGCACTCGTGTTTCAGCACTTCAGTTTTTACAGTGCACAAACACACATATCATTAATGTAGCACATGAAAAGAATGGGACCTTTTATGCTCCCTGGGGAACTCCGCATCTTATGGGCATAGAATCGGAGAGTACATTTTGCAACGAGACAACTTGAAGACGATTGGTCAAGTAAGACCTAAACCATCGCACACATGCAGAATTTAAACCCATTACTTCTAATTAACTGAACAGTATATTATGGTTAACGGTATCGAAGGCTTTTTGCAAGTCAAGAAGAACCATCCCGACAAAATGTCCTTGGGAAATTTCGTTCCTGACAAAATGTAACAGGTGAATAAGACAAGTTTCAGTGGAATAACCATTTCTAAAACCAGATTGAAATTCGTATATTATTTTGTTTTCTTGAAAGTAGTTCTCTGATTGGGCATACACACATTTCTCCAGGACCTTCGAGACTATACTTAAAACGCTAATCGGTCTATAATTGCTGACATTAGTTTTATCTTTCTTTTTATAAAGGGGTGTTACTTTTGCAATTTTCATTTCATCAGGGAAGGTGAAAGTTGAGATGGATAAGTTAATAATGTAAATTAAAGGTTTATACAAATATTTAGCTCCATCCTTCAAAAATCTGGCAGGTACCAAGTCAAGCTCGGTACTTTTTGATATTTTCAACTTATTTAATTCATCTAAAACAAACTTTTCTTTGACAGGAGAAAAAAGAAAACAACCTTTCGATACACCCTTACTGTCGTATAATTTTTGTAATTTAACACTGTCCGTTCCAAATTCATTTGTGTTGCTATCTGGCAGATTACTAGCTAATTTTTCTGCCACAGTTGTGAAATAATTGTTAAATTCGTTCGCTATCCTCATATTATCATGACATAACTCCCCTTGGATATTAATAAAATTCTCTTTAATATTCTTTTGTTTGTTTTTACAACCTAAATCTTTCAGATTCTTCCACAACTTTTTAGAATCATTTTTATGCTCATCAATTTGATTTTGGAAGTATTCATCTTTAGCCTGTCTCACTTTTCTATGCACCAAATTACGTAAAAGTTTATATTTCTTTTCTAATTCTAAATTACCATAATCCTTTTTCATTCTTTTAAAAGCTATATTTCTTTGTCTTATTAACGAAATAATTTCAGCATTCATCCACTTATCGGTTCTTTGCTTAATTCTTACTTGTTTTAATGGAGCACATTTATCAACTCTAGACATGAAAATATTTTTGAAAATGGACCACGCAGTATTTACTTCTTTACATTATAATATGTCAGACCAATTGATTTAAGATAAAACATTAATTAAATCATCTATACAATAGTTTCTCATACACCGAATATTTATATTTCTATGCTGTCTGAATACAGGTCTTATAAGCTTCCTAGAGCAGTAGGTTAAAACATGATCACTTAGGCCAATTTCAATAACACCACTTTGACAAATATTTTCTTCTTTACTGCTGATTACATGGTATATTAATGATGAAGTGGCCGATGTGGGTTTAGTTATAAGTTTACTCAAACCATTTAAATTCAAAATATTCTTGTATTTTTTGGATAATGAAGACTGCTGAAAAAGGCAGATATTCACGTCCCCTAAAATTATAACCTCATCATCTTTAGGTAATTTATCCAAGGTGTCAGTGAGATATTCAATAAAATAATGATCTGTAGGGGGTCTGTACACAACACCTACACTGTTAAAAAATATGTAGGTATTTTTACAGGAAATTTCCTGGCAGTCGAAACGCCAGGAGTGCACGTTATTTTACAGCCTCATGTAAAACTACAGTCTGTAAAAAATATTTCCGTTTTTTTACAGGAAAGAGACTGTTAATATAAAATAATTTGTAGTTAGTCTCAAGGAAAGCCAGAAAGTCTGTAGTTTTACAGTTATTAGTGTATACAGTCAGAATCTTGAATCTTCCGAGTTTATGAATATTCATGAGTAGCGCAAGGGTTTGATTATTCGACGTTCTTAACATTTCTTCTTAGGTTTCATCCATAAAATTAGGATGTATGTATAAAGAGGAATATTCCAAGATTCTATATATCTGAAATTCAGAACCATATTCCTATATTATAACATTGAAAATCAGGCTTACATATTGCCTTCAAAATTATTTTCATTCGTGCGTCTTAGAAGATGCGTAAACACACCTTACATTTCTTGCGTCATTACACTTTTGTAATAGGCGTGTTGCTACACTATTTCTCTTCAAAATGAGCCATAAATCAGTATGTATTCTTTTTGACGACGGTCAGGAACCAAAAAAGTCTACCACCTTGTCATCCTCTTCGTCCGACGAAGAGCGAGTTTCTTGCATTGGCAACAATGCTGCGGTCTGATTGGTCAACGCGTCCTAGCCCTGCTGCGCTTTGTGAGGGTCAACGAACTTCAACGGTGTGGAAACGACCACCTACATGTCAGGGTTTAGCGTCGTCTACTTTAGTCGCAGTAACCAAGTATTCGTATATTTATAATGAATGGAGTCACATGAAATAGCTAATAATTAAAGCAGTAGCTGCAGTTCATCATAATATTTCTAAAAAAAATTAATAAACCACCCTCTTTATCTCATCTCATTAACCCCATTAATCTAGTCTTCCAGGTAAGTGTGGATACGTGTATATTCGCGTGTCCCATATGTGCTTTACTGCCCCTGTTAACTGAAGTTTGGCATTTGTTGTTATCCCCAGATTTAGAGGTGAAAATGTTAATTCTTCGAGTTATTCAAATTAATTTTATATGGTAACCATTAGTTAAAGATGGGATTCATGTGTCCCAAATTTCCTACGACAAAAATACTCTGCACATTTTCATGCAAAGCCGTACGCAGGAATTTTTTTCGGGGGGGGGGGTAGAATGTGTTCAATATTCGAGGGAACACGCAAGTGAGGGAAGGTGTGGGAGGGGGTTATATCCCGCTCCCACACGAAGGAGCTTTTGCATTTTTAGAATTGAAAGTGAATGATCTGGTGCACACTTTGAGTGGAATTATTTGAAAATCTAAAATCCGAGTCTTAAAAAAAAAAGAAAAAAGGGGGATTTGAAAATTTCGCAAGTTCTTGCAACCTCTTGGGCCCTGACAGGGGTGGATTAGCCATGGAGAGTTTGGGAAGGTTTTTATTGTTTTTGTTTTTGTTTTTGTTTTTGTTTTTGTTTTTTTTTTTTTGGGGGGGGGGGTTGTTTAGCTGGGGGAGGGGGATTGATATTGGGTCCAGTACATGCGCTGCCCCAATCCGACTCCTCAAGCTTTGGGAGTAACAATAAAAGGCACCCCTCAGGACCGAGTTGTGTTTGGCATCCATTCTTCAAAAATATCACTTTCACAGTACCTCTTTCAACTTGTTTTGTTATCTTTTCATTCTCCTCCTCTCAGAATATTACCCAAACATTATATATTGCATGCTGGAATAAACAATAAATTTAAATTTGAAATGAAAAACACTTATTTAATATTTTTGATATTTCTTTTCTGCCTGAGCATCATAGAACAAATAACCACTAACATTGTAACTCATTTACACAGCAGAAAACTCAAAATACATTAGGTAAATATTAAGATAACAAATATATCGATTACTTGTGACTAAGTATGTATACAGTACAAGGCAGGCATCCTGGTCGATCCCCGGTCCTACATGTATTTTTAAATATTAGACATAAATAAATACAGTCAATATAGTACAAAAGGCAGAACTGATGATCTTGCAAAATATTTTTTTTTTAACATGTCATAAATAAAGCGCAAGCAATATATCTGGTAATATAAATAAAGCACCTATAACTTTACAATGATTGCACTATAGAAGGCAGATAATCATCCATAATATCATAATGGATGCTGGGAAGACTGGCACTGATAAATACACTCCCAAAGACATCCATGCACCAACGAGAAAGCCATCAATGTAGCATTAAACAAAAAACAAAACAAAAAATAAATTACCCAGCATAAGAACCATTGAAGCATAAATCTGGATCGTCTCTATTAACATTGCCTTTTGATAGGTACACAATGAACTATGACTGAGCTTAATAAAGATATTACTACAAAACTTGTAGTTTACAGCAAAGTATATGACATTACAACAATGAAGCATAGTGTGATAACTGGGTAAAGATGGTTTTATCTCCACATAAAAATCACATTGCATGTACGGAAGAAATATAAATCAGCTGCAAGTGGCACAACAATTTAAAAAATAAGACATTTACATATCTTTGGTATGTCAGTTGATATCAACAGATAACAAGGTAGTACATACATACTAACCGAGCTATGTGGACACGTCAGTATTGCAACTTACTTGCTCTTTATACATGTGCATTTACATGGTAATTCTTGCACACACAAAATATTAATTATTAATTTTCTATTATGTTATATGATGCATAACACAAATATACAGGAAGTAATGATTTCCATGGCAGAGCCTTCAAAGAACAAGGCAATAGTCATAATGTGTCTCGCCATGTTCGTACATGTATGCAATCATTTTTGCAGGTAATAGTAATTTTTAGTATGAAGAAAAGTCTTAGTGCTTATCAATCTATAGTATGATCGCTGATTTGGCACTTTCGCCTTTAAGACTTCTAATAAGTATTCATAGGCAGTACTTAACAAAAAACATTTAGCATCCTTACAAATGTTACACAGGTGTAAAATAGTTGCATTAAAGACACTTGATAATACATCTTCTTCATCTCCTGAAGAATCATATTCTTGGGATTTCAAAGGAAACCTTTGTTCTAGTTCTTCTAATGACAAACTATCATAATTTTCTCGTAAAGCAAACCTCTGACACGAAGGACATTAATCAGTATCACTTTGTAAAACAAACTGATCATTAATCTCTTTCAATTTAGAAATGCTTTCTTGTGGAAGAGAGCATACAAAAATATTTCCTAGCTTTCAGATGTGAGTCACAGAATGAGCACTGTACTCGATCCTTAGGATTAAAAATCTGTGCTCTGTGCTTTTGGAAAGAGGAATTGACTCTGGAATTGATGTACAGTTAAGGAAAAACGTCAAATTAAAATCCCAGATTGTGCAATAAGTATCACACTCAGATAACCTATCACATATACATTGTAAGATGACTTTAAAAGCATGGCAAACGTTCTTTCATTCTGCTTTTTTCAGGTGTGTAGATTTCAGGTGCTTTTTGATCAACTGACTTTATTTTTTCATATATTTCTGCCGACAGGCATTACATATACTATCATTTTCATTTATGGCAGAGCAGTTTTCCAAAATATAAGCATTTAATCTGGTAGTTGAGGAGGTTGAAATATGGTGATATCTATTACACGTTCGACTACAAAGTTGACAAGGACCAGATACACGTTTGTTGCATGGGGTACTCTTGACGTTCCTTTACCTCACAAGTAGTGTTATATGCACGTTTGCTGCGTGAGGTCCTCGTTGGTTCTACCCCAACAATGATCCTGTTTGATTTGTTTCAACTGTGCTTGGGAATAGTGCTTACATGTACAGGTAATTCAACAAAAGAACAAGAATTGTTATGGGTTCCAAATTTACTTGCACTTGGTTGATGAGGTGCATAGTCTGGTGGACGAGTCGGTTGGTAGATGCCATCCCAATGGCTGGAGGGTAGTGGCACGCTGGCAAGTCTGGCTTCACATGGAGAGGAGTGAGGAGATGCATCAGGTGAACGAGTCGGTTGGTAGATGGCATCCCAATGGCTGGAGGGTAGTGGCATGCTGGCAGGACCTGAAGCAGGTGGATGAATACATGAATCGATGGGTGGACGGATGGGTGGGTAGATATTCATTGATACTCGAGAGGAGTTCAACGATGCATTCAGCAAGTCAGATTGAGAGCTGTGCACTGATGTCTCCGGGAATCCAGAAATACACGACACTTGCTGCACATAACAAGATGATAGGTGGATCTACAAATAAAACAAAGACAAGATATTTATGCAAACCAAAATTCAAATTGGGTTAAAACTGATTTGTATCTACGTTTCCCTGAACTTTGTAAATTTTCAATTCATTACAAGTTTCTTACATATACACAAATTTTCAGCTTGACTCTAATTATCAGTAGTTAATGAAACATAAATACATAAAGAAAAAAAAAACTCCGTGGAATAAAATATGACATTGAAACAATGCGGAAACAATATATACAAGGACATACCTTCTTCCTTTTCTTCTTTCGAGGTCTCTTCCTCGTCTTGTGGAGGACATACCTGCTCCGCCTGCCAGGTAAGGGTACGCTTGATTGGGAGCATAACTGGGGGGGAGCTGAGTGACTGGTACAGAATGTAAGGCGAACAGACAAAGTCTGGTATGTGTTGGTAGGGGGATAGTGGTGGGTCAGGAGCTGGTCGGTATGGATTTGTAGTGGTCCTGAAGCCATCATCAAAGAAGCTAGAACTGCATCTCCATTTGGATTCCTTTTGCCTTACAACTTTCCTCCTCAAGCGTGACTTTCTTCTTTTTCCAAGGGACAAGTCTTTTTAGTTCTGGGGGAATCCAAGAATTATGTCTGGTGGGAGAGTTCTTTTCTAATTTCTTTGTGACAAAATCCTTTATTTGCTCTGACAGAAGTTGGGCTCCTCTCAAGCTAGGGTGCAGTCCATCGGATAAAAGATAAAAGTCACTGAATTCAAAGAGCTCTCTACCATCAAAGAAATCACAGAGTAATTGTTGGCACAGGATTCAACTTTGTTGATTATAATGCAGGCATTTCTCATACAATTGTTCAAAATCCCATCTGGGCAATTTGGACGAAAAAAGAATCCTTGCAGATCTAAACTGTTCACGAATACTAGCAAACAAAGTCTGGTATCCTTTCACATCCTTCTCCCCAAAACCATTCTTCAAATTGTTCGTTCCTACAGTACATGCATGAAAACCAACTTTGTACAGAAGTCATATTAATCACGGTAGCACTGAATGAATGAAGATCTCAAACTTGTAACTGTAGCTCCAGGAAAACACAATGTAGCAGAATATGGTCCATTGAAAACAAGATGTCGCACAATTGAATCTCCTATGATCAATACTTGACGAGCTGACGGAACAGAAGACTGTGAAGAAAATCTGTTTTCGAATCAAGGACCTTGATAGAAAAAAGATAAGTAAAATATGGTCAAATATGTATTTCCCTTAACCTAACCAGTCATAACGTATTGAATGTCAAACTTAAGGAGTATTTAACAAAATACCTAGCAGTACAGAGCTTTCTTAAGGTCTGAATACATCAGCTTTCCTCCTTAAATTTTCCCCACTCCTACATTGTTAAGAAAAAATACAAATGTATATAACATGAACCAATGTGAATGAAAATTGAAAAATTGAAAAGAAAACTTGTCAATTTGCTCATGTAAATAGTGATCATGTATTTCACATTGCGTTGCCAATTTTAGAGAGTTTAATGTTTAGCTACAATCAAAACACTCTTATTCTTTTACTGCACAACGTATTGCATTAAAAATGGACTCAAAATTTTCAGCGAATTTTTCTCTTTCTGCTCATTTATAATGTGTAATTTCTGGCATTCTGATTCAAAAGTTAATGCAAAAGTGTCTTTGTACTAGGCCTACTATGGGTTAACACAACCAGGTCTATGTGGTTTGACAGTCCATGATTATTTGCTTATTTTATTAATTTCATTATAACTGGGAATAAATTATTGGCGGGACATTTTGACCAGTTAGCAGCAAAATCATATTCATTTAGTTTTGATTCATTTCAAACATTTCTCTCAGGTTTTGTCATTCACTCAAACATTGCCCACTACAACTTGAGTGCAAAAGAAATATTCAGAGTATCAGGAACTATCCATCATTCATATACCTGTAAATGTAATATACCCAGACGTTGTAATTCCGGACAGGTTGTTTATCTGGACAGGTTATTTTTAAACAGTAAATCGAACAACTTTTCATGCAAATTTTCACAAATCTTTCACAGGATAGGTTGAAAATCATGTGCATTGCAAATATTCACTGGATTTTCTTAGTGTTACTTGATGCACGTTTTTTCGTAAAATAAGATGGCAAAATTGACAGGCTAATCTTTGTTTAACAAGTGTTCGGAAATGCAACCCCCATCCTACATCATGAAGCAAAAAGAAAATCTGATAAGGTAATTTCCATATATCATAAAGGGCAGAAGTCTAATAAATAAGCTAGACAGTCTAAACTTAACTTAGACTTGTGCCGAGTTAAGTGCAGCTTGCCATGCGTATACAGTAGTACACAAATATACACTGGTGGGCCTACAAAGCCAAAAAAAGCAATGTCGGCACCCACAGCGGTTCACTGCCCAACACGCAACTTTCATCGTGAAATTGATAATGAAAAAGATCTTGCGTCACGAAGATTTTGATACATATTGAACACTAAATTCTTATGGAGCTAAACAAGCTGTTGAAAAATGCCACGGTTTCTGAGGACGGTCAGGAACCAAAAGCGAACTTTGTGATACAAAATCAATTCTAAATCGTAACAAAATAAGGAGTAATTCCAGGGCACTATTTCAGGCCCGAATTTTTACAGAAACGTGTCATATTTCATACCAAAACAATGTTATAATCTTAAACTTTACTTACGGTAACATTCTGCCATCTTGGCTTCCCGTCGGTATGGAATACGAAGTCGAATACGCGCAGGTCACAACCTCTCGTGAAATCACGTGATATACGAGAACCAATTTTCGAGCTTCCAGCACAAACGGGATTCTGAATAAATATCGCGGATTCAGCTCATTAGCATACGCGTGGCGCTCTGACTGTATAGCCATGCTTTATGTTATCCTATTCTCTTCCTTAATCTATCTTATCCTAAACATATCCTATCTAGTTAATTGTGTGTGTGTGTGTGTGTGTGTAATTGGGTTTTTACAGACGTGTATCAATCAGATATGATTATTTACGTCTGGGACCGACCTTTAACGTCACCATCCGAAAGACGTGACTCAGTCTCGAACCTGGGTCCGCTGAATCAGTTTATAACTTCCACTGGTAGCTGGATTACAGGCACACGCCACAACGCCCAGTTCAATTTAATGCAATCTTTTATATGCCCCTTATAGTTATAGTTATATATTCCTTTTGTGACAGTTACTAAATCGGGCAACCCCAAACCATACGCTTACTAAAAATTCATGAATATTCATATAAGTGTTTTCCCACATATTTGGTAATTTAACAGGGTAACTTGTTAAAATATGAGAAAATGTTTTTAACGGTGTTTTTTATCGGGCGATTGAAAATAAATGCTGATTTCCGGTAAACCAACAAACTTGCTGTTGTTTTACAGGGAAAAGCCTGTAAAATTGAAATGACGGCAATAACTTGTAATTTCAAGGGCCAGGAAACCTGTAGTTTTACAGTTATTTTTTACAGTGTAGAGTAATGAGTTTTGTATGGGGTAATAGAATGTCAATCCATAACGATTCAATATCATTTTGTGTAAGATCTTCTCGTACGTTAAATGCAATATAATTTCTAATATAAAGACAGACTCCACCACCACGTTCTCCTACACGGTCTCGTCTTAAAATACAATATCCTTCGACACAAACTTCTTCATCGTTCACGGAAGAGTTTAACCACGTTTCAGTGATTGCAATACAAGAAAGTTTAGTTAAAGTAAGTGACATTCATCAGTATCATACGAGGCAGGCAGATGAAGGTTTACTTTCTGTGCCAAAGTATAAAACAGAATGCTTTAAACATAGCCCCCTCGTATCTTCAATTATAGCATGAAATCAGTTGGACAGATCACTAAAAATGGCAAGCTCTGTGAACACTTTTATTATGTTCAAAAGATCTTGCAAAATCTGTTCGCAATAAGAAATTTTATTCAGTTTCTTAGCTGAAGTTTTACTCTCATTCCTTATCGCATTTCTACGCATTCTCTTGTGAAAACAAAGGATTGGTTTGATTCGTTTACATAACAGCATGGTAAATGAGTCATATTCATTCTTATTGCTAGAAAATTTCACTTGATGCTATTTTATATTTGTCTTCATCAGTAATATGTCATTTTTTGTTGCCCTGATTTGCAAAATATGTTTGATGGTTTGTTTCTTTGCCCAAAAATGTACGATGACATAATGCTTTTCAAAATGTTTGAATGATTTCATATCATTTATAATCAATAAATAATTTGCATTTTATTGTTTCATAAGAGACACTGTACATTCGATTGTTATACTATATTACATGCAATCATTGTGTAATCTTTGAATAAGTATACTACCCTATAATATGTTTTGTAAATATGTATATAACAATTTTGTTTCTATACTGAGCTAAAGTAGTCTTTATACTTCTTGTATGTACTTTCAAAATTATACAATGCCATTTCAAAATAACCCATATATAAATGGTTATTTTTCAACAGATTTTTGAAAATATCACCGTCTATACATTATGAATTAAGATGATAGGAATGTGCAACAACTTCAACATTTTCGTAAAACCAATTTTGATTACGAGGATACCATATTCTTTGTATATACATGTATATATATATATTTATGTATGTTCTTATTTATTTTTGGTTATGAGTTTATTTTCATGATTTTGTTGGCTATTATTGTTACTTACTATTGCTATCAGGGCCTCATGGAAGACCACCAATATTGGTGATAATGAGTCACCCTGTATAAATATCAGAAATAAATAAATAAATAAATAAATTACAGAGATTCTATTTTGAGAGAAAAGGAGTCGTAGTTCAGGTATTTTAAACAGAATTGATCTAACATTCAAATGAACAAGATGCAACCCTTTACCATTAAAAGTATCATTAAACGATTCATATAAAGCGCTTTCATCAACAGTATTCTGTATTCTAACTTCAGGGATACGAGGTAAAATTGGTTGAGAGGGTTGAATATCTTCACAGGATTGAGTAAAAAGGGAGCCACAAAAAGGTGGTAATGAGCACGTCAAACAGACCCAATTTTCATTGGGGTTATGATATAACCTGGTATACTCACAGAGAGAGATTTCAAGACATTTTGTATGGTATCACTTTTGGCAGGTGGAACACAATAGGCCATGTTGGTTGTTTTTTACGGGTTTATCACATTTACCGCAAGGGAATTTGTAGTTTGGACCGGGATTAGTTTCTACGTCACCAGATAGGAAAAGACGATAAAATATTTTATTATTTTTCTGAAATAACGTAGTTTGAAAGGTGGCAACAGAGTTCTGATAATACAAAATTCGGGAGTGAAAGTATTTTAAGCGTTTAAATGATTTTAGCGTAACATATTCAAACCTAGAAGCAACCCCGCAAGAACATAAACACGAAATTAAAAAATAAAATACAACAATGTTCATGACACCTTAAATACACACAGACACACACGCCTGAATTCACAATACATAATTCCATTGAACATTTGTAAAATAAGAATTCAATTTCATACACTAACATAAAAAGGGACAATCTTTACAAATCGTAATAAAAATGAAACTGAAAATGTGCAAAGCTGTTTAAAAAAAACCCCGTATTTAAAATATTCATTAAATGTTGTGGATGATTCCAAACTATGTAATCAAATGAACATAATTAATGTATAAACCTAAAAGAAGTGGTTGAGTAAATTGTACCAAAAGGTTACATTGTACTGACTGAGGCAGACGGCGTGTCATTTGAAAGTAAGTGTTACATAATGCATTATGCAGGTAATATTTAGTTATATGGTAATTTATGAAATACTCTGACATAAGTTTGGGTGTGGAAATGAGGGGGAACTGATTTTCACATGAATGTAATAAGCAATTTTTAAAGAAAATATACAAGCATGTATATATATTGCACATGGTAAATTGCCACTTCGGGTATGATACAAGAAATGAGAGATGCATGGGGATAAATAAATATCCCAAAATTAAATTTGCACTATAAGTTATAGCAACGGTAAAAATAAATAACTGTTATGTGCAGATTAAGATAAAATATTCATAATATTGGAGACGCGATTAATATTCGAACCCTTGACACTATAGTTCCTTAATATTCAAATGTTGCATTGCTTACAATATAAATATATAACTTATTATTTTAAAAGGCATTTAAATGAGTTGATGTATTATACTAAATAACTTGGTAGTTGGTGTCGATAATGTCGATAGTGAATGAAAGACGGGGGTATTGCAATCTATTTAAATTTAAAAGATGATGTTATAAACTCTTAGAAGTAATATTTTACTTAAAGCAAAATAGCTGTATAAAAATGACTCCAGACTCTTACGAATAAATAGAGTGAGATAGAGAGAGAGTGAGAGGGAGAGAGAGAGAGTGAGAGTGAGAGAGAGAGAGTGAAGGAATTAAAAAATAGAAGTAAATGGTATGTACATTTAAAAAAACTACGACAACAAAATTCGCGTACTACACACTAATATTCTTTCCCTCCTTACTCGACTTGTTCATATTTAAGCGTTGTATTCTTTACAGTACAAGTTATTTTTTATAGTTAATTCGGTTAGTGTTCAACAGGCGACTCAAGTGCGGAACCGGGCTGATCCGAAATCTAGTTGTTCTACACCTTGGCTCAACAATGTTCGTTTTTCTCCTGGTGTTGTAAGAGCTGGCTCTGACCGGGGGTAAGACATGATTCAGTCTAGAAGAGGGGTGCTGCAAGGATTTGGCAAACGAAATGCACAATTGTTCTTGACGGTCCTCGAGGCTGATGAGGTTACATATCTCAAGCGCTTCCGAGTACCTTGTATAGTTATTGCCAATAATTATCTTGCACGCTCTCCTCTGAATGCGTTCAATGACCTGTCTCTGTTCTTGTGTGAGTGCTCCAGATCATACTGGGGCCGCATATTCCATCACTGGTCTTACGAAAGTGGTGTAAATGGTGGTAAGATCGACCGATGTGATGCCGAAGAACTTGAGAGTGCGCAAGACGTACAAGCGACTGTTTGCACGTTTCACCATGTAATCAACATGCGTTGCCCATTTCAGGTCGGACTGGATGTAGACACCAAGCAGTTTGACCACGTTACTACTCTCCAATGTAATATCATCGAGTGTGAGAACAGTTGGGCCAAACGGATTTCTTCCGAAGCAAACATCCATTGTGACGCACTTTTTAAGATTGAGACGCATTTTGTTCGAGGTAGACCACTCATGTACCTTGGTGAGAGATTCAGCTAAACGTGATTCAGCATTTGCAAGTCGCGTTTCTACTAACGTGAGATCATCCACGTATTTGAAACAACGGATGCTGCTGGTGATGTTCCTTGTCTCGTCACTGACATTGGTCGCGACATCGTTAATTAAGGCCATAAATACCACGGGACCCAGCTTTGTTCCTTGTGGGACCCCTGCCTTAGTTTCAGACCACCAAGAAACAGATCCTCTATATTTCACTCGCTGACGGCGTCCCGACAAAAAGTCTGCGATCCACTGTACATGGCTGCGGTATACGCCCATGTCGATCATTTTTCTTATTGCTGTTTCATGGTCCACACGATCAAATGCCTTTGAGAAATCAGTGAGAAGGATTGTCGACGCTGTACCCGTTTTGTTGGCATGGCTATGTAAACTATGCACGATATCCACCAAACAGTGCGACGTTGAAGCGCCTTTTAAATTACCCAATTGCGCTGGATCTACAATACGTCGCATAGATGTCAGGACGTCCTTCGCAATAAAATGTTCACAAACCTTGGCGAAATGAGCTGTAAGGGCCACTGGCCGAAGATTATCAACACAAGCGGGACTGGATTTCGGCAGTGGCACAACGTTTGCTTCTTTCCACTGAGGCGGAACCTTTGCCTGCTAATAGGAAGCATTGATGATGTCAGTCAAGGGATGGCTGAGTTCATACGCAAATTGCCGGATGAAACGTGATGTGATTCTGTCTGGGCCACAGGCCTTGGTCGCTTTCACTTTCTTAAGTTCACGAAATACTTCCCAGGGTTGGGCAGGGGAATAGGGTAAGACGGGAGGTATGCCGGCAAAGTTGATCGGTCAAGTGGCTCGAGGTCGTCAGCAACTGAAGCAAACTGAGCACAAATAGCATTAGCTATTCCTTCATGATCAGTTGACTGGATATCAGGTACGCTGATGTTGATATGTGTGTGCTTTCCAGACATCACTCGCATTTGTCGAAACCATTGACTCGGATTCGCCGTCTGTAGGTGTCGGACACGATCAGCGTAAAAGTTTTGTTTCGCAGATTTGCTGCTTCTATTGACTTTGTTCCTCAATTGGACCCATAGACATCGTTTGTTCCCGTGAAAGGCCTTCTGACGCCTCGTAATTATATCTTTAATGTGAGGCGTGATCCAGGGCTGATCGCTCGGATGTAACCTTATCGAGCGGGTCGGGAAGAAGTGATCAGTTGTTCGGTGAAGCGTGTCATAGAATGCAGTACATTGATTGGATACATCCACTACGGAGAGAACTTCTGACCAATCATGGTTGAGAATCCATGAACCATACTCTCTGATCTTGCTGTCTGGCATTGGGCGAACAACTCGTTTGCTAGTCTTGTTGCAGCTGGCTACCTGGTTGTACGGTTTGTATAATACACATCGATGATCACTCAGCCCAATTGGAGAAATCGTTTGAGGATCATCATACAAGCTGCGAACATTAGTTATAATCTTGTCAAGTATGGCATTGTCTCGTGTCGGTTGAGTCACGACTTGAACGAGGGTATTCGAAACAATGTCGCGAAGGTCTAATCGATTAAAGTCACCAAGGATGATTATAAGCACTCAAAAAAGACAAAAATGAGTCAGTGTCTATATCCCGCCATTATCCTGAAGCTCCATCTTCGAGACACTGGTTGGTAGAGTTGCTGGTGAAAGTGTCGCCCTCGTGGATGTGTATAGCACATACGGTGCATTTGTTGGCTGTACATTTGAAGGTGTCGTGCTGAATGGGAGAAGAATGGCCGGTGAGAGAGGGGACTTCAGCACGAACGATGAGATCCTTGAGGTTGCGGGGGTGTCGGTAAGACAGGATTGGGGTACTGGGAACAGCCTGTAGGAGACGATCAGAAGTGTTGAGAATACGGTGGTTGTCATGAAGGATATTGCGGAGAGGAGGGAGATTGGGGTAGAAGGTGGTCACGAGAGGTATTCTGTCATTGGTATCCTGGCTGTCAGTTTTCTGTTTGAGAACTTCAGATCTGGGAGGGAAAAACCTTTGTTGATGGCTTGTTGGGCTGTCCTGGCGCTATGGCCCCTGGGTACGAGATGTCTCTTCAAGTTCCTGGCATGGAAGGAAAAGTCGGAATCCTCAGAGCAGATACTGCGAAGTCTGAGGGCCTGACTGTAAGGGATGCCGGTTTTGCAGTGACGGGCATGGCAGCTGGATGAGTGGAGGTACTGGTGGGTATCTGTGGGTTTGGTGTAGAGAGTGGTGGTGAGACGGTTAGACTACTTCTTGACTGAGACATCGAGGAAGTTGGTCTTCTGTTGGGAGAAATCAGAAGTGAATTTGATGGTCCTGTGGAAGGAATTGATGTGGGCAATGAATGTTTGGAGGCTGTCTTCCTCCCTGGTCCAGATGAAGAAGATGTCGATGTAGCGCCACCAGATCCATGGACGACAGGGGACTGAATCTAACAGCTGCTGCCCCAGCTTGGTCATGAAGAGACAGGCGTAGGAAGGAGCCATCCTTGTGCCCATCGCTGTGCCGAATGCCTGTAGGTAGTGCTTGTCCATGAATGTGAAGTTGTGTTTTGTTAGTACAGGTGAGATGAGAGATTTGATGTCGGATAATGGGGGACTGGAGTGACCGATGTTACTATTTATGTCACCTTTTTACGAAGTGATTACCTCTTGAGTGATGTGACGTCAGTTGCCGAGTAGTATGTAATATCAATATATCAGATATTTGTAATACGATCGCACACTCTCATAAATGTTGGTTAAAAATCGTTGGTTAAAATATGACCCTACCAACTGTTGGTGAAATAAAATAGTATGTAAAACATATGGGGATTTTTGTTAACCAACAGTTGGTAGGTTCATTTTTAAAGGGGAATTAACCTCAAATATAAATGTGCTTATATTCAAAGATGTAATCTATTCCTTCTTGTTGTCCTACGTAGTTTTGCATTAAAATACACAAGATGGGTATAAATGAAGATTTTCTCAGCAAAATTTATCGTCTGCTAGTGATACCTAGGGGCGGCCATTTTCTTGATGTGTACATAAAGATATATTTAATCCAAATGCAAAATTGTCTTTCTTCCTGATACAAAATCCCATTTGAGATTAGAATTATTGAACATATATATATTATATTCTAAAACATAAATGTGTTTTATATTTCTTTCAAAATTACTATTTTACTAAATAGAAATCTATTTTCTTGATACTATGACGTACGCGACGAAGCAAATTAATTCAAATTTATGGATGATAAATTTCCCGAGCGTCAATAGTGACAAACTATGCATTCACCTGCTTTGAGATCATGGACTTCAATAGTACGAATGCGTGTTGTATAAACTATGTTCTGCTCTGCCAGGCAAGCCCAAGAAATCGATTTTTATTTGGCAAAACCAGAGAATTTAATAAGAATCTATAAATTTCAAATTTTAGAATACATGTTTACACCCGTTATGTATTTTTGTATGATATATGGGGATTATTTGTAATGAAGAGAAGCAATTTAGCTCTAGGATTAAAGATATCTTCCTGACCGGAACGGTTTACAAATGTTTCATGTATAACTCCATATCAGCAAGAAAATGACATTCCCCATGTAAAGTGTTACCAGATGATACCGTGTGCTAGAATGTCTGTATTTATACCCTTTTCTAGCATTTTATTTCTACAGTGATACAGGCCAATGAGTAAGAATATACTACACCTTTGAACATAAGTACATTTATATTTTGGGGTTAATTCTCTTAACCAAACTAATAAATTTTTCTGAGGGTGCAAAGATTTTCAAGAAATCAACCTAAGGCAATAAGAGTAGCCCTTTGAGTCACCTTTTGAACTGTGCGAACATTACGATAACATTTTACATAATCCCGACATAGATTTTTGTCTAAAGAGGAGGCAGTATAAACCTAGAGGTTAATTTCTTGACAGTCTGTGGGATCATGTTTTGTGTTGTTTAATAAAATTGTGAATGAAATCATACTAGTATTACTGACTAATCATGTAGTCCATTTCCTGAAATTCCTACCTCTTCTCTGTTACTATCAACTAAGACCAAGTTCTTCCATCTTTATACTCTTTCTCACTTTCTCTCTCTCTTCCCTTCTCTTTCTCTGTTCAATATTGATATCTGTCTCAGACTATTAGACTATCTCTGTCTCTCTCTCTCTCTCTCTCTCTTAGTATGCCCTCTCTCTCTCCCTCACTCTGCCAGCGTCCATAGGTACGGGCCATTTTACGTTGGTTGTTTTTTATTGAAAATATGTCCATTTGGTCTACGTCACCTGCATGCTCCTAAAGCAAATTGATTTTTCTCTCCTTTCCTTCTCACTTCTCTCTTTCTCTATCTCTCTCTTTTCTTCTTTCTGTCAACTTTCTCTCTTTTATCTTTATCTTTCACTCGTTTTATCTCTACTCTCTAAGCACATGCTTTCACCACGATAAGCACCGAACATTAAATGTCACTCTCTTTAGTTGTAATAGCTCCAATTTTGACTCTCGGTAAAAACATGAAGAATTAGAGTCTCAACATGTGTATTATGCATTTCTAGTAGCACTATAACCTTTTTTTTAATCTGCAACAATTACATCATGATGCACGTTGGAAATCAGCCATTAAATAAATAGTGATACACGATACATAAATAAGTATAATAGTCAATAAACAGGAAACGCGTTCTTTGTTTTACGGAGGTGACATTAATATTGTCTCCAAACTCATTTTTCACCCTAAGTCATAATGATATCAACCCCATTGTAACAAAGTCGGAAAGCATCGACAATCAGCGACCCTCTTTGCTAATACAGATCATGTTCGATTAAACGTGCAGCTAGCATTGAATAAAGTGTTTAAGAATTATAAAATTTATTATCACATCAACTTTTCTCGACGGCACCACAGGTAACCAGCGTATGTCTTCTCTAAAGAATTATTGATAGTGAGGGAAATTTGGAATAACAAGAAAAATCACATTTTGTCAGGGAGGAAAATAAAAGGATCGAGCTACGTTCACGTAATAAAACTAACATGTTACTCAGCGGGCTAAGCAAATAAATCGCAAACAATTGTCATTTTCAGGAATAGTCATATCAACATGAATCGATCTCGTCGCCAACACATGATACCAAAAGGACTAACCAGTCATTACATTGATGGAAAATATTCTTGTAAATTATTTAATATGAAATGATTAAACAATTTTCACCGAAGTAGAATTGATTCAGCCTTCTGACTAATGGAAATATAGAGTTTCGTGAATTGTTTATGAATTAGGCTTAGAATGTTTAAAAGAATTACATCACTTTAATAAAGATGATCAACGTTCGATAATGGAAAAAAAGTTTATTTCATTAAGAAAAATAAGATTTCTAATTATACAGTTGTACGATTAACATTACAGTAATTAATATCACTGTTGCTAATTAAATTGTCGCCACCGATACAATTTAGCTTATATCCCGTTTTGGACTGACTTTTTTTACATATATTTTGAAGATTTAACATTTTATCTACAATTACATAACTGCTTAGGGCAACTATTGAGAAAACCAAAGTGTAACGACGAGATCGTCAATGACTCATTGGTCGTGGGGATCTATTTATGGCATGGAAGCGCAGGCGACTTCATGACATGCGCAGGCAGTGATGATAGGTATGGAGATGCGCAGGGTCGTTAGATCTGGGCAGGAGAGTTCGATTTGGTCTTCACTCTGCATCGAGGGCTGACAACATGCACAGTACTGTTCCATTATCGGTTGACCGTCAACGATCTGGAAAAGATGACCAAAGAATTATTTTGCTAAGATTTTGATACCGTTCACTTGATAATTACTCTGAAAACGAAAAAGGACTTCCTTAATTCATTTAATTCGGTATTTAAACTTGCAATATCTCTTTACAAAATTAATATTTTAATTTAATATTTTGGACAGACAGATTTTGGAAACAATTTTGTTTTGCTTATTGGTCTCCTTTAAGAAAGACGCCCCTCAAGAAGGGCACTATGCATACAAGGTTCCTTTTTTGGTGAGTGTGGGGGTGACTCCAATGAGCCAAATACGTTAAAGTTATCGCAAAAACGAAAGCCAAGTATTACAAACAAACTTACCCTGCTGAAGCCACTGTAGGATGTACATTTCCCAGAACATTCCATCATATAGACTGGTTCATTGGAGGTGCAGTTCCTGTAACTAATGGTCGTAGGTTCCGTACTCTGGACAGGGGCACAGGCACCACTGGGCGGGGCCGGGGAGGAACTTGGAGTAGATACTGGGATAGAATAGTAGGTGTATACGGTTTATAGATTAACCCCGTTGAATACTGAATTCTCTTATTCTCATAGGCTTACATACAGGGTCTTTTCGATTCTCGTAGAGCGTAGCCAATGGGTTAATAATACCAGTGGCGGGATCCGGGATTTCCTGAGGGACGGGGCTCAATATTCACAAAATTTTCTGACAAGCAAAAAAAAAAGGTCATCAGCGTTTCCGGGTCTCTTTTTACCCCAAAAATCTCTGAAAAGGAAAAAAAAAACACCAAAAAAAAAACACCAAAAAAAAAACAGGTCTTTAGCATTTTTTGCCGCCACTGAATCATACAACTTGGGAATAAGTTGGACTTGTCTGATATCGCCCTGCATGATTCAAAGCCAGTTTGGGCCTTTTCATCGACAGAAACCTAGTAAACCTGGTACGCCACTTCACTTATACAATACGAGCAGAAAAATTTCACATCTTTTGAATTTTCTTACCTAACATTCGAGAACAACAGTATTTTCCAGAAATTGCATAAATCAGTGACTCAACCAAGGCTCTCTTTCTAGAACTTGGGCTTTACGTCGAGAGTGTATAAAAATATATTTAATTTCTTTTGAAACAGTTATTATTTACTATGCTTTTTTTTGTTTTTGGCAAACTTTTATCTCTTTTTTAAATCAATTTTCGACCATTCTGCAAAATGAATAAACTCCTTTCGAATTTGATTTCTATGGCACTAAGCAGGGGCGGATCCAGGAATTAGTATAATGGGGGGGGGGGGGGCACACAAATGCAGGTTTTTGAACTTTAGGAAAAGGTAGACCTGTATTTTCTTAGTCTTGCCAGCTTCTCGAAAAGTCGCTCAGTGGGGGGGGGGGGGTGTCGACAATATTTCCCCCTCAAACCTCCAAAATTCGCTCACTGGGGAGGGGGGGGGGGGGGAGGCACAATCGACAAAAGGGCGGATCCTTTATTGTCAAAATGCATACTTTTCTTCCAAGGGGGGGGGGGGGGGGCACGGGCCGGAAGTCCCCCGGATCCGCCAATAGCTTTAAGGATATAATAATAATAATAATAATAATAATATAGAGTATTTGTAATGCGCCAACTCAACATGACTAATGTGCTCAAGGCGCAATGGAGAGGAAACAACTTATAAGTACACAAAAATATACGAAAATGGAACAACAACAGTGTGAAAGTAAATCTACCGGAACTGGAAAGCCTTTTTGAACAAATGAGTTTTGAGGGCATTTTTAAAGCAATCTACACCTGACATATAACGGATATCCTGTGGCATTTAATTCCACAGGCAAGGTCCAGCATGAGCAAATGACCGATCCCCCATGATTTCTTGAAAATATATATAACTAGATAGATTTCCTGTCTATAACTAGAAAAATCGAAGATGCTCTGATGAAAACGAAAGGATCTTAATGAATGACTATCTCGTTCCAGATAGTTATATTGGAAATGGTGGCTAAGTACTTTCAATGGCACAGAAAATGATATTATTCAAGATTCAAGATTCAAGATTCATTTATTTTTCGATACCAATTCATACATCATTATAAAGTATTTACATTGTAGAAGAAACTCATCATTATACAGGCAGCGTATGTGGCCCGACATTATATTAGGGCAACAGGTCAAGGTACCACTTAGACGTTGTAAGGGTTAGTCTCACTGACCCTATATCAAAATGTTCCTACGTCTCGGAAGGGTTTAAAGATTCTTGTTATGGATAATGTTAAGTGTCATCATACTACTGGAGTGGAGAGAGCTTTAGGACTAACAGACATAGGTTATAGAAAGCACTTACCCGAGGCGGTAGTCGGTATTTCGGTGGTAGTCCGTGCTTCGGTGGTAGGTGTTCCCTCCTGCACTGTCGGTGTTGTAGGAGGTTCCACAGTTGTTGGGCAGTTTGGTCCAACTGTTTCGTTTCTACAGCATAGGAACCTATGAGGAAAATGTGTGTGTAATTTGAATCATTAAATGTGCATGTGTTTTTGTTTTTGTTTTTTGTGTGGTTTTTCGTTGAATACTTATTATACATGTCAATATGGCGCGTACAGTGCTTGGTTCCAGTAGTTTAAAGTTCCGATGTTTATTACTAAATGAAGCAGTAATAGTAGTAGTAGTAGTAGTAGTAGTAGTATATTACCGTAATAGTAACAGTAATAGTAGTACGTAGTAGTATATTACCGTAGTAGTAATTGGTAGTAGTAGTATTATCATTATTGGTAGTAGTATAGTAGGATTATACACAGTAAAAACGCTGTTCAAAAGGTTGTTTAAAACTTATATAACCTGCTTAATATTCAAACAAATTGTTTACAATAAGAACTGTACAACGGGTTGTTCAGTTCATATTGTAAACAACTGTTTGCATTTTTGAACAGCGTTTTTTCTGTGTAGTAGTAGTAGTAGCAGTAGTATTAGTAGAAAGTAGAAGTTATTTTACTTATGACCTTCTCGTTACCTGATACGGTAGTCGAGGCATATAGGCTGAGTGTCGGAGTGAAGACAGACCAATCCGATATCGATGTCACAGGTGACGTCTTGGGACAAGATCGAGGCACTGAAATGAGGCTTTGCAGCCATCTCGCACTCGATGTCTCTCGGTTCTTCGCAGATGTCTAAAAGCTCTTGGCAGTCCTCTTTGATCTCGAACTCGCCGACATCGAAAGGAGTCACTTTCCCACCACCTTCCTCGTCGTCACACCACGGAGTCCATTCACAGATTTCTTCAATATGGCACCCTGTCATCATGCATACAACGAGTTTTCGATAATTGAATGTGTCCACAATTAAAAGGAAAATTGTTGTTACCCGCTTGTTAAGAAAATTGAATAATCTGGAATAGGAAATGTATTTGAAAGAGAAAGTGGTGGTGAACTGAATGCAGAAAGTGAACTGTTGCGAAGGTGAAACGAGCGGAAAGATTGGAAGGAAGCTTAACCTTTTTCTTGGGCGGGGGTTGGGGGGGGGGGGGTAAAATGGTGTCATGTTCTTTTCTGATTGCAAGCATATTTCTTGTTTCTTATGTTTTGAGAAAAAAAAAACAGTTTGGGAAATTTTGCACCTCGAAGTAAGGAAAGGATAAACTTAAGATAGAGTCAAAGCGGGTAGAAATAGCGGATGAAACTGACACAAAAATATACGTGTTCAAGAAAATAAAATAAAGAGAAACACAGACAGAAGACAAAATACTGAAAGAGAATTAGAAATAGACATTAAAAATAATCTAATCTAATTCATGCAGGCTAACGTTACCTTCAGTGGTTGGTTCAACAGTAGTCGTTTCTACTGGAGTAGTCGGCGGTTCGGGTGTCGAGCAAGTCACAGTGTATCTTCTTCCGCAGCAGAAGTAGCGCACTTCATAGTCGGCACATAGTGGTGCCTTCGGACTGTTGACACAACGTAGACCCGAGCTGACATCGCAGGTAGCAGAGTCCGCGGTCTCGTTCGAGAACTCGTGGGTGTCGACGGTTCTGCACTGGATATCACTCGGTACGGTACAGCTGTCGGGGAAGCCGGGGATGTGCTGGGCATCTTCCAGGAGTTCCACTTCCTCAGCTGGGGCGTCCGCCGATTTCACCTTGCCGAAGTCATCGTCATACCAGGGTGACCAGATGCAATAGAGATACCACTGAGGTACACACACTGTTGGAAGAATGGAAATTTGTATGAGGGTGTGCATCAGTCAACATTTAGCTTGTGATGTGATCATCGGTAAAGCCTAAATACAGTAGATTCGTATCGAAGATTTAGTGGTGAAACCATGTGAACCGTCATGCCAGATTGAAATTTCAAGTACTTCAAACAGGGCATTACCAAGTCACAGTATGCAAATGTGAAAACACGTATATGGTGTAGAACTAGGGAAATCGCATCAGTCCCACATTAAAAATGTAATCTGTTCCAGTATTTGATTAGATAAATCTGGATTAATCAAACTAGAATAGCCTAGCATGCTCTTATGAAATCAATTACTGGCATATGTTACGCTGACAAAATTCTTACCTTCTTCAGTAGTCACAGCTTGGGAGGTTGTTAGAGTAGGAGTTTTAATAGAGGTGTAGTGGTGTTAACAGGAGGTAGAAACAAAACGGTGAAAAAGAGTGTTACTCTTTAATTAAGACAAAACTTTTGTTTGTTAATAAACAAGGCAAAGAGAAGGAGTCTGTGGAAGACTGTTAGTGACGGGATGAAATTTCAAACTTAAGGAGAAAATAATTTCATAATCGAAATAATGGTTAGATTTTTATTATGAATGTCCCTATCCCCGATTATATCAAGCGTTACAAACTATCAATTTTATTTAGCCGAGCTTCCATAACAACGTGCTCAATTAATCAAAGAACTGTTTCCTTCGAGAACATATGCAGTAATTTAACCACTTCTCGACGCATTCTGGTGATAGTTATGTTCATACGTAGTACATAGCATCGATGCTATGTAAGTCTCGAAACTATTTCCAGTACGTTCAGACAGGCCATGATCGACTTGCTTCTATCACCCACTCGTGACTATTCATCGCTCACTCGCTGCCAAAACAATAATTACTGCGCCACACACGGTGACCCGAGTATAATTTGTATGCATGGTCAAAACGCGCGGAGGTTTGTGCACACGGGTCATATCATGCGAAGTTTTTGTTTTGAATAATATTTTATTTGTCTTCATAAATCAACATAACACAATAACAATTCAATTGCAATATATCGATAATACAATCAACTAGCAAATACATGTGTTAAAATAATTAATTTTAAATAAACCTTGTACATGTCAAAATTGACTGAACTCCAATCTTATACCAAAATAAAACACATGCACACTATTATCTGTTAAGCACATGTAAATCAATATCTAAAGACCATAATATATAAAAAGAAAAAAAGATAAAAAGAAGGAAAACAAAAACAAAAACAAAAAAAAACCCTGGCCTTACCACACAGTTATACACAGTATACTTACCCCTACATCACATGAATACATACATTACATTACAGCACCAGATGAAACAGATATTGGGATATGGTGGTGCAGCTTCGGCTGCGTCCGCTGGGCGTCTCTGCTCTAAATTTCATCATTTTGCTTGATTAATATCTTTGATGCCTATTTTGGATATGTTTATTTGATACATGGGAACATTTGGAATATCCTAAAGCTTTGTTTGCGATTTTACAGAACTTCATCTTCTTTTTGCGAGTCATTTTCTTCATCATATCCTTCATCGTTTTGCAGAACAAAATCATACCGGTCCCAGGAACACCTTTTCGTGTGTGTGTGTGCTTTTATGCACTTTGCAGACCCTGGTTCTTCAGCTCTACTGTCCAGTGTTTATTTTATTTCTTTTCGTTCCTGTCTTGCGAACCAAGCTAATTTTTTCTGGCTATAATTATAGCTGATATTTATTACATATGATTACATATGACAGACGGTGTTACGGACTATGACATGGAATATATTCGCCTTGCTCTTTTGTTTCTTCAAGACTATACTTCATTTTCTCTATCTTGGATCACTCCTTGTGTACTACACACTACTTCTCCATATACGCAGAAGAGGGCTATTAACATTCCTGTCCAGTCTGACCTTGCCTGCTTTGTTTTTTTTTCGACCGTTGGAACCGACAGCTGATTTTACAATCACTCTCTCCGCATCTCTCTCCTTAATGTGTGTGTGCGATGTCCAAGCCTGTTCCAGTTTACAGACTAGCATCTTTTGAAATTTATGTTTACAAACATTCTGGAGCTCACAATCAACGTGTATATGTCGTCCAGGAAGCGGTGTTTCCAGTGTCTCGAAGATGGAGCTTGAGGATAATGGCGGGATATAGACACTGACTCATTTTTGTCTTTTTTTAGTTTATAAGGGTGCAGGCGTGTGTGGCTGTGTGTATTTAAGGTGTCATGAACTTTCTTGTATTTTATTCTTTAATTTCGTGTTTATGTTCTAGCGGGGTTGCGTCTAGTTTTGAATATGTTACGCTAAAATCATTTAAACGCTTAAAATACTTTCACTCCCGAATTTTGTATTATCAGAACTCTGTGGCCACCTTTCAAACTACGTTATTTCAGACAAATAATCAAATATTTTATCGTCTTTTCCTATCTGGTGACGTAGAAACTAATCCCGGTCCAAACTACAAATTTCCTTGCGGTAAATGTGATAAACCCGTAAAAAACAACTAACATGGCCTATTGTGTTCCACCTGTCAAAAGTGGTACCATACTAAATGTCTTGAAATCTCTCTCTCTGAGTATACCAGGTTATATCATAACCCCAATGAAAATTGGGTCTGTTTGACGTGCTCATTACCACCTTTTTGTGACTCCCTTTTTACTCAATCCTGTGAAGATATTCAACCCTCTCAACCAATTTTACCTCCTATCCCTGAAGTTAGAATACAGAATACTGTTGATGAAAGCGCTTTATATGAATCATTTAATGATACTTTTATTGGTAAAGCGTTGCATCTTGTTCATTTGAATGTTAGATCAATTCTGTTTAAAATACCTGAACTACGACTCCTTTTCTCCCAAAATAGAATCTCTGTAATTGCAATTACTAAAACGTGGTTAAACTCTTCCGTGAACGATGAAGAAGTTTGTATCGATGGATATTGTATTTTAAGACGAGACCGTGTAGGAGAACATGGTGGTGGAGTCTGTCTTTATATTAGAAATGATATTGCATTTAACGTACGAGAAGTTCTTACACAAAATGATATTGAATCGTTATGGATTGACATTCTATTACCCCCATACTAAACCCATTACTCTAGGTGTTGTGTACAGACCCCCTACAGATCATTATTTTATTGAATATCTCACTGACACCTTGGATAAATTAACAAAAGATGATGAGGTTATAATTTTAGGGGACATGAATATCTGCCTTTTGCAGCAGTCTTCATTATCAAAAAAATACAAGAATATTTTGAATTTAAATGGTTTGAGTCAACTTATAACTAAACCCACTCGAACAACATCGGCCACTTCATCATTAATAGACCATGTAATCAGCAGTAAAGAAGAAAATATTTGTCAAAGTGGTGTTATTGAAATTGGCCTAAGTGATCATTTTTTAACCTACTGCTCTAGGAAGCTAATAAGACCTGTATTCAAACAGCATAGAAATATAAATATTCGGTGTATGAGAAACTACTGAATAGATGATTTTAATAATGTTTTATCTCGAGTCAATTGGTCTGACATATTAGAATGTAAAGAAGTAAATACTGCGTGGTCAATTTTCAAAAATATTTTCATGTCTATAGTTGATAAATGTGCTCCATTAAAACAAGTAAGAATTAAGCAAAGAACCGATAAGTGGATGAATGCTGAAATTATTTCGTTAATAAGACAAAGAAATATAGTTTTTAAAAGAATATTCAGCATATTTTTTTTTTAATGAATGTGGTAATTTAGAATTAGAAAAGAAATATAAACTTTTACGTAATTTGGTGCAAAGAAAAGTGAGACGGGCTAAAGATGAATACTTCCAAAATCAAATTGATGAGCATAAAAATGATTCTAAAAAGTTGTGGAAGAATCTGAAAGATTTAGGTTGTAAAAACAAACAAAAGAATGTTAAAGAGAATGTTATTAATATCCAAGGGGAGTTATGTCATGATAATATGAGGATAGCGAACGAATTTAACAATTATTTCACAACTGTGGCAGAAAAATTAGCTAGTAATCTGCCAGATAGCAACGCAAATGAATTTGGAACGGACAGTGTTAAATTACAAAAATTATACGACACTAAGGGTGTGTCGAAAGGTTGTTTTCTTTTTTTCTCCTGTCAAAGAAAAGTTTGTTTTAGATGAATTAAATAAGTTGAAAATATCAAAAAGTACCGGGCTTGACTTGGTACCTGCCAGATTTTTGAAGGATGGAGCTAAATATTTGTATAAACCTTTAACTTACATTATTAACTTATCTATCTCAACTTCCACCTTCCCTGATGAAATGAAAATTGCAAAAGTAACACCCCTTTATAAAAAGAAAGCTAATAGACCAATTAGCGTTTTAAGTATAGTCTCGAAGGTCCTAGAGAAATGTGTGTATGCCCAATTAGAGAACTACTTTCAAGAAAACAAAATAATATACGAATTTCAATCTGGTTTTAGAAATGGTTATTCCACTGAAACTTGTCTTATTCACCTGTTAGATTTTGTCAGGAACGAAATTTCCCAAGGACGTTTTGTCGGGATGGTTCTTCTTGACTTGCAAAAAGCCTTCGATACCGTTAACCATAATATACTGTTAAGTAAATTAGAAGTAATGGGTTTAAATTCTGCATGTGTGCAATGGTTTAGGTCTTACTTGACCAATCGTCATCAAGTTGTCTCGTTGCAAAATGTACTCTCCGATTCTATGCCCATAAGATGCGGAGTTCCCCAGGGGAGCATATTAGGTCCTATTCTTTTCATGTGCTACATTAATGATATGTGTGTTTGTGTCAACGACAGTAAATTACTTTTATATGCGGATGATAGTGTGTTACTATATTCTGGTACTGATCCTAAGCTGATCGGGGAAAAACTTAGCTTAGAATTATCAAACTGTGTTAATTGGATGACAGCAAATAAGCTTAGCTTACATATTGGTAAAACCGAAAGTATTTTGTTTTGTTCGCGGGGTAGGCTGAAGTATACTGATGATTTCAATATAAGTTATAACAATCAACTCATTAAGAGACAGGATTCTGTGAAGTATTTAGGACTAAATATAGCTAGTGATCTTTCTTGCTCAAGTTTGGTTGACAGTATTGTCAAAAAAGCTAATGCTCGTCTAAAATTCTTGTATCGTTATCAAAATTGCATGAACTTAAAATCAAGACGCATTTTAAGTTTTTCCTTAATACAATGTTTATTTGATTATGCTAATGCGGCATGGTACTGCAGTCTAGGCAAGGTGGATCAAAACAAGTTAAAAATAATTCAAAATAAGATTGTAAGATTTATCAATCACTTACCACCAAGAACACACATTGGGAAGAGTGAACTTGAAATAGCTGGTCTTCTTCATGTAAACCTTAGATCACAACAACTTTTAATTCACCATGTACATAAGATTTTTTACTCTAATGCAGATCACTATATTTCAAATAATTTTACTCGCTCTTCAAGTGTTCATGGGCATGACACTAGAAATAGTCAATTTAATTTCGTAGTGCTTAAGCGGAA
Source organism: Heliocidaris erythrogramma (assembly GCA_025617745.1). Taxonomy (NCBI): domain Eukaryota; kingdom Metazoa; phylum Echinodermata; class Echinoidea; order Camarodonta; family Echinometridae; genus Heliocidaris; species Heliocidaris erythrogramma. The sequence continues at coordinate 15,378,443 of CM046856.1, forward strand.
AGGTAAAATTGGAAATTCCTTTTATTTTAACGGTATTCTTTTCTGGAATTCCCTCCCAAATCATGTTAAGTCAGTTAAGAATTTTTTACATTTTAAAAGGGTATTGAAGCATCATCTGAAAAATATGTCTACTCCATAACTATATTTCTCCTCTCCTTTTTGTAGCTCAGATGGTTTTTTCCTATATTATATGACTTATGTAACCAACGTTTATTATCGATAGTTTCATTATGATTTTTTGTATATAGTTTTTTTTCCGTTGAGTAAGTCTTGTTTTCACATTTATGTAATCTTCGCCTACTTTATAAAAATGTTATGTTTTATTTTGCTACTTTAGTACATTCTTATTACTTGTCGTACGTGTACGATAGTCTTGTAGCCGTACTAATGTGTTTTCTTAGTGTATTTTTAATCAGTTATTTAGGTATAAGGACCCCATTGGAAATAAGCCATTTCGGCTTTCATGGGCTATCCTGTCATGGTACCTGGTTATGTTTGTATTGCAATATACCTGACGAATAAAATCAAATCAAATCAGACAGAATGATAATAGAAAAAAGTAGGGAAGAGGGTACATCACATGAATACATACATTACATTATATTATAGCACCACATGAAACAGACAGAATTATAATAGTTGCGAGTGAAGATAGCAGCAAGTGAAGCAGCGATTGCGCTCACATTACAAATAGTCACAAGCGCGGTGGAATGTGCCTGCCAGGCTGAAATTTACTATTCATGTGTTAATTACACAAGTTATGTTCATACGTAGTACATAGCATCGATGCTATGTAAGTCTCGAAACTATTTCCAGTACGTTCAGACAGGCCATGATCGACTTGCTTCTATCACCCACTCGTGACTATCCATCGCTCACTCGCTGCCAAAACAATAATTACTGCGCCACACACGGTGACCCGAGTATAATTGGTATTGAAGTTTGTGCACAGGGGTCATATCATGCGAAGTTGCGAGTGAAGATAGCAGGAGTGAAGCAGCGATTGTGTTCACATTACAAATAGTCACAAGCGCCGTGGGTGGTCTACCGTAAAGCATCGATGCTTTGTCGCTAGATCGTGAGATTTACTCGCTGCCAGAATAGTTTCGAAGCTCCAACTCGCTTCTATCTCGTGACTATCTGCGTTCATACAGCGTTTGGTCTTAAAACTATCTGGTCATGACCAAAAAAGTCTCGAAACCTAGATAGCATCGATGCTATCGCTCTACTCGCTGCCAGAATAGTTTCGAAACCTAGCTCCAACTCGCTTCTATCTCGTGACTATCTGCGTTCAGACAGCGTTTGGTCTTAAAACTATCTGGTCATGACCAGTTGCAGTGATTATCATTAGGTACGTTCACACGTAGAGCGATAGCATCGATGCTATCTAGATTTCGAGACTATTTTGGTCATGACCAGAGAGTTTTAAGACCAAACGCTGTCTGAACGCAGATAGGAGTTGTGCCCGGTGTAGTACCTGGTGTTGTTTCTGGTGTTGTACCTTGCGTTGTTACTGGTTCTGGTGGACTACAGGTTACTGTATATCTTCGACCACAACAGAAGAATCTGACTTTATAATCGCGGCAACGAGGTGCCAATGGCTTGTTTCTACATCGGAGTCCTGTACTCTTGTCGCATGTCACATCGTCATCAGTCTCATTAGAGAAGATGTGTGTATCAGCTGTTCGACATTCCACGTCTTGAGGGAAATCACAGTTATCAGGGAAACCTGGAATATGCTGAGCATCCTCCAGGAGTTCTACTTCATCTCCTTCTTCGTCAATTTCAAGACCGGAATTATGGTTGAACCAGGGTGACCATATGCAGTAATTGTACCATTTTTCAACGCATTCTGTGCAAAGATTGACACATAAATTTTCGTTTAATTTCGCTGAAAAAAGAACGCATTGAAATACGAAAGTGTTGTCTCATCCAAATACACATTGATGTCCAAAGCTTGAGTCATAGCTGGGGTCTACTTCAGATATTATTGAATATACTATATACCGTGCAATTTTCTTTCGTTGTCATGAAAATGTGAATTGGAATAGGATACTGTTACAGATTTGTCAGTGGAAATTTATTAAACAGGATATCAAGAAAGCGTCATTGAATACTACTAAATAACCAGTTGAAGGGCAATCCGACCTTAGCAAAAACATGACTTTCTGTTAAAGCAGGAACACAAGAAAAACAGAATTTCGAAAGTACAAGAAATAAGAAATATATTCATTTTGAAAGCTGATATCATTAAATCTATGTGAATATCCAGTTAGTGAGTCGATTGTGACATATAGGCGGACAACTCTCCCGTTTGCCGCATAGACTAAGATATCATTGATTTGCAGTTTTCTCCTTAGCGCCTTTTCCCTCAAAGAAGTACTCAAACTATATTTTAGATAGCATATTGATATACAGGTGCTCATGAAAAGAAGAAGATCCTGTTGAGTAATGCATTTGAAAAGATTACATTTTAGTCATTTTATGTGTTAAAGCAAATGGGGGAGTTGTCCGCCTTTACATTACGTTGAAATTACCGATTTGGCCAATTTCAAATACCCATATACTATATACAGTATAATGCTGACAGCTTTCAATAATATATAACTTGTATTTCTCGTGCAATTTCGTTCCAGCATTCACCAATCTACATCTCTGATTTTTCATCTTTTTTCCGAATAACTTGCCATTAAGTTTGGATTTTCCTTGAAGGGGTTTCAAAGATCGTGTCAAGCGCGTTTAAGGAGGAATGTGAAAAGATTGTTCTTACTAGGCTATTTTATGAGATTAAAACAATCACGGACCTGTCGTTGAAGGTGGTGTTGTGGTCTCTGATGGGGGAGTCGTGGTCTCTGATGGTGGAGTCGTGGTCTCTGATGGGGGAGTCGTGGTCTCTGATGGGGGAGTCGTGGTCTCTGATGGGGGAGTCGTGGTCTCTGGTGGTGGTGCTCGTGTACTGCAGGTCACTGTGTATCTTCGACCACAACAGAAGAACCTGACTTCATAATCGCGGCAACGAGGTGCCAAAGGCTTGTTTCTACATCGGAGTCCTATACTCTTGTCGCATGTCACATCATCATCAGTCTCATTGGAGAAGATGTGTGTATCAGCTGTTCGACATTCCACGTCTTGAGGGAAATCACAGTTATCAGGGAAACCTGGAATATGCTGAGCATCCTCCAGGAGTTCTACTTCATCTCCTTCTTCCTCAATTTCAAGACCGGAATTATGGTTGCACCAGGGTGACCATATGCAGTAATTGTACCATTTTTCAACGCATTCTGTGCAAAGATTAACACATAAATTTTCGTTTTATTTTGCTGAAATGAGAACGCATTGAAAATACGATAGTATTGTCTCATCCAACTATTCTGTCGATGTTGTGCGTATCTGAAAGTGGGAGCGTGGACTAGTGATGGATGAATTGTCAGGTTTGAACCCTTTCTTTCTTTGACATAAATTGATCGTACGGTGAGGAAAGTACCAGTAGCTCAAGTGTATATTGATACTCCATATTACACCGGTTCTGTAACTGCTGTCTGTATGACTAACCCCATCTATGACCTTGTTTTAGGCGAAATTGAAGGAGTGAGATGCCCCTCGGATCCTGATCGTAACTGGGGAGCTGATAACTCCAACCCTGATGGGAAACAAGAGGCAACTGAACAAGTTCATGCGGCACAGAAGACCAGAATGGAAGCAACACCTCAACCCCTCAACGTACCTCAAGAGGCAACTGAGCAAGTTCATGCGGTGCAGACTAGAGCACAGAAGGCAAAACGGAAGCAACACCTCAACCACTCAAGGTACCTACCCCTATCACGGACATTGTCACTGCTGAGGATCTTCGGACCGAGCAAATGGCTGACCCTACCCTCAATCAATACTACAAACTGGCAGAAGACGGCGACCCCAAAATCGGTAAGAATGGATCAGTTTCTACCTTTCTAGTTTTGAAGGGGATCTTATACCGAGAATATCAATCGCCGCCAGAAGATGGGAAGACTACCACCCAACAAGTAGTTTTGCCCAAGAAACTCAGATCCCAAGTAATGAAAGTTGCTCATGAGTCACTCCTAGGTGGTCACCAAGGGATCAAGAAAACTAGTGATCGAATCCACATGAACTTCTACTGGCCTGGAATACAGGGCGATATCCCAAGATATGTGCAATCTTGTGACATATGTCAGAGAACCTTTCCCAAGGGCCGAGTTCAGAAAGTTCCGTTAGGAAACATGCCTATCATAGACACTCCTTTCAAACGGGTTGCCGTCGACATTGTGGGGCCCCTCGATCCAAGAACATCTAAGGGAAATAGATATATCCTCACTATGGTGGACTTCGCCACCAGGTACCCAGAGGCAGTCCCGTTGAAAAATATTATAGGTGTTCCACAGGAGATATTGAGCGACCATGGATCACAGTTCACCTCCGGCCTATTTCGTGAAGTGACCAAACTGTTGTCGATGCGTCAGCTGTTTACAACACCATATCATCCAGCCGGGAACGGCCTTGTGGAGCGCTTCAATGGCACCCTCAAATTAATGTTGCGGAGGATGTGCGCCGAGAAGCCCAAGGACTGGGATCGTTACCTTGGAGCTCTTCTTTTTGCTTATCGTGAAGCACCACAAGCCAGTCTTGGATTTTCTCCGTTCGAACTCATCTACGGACGGAGAGTGCGAGGTCCGCTCACCCTGTTGAAAGAAATCTGGACGGGGGAATCCCCAGAGGACCAAACGCGAAGCACGTATGAGTATGTGTTTGATCTCCAAAACCGGCTGCAGGACACTTGCAAGTTAGCTCACGAGCATCTGGCAAAAGCCAAAGAACAGCAGCGTTCATACTACAACCAGAAGAGTCGCAACCGAACCTTCAACATCGGCGACAAGGTACTTTTGCTACTTCCCACGGAACACAATAAACTACTACTCCACTGGAAGGGCCCCTTTGTCGTCGTGGGTAAGCAGGGTAGTTGTGACTACCAGATTGATCTAAATGGCCAAGTCAAGCTTTTTCATGCCAATCTATTGAAGGCATATCGGTGTAGGGACCAATGTGGTGCAATGGAGGAGTGTGCAGCAGTGATCTCAGAAGCAATGGAAACGCCGTTTCCCAGCAAGTCAGTGTGCAACCAGACACCTGCACTGAAGGCAACTGAAGGTCCCCAGGAGGTGCACCTTGATGAGAGCCTCAATGAGCCGCAGCAACAGGAACTAAAAAGCTTGCTGAGAGAGTTCACGGATGTCCTCACTGACCTTCCAGGTAAGACCAGTATCAGTGAGCATGACATCAAACTAACTTCCAACATACCCTTTCGCAGGAAACAGTACACCATTCCTCATGCCTTGCAGGAAACAGTACGTAGTGAAGTGGATAACATGCTCAAGATGGGCATCATAGAACCTTCTGAGTCTCCATACGCCTCGCCAATCGTCCTGATCAACAAGAAGGATGGGAGTAAGAGGTTTTGCATCGACTTTCGCACTCTTAACAGGATTACTGTATTCGATGCCGAACCGTTACCCGACCCAGAACACATTTTTGCATCCATTTCACAGAACAAGTATTTCAGCAAGTTCGACTTGACAAAAGGTTATTGGCAGGTTCCGGTGAAGGACAGGGCCAAGCCTTATACCGCCTTTCTCACCCCTGCTGGGCTCTTCCAGTTTCGAGTCATGCCTTTTGGGCTCGTAAATGCCCCTGCCACTTTCACCAGGATGATGAGGAATGTGCTTCGAGATTTGAGCCATACTGACAACTTTATTGACGACATCTTGATACATACTCAATCCTGGGAGGAGCATATCCGTGCGATTCGAGCCCTCCTAGAGAGGCTACGTGAGGTTGGTCTCACTGCTAAACCCAGTAAGTGTGAAGTAGGCAGTCAGTCACTTCAGTTTCTTGGACACCTAGTTGGCCAAGGAAAGCTTCAGCCTCAAGATGACAAAATCTCAAACATCCAAAAGGCAAGACCACCACGCACCAAGAAGGAGTTGCGGTCATTCCTTGGGTTTGTCGGATACTACCGGCGCTTCATCCCAAACTTCGCCACCCTTGCATCTCCTCTGACGGACCTTACCAAAGCAAAGCTACCCAATCGGATTGAGTGGGGAGATAGCCAGGAGGAAGCGTTCAAAACGTTGAAGTCCCGTTTGACCTCTTCTCCGATTCTTCAACTTCCAGACTGCAACCGACCGTTCTGCCTTCGTACTGATGCTTCCAATGTGGGTATAGGTGCTGTTCTCCTTCAGGAAAATGAAGAGACAGGAGAAAAGTTCCCAGTCAGCTATGCTAGCCGGAAACTTCAGCCCCGTGAGAAGGCATACGCTACTGTGGAAAAGGAGGCGCTTGCCATTGTCTGGAGTGTTCAGAAGTATGAACCCTACCTGTACGGCCGTGAGTTCATTCTTCAAACAGATCATCAGGCCTTGACGTACCTCCATCGGGCAAAACAGACCAACGCCAGGATCATGCGTTGGGCTCTGACGCTCCAACCCTATCGGTTCAGAGTAGAGAGCATAAAAAGCTCTGAGAACGTAGGGGCGGATTTCCTTAGCAGGGCAGATGTGGATAATGTGATGTAAAACCTCCCAAATCAGAGTTGTGAGGGTAATTTTTGTTTCGTTTCGTTTCCTAAAAAAAAAAATATATATATATATATATACCTAATTTTTTTTTTCCTGTAAGGAGGGGGAGAATTGTCAGGTTTGAACCCTTTCTTTCTTTGACATAAATCCATGAGTTCATTATCTCTCCAGCAGTTAGGCATTTTTGTTCTTGTATTGCAGGACCTGCAGTGTGAGGAGCTACATTTTTGGCTTGTTATGCAAATTCGTATCTATAGGGAGTGTGTGAGAGCTTGAGTGATTCTGAATGGGAGGGTATGTGCTTTTGGAGAGTAATTAGGAGTGCTAGGGGTTTCCTGACATGTGTAGCTTGTACTGGCACTCTCCCTTGTTGTCTTTGGAGAGAGAAGACCTGTGTCTTAGCTTTGGCTATCTGTGTATGACTGCTAGATGGCCATTTCATCTATAGAGAACCAAGCCTGTTTCCACAAGTTAATCTGTAGCTCCTTTTGATGGGGTCTCAGCTTTATCTCGGCCACGCCCAGGCTGCCCGCGTGTCTGGACTCAACTACGGAGCCGCCTTTGTGGGCCCTTTCTGTGTGGGAGCAACTTATACTTTGTGGAACGGCAGGAATTGCGAGAATCTTCCTCTTAGTGAATCGGCTTTGTGGACACTGTGTGACTGTTGCTCGTTGTGGAGGCCAGAGCTCCAAGAGTTAGAGTCATTTTCTACACGACCACGCCTCCCATCGGCCGTCGTGGCAGAACCCCGTCATCCTTGCAACCATCGTCACCCATGGGTGAATTAGGCAGATTATCCAGAACTCTATAACACCATTCCTGGTGTCGCCAACTACGGGGTAAGACCGTTCTTATTTTATACTCAATTCTCCAGATAGAATTTTTGAGATCGTCAACTACGCTTGAATAATCGGACATCGATGAACTCAACCTCTTTTTCAGAGAGAGGCGTGATTAGTATCTTCATATACAGACACTTTCAAACTGGGACATAATTATGGACTGTTTTGTTATTAATATTGTACTTGTTATTAATATTGTAGATTCTTTCTGAAACATAACAAGCAATATTGAATGAACTTAAAGTACTAAGATCTTGTGAGTTGGTTTTTGGTTTCAGCTGGAGCATACTGTTAAAAGACAAGTGTTTAGATCGAAGTATAGATTTGTAATTCATTTGATCCACTTAACAACTCCAGTTTATTATAAAATTGCCGGCATTAGGGCATCTTATTTTTGGTGTTCTGTGTTAACACAACAATATATCAGTTGTTATAAATATCCATTTTTTGTACAGTTGTTTCACTTTGGAAATATTTTCCATTAGTCTCCGGTTAAAAATGAATATTGAATAAAGGAGACCTGCAAACAGAATTTCTTTATTTTTAACTAGTTTCTTTTGTTGTGATCTGGCTCAAACCTGACAGAATGGCATTCATGAAGGGAACTTTAACTTATGGCATAGAAAAACCAGTATTAAAAACAAAGAAGATAGGGAAGGTAAAATACACATTGATGTCCAAAGCTGGAGTCATAGCTGAGGTCTACTTATTCCGTGCAATGTTGCTTCATTGTCATCAGAAATGTGAATTTGGAATAGCAAACTGATACAGATTTGTAAGCGGAATTTTAGAAAACAGGATATCAAGCGATCGTCAATGAATACTACTAAATAACCAGTTGAAGGGCAATCCGACCTTAGTAATAACGTGATTTCTGTGAAAGCAGGAAAATAAGGAAAACAGGATTCGAAAGTTTCGAAGAAACCGGACAAGAAATAAGAAAGCTATGGATGTTTGAAAGATGATATCATTAAATCTATGCGAATATCCAGTTGACAATTTGATGAGTCGATTGTGACATATTGGCAGTCAGCTCTCCCGCTTTTCGTAGACTAAAATATCTTTGATTGCAGTTTTCTCCTAAGCGCCTTTTCCCTCGAGGAAGAACTCAAACTATATTTTAGAAAGCATATTGATATACAGGTCCTCAAGAAAAGAAAAAGATCCTGCTGAGTAATACATTTGAAAAGATTACATTTCAGTCATTTTGTGTGTTAAAGCAAAAGGGGGAGTTGTCCGCCTTTACATTACATTGAAATTACCGATTTGGCCAAGTTGAAATTTCCATCTATACAGTATAATGACAGCTTTCAAAAATATATAACTTGTATTCCTTGTGCGATTTCGTTCAAGCATTCACCAATCTACATCTCTGATTTCTCATCTTTTTTCTGAACAACTTGCCATTAAGTTTGGATTTTCCTTGAATGGATTTCAAAGATCGTGTCAAGCGCAATTAAGGAGGAATATGAAAAGGTGGTTCTGACTAGGCTATTTTATGAGATTAAAACAATCACGGACCTGTCGTTGTAGGTGGTGTTGTGGTCTCTGATGGTGTCGTGGTCACTGGTGGTTCTGTTGGTACTGTCGTGCTCTCTGGTGGTGGTGTTCGTGGACTGCAGGTCACTGTGTATCTTCGACCGCAACAGAAGAACCTGACTTCATAATCACGGCAACGAGGTGCCAAAGGCTTGTTTCTACATCGGAGTCCTATACTCTTGTCGCATGTCACATCATCATCAGTCTCATTGGAGAAGATGTGTGTATCAGCTGTTCGACATTCCACGTCTTGAGGGAAATCACAGTTATCAGGGAAACCTGGAATATGCTGAGCATCCTCCAGGAGTTCTACTTCATCTCCTTCTTCCTCAATTTCAAGACCGGAATTATGGTTGCACCAGGGTGACCATTTGCAGTAATTGTACCATTTTTCAACGCATTCTGTGCAAAGATTAACACATACATTTTCGTTTTAGTTTGCTGAAATGAGAACGCATTGAAAATACGATAGTATTGTCTCATCCAACTATTCTGTCGATGTTGTGCGTATGTGAAAGTGGGAGCGTGGACTAGTGATGGATGAATGGCATTCATGAAGGGAACTTTAACTTATGGCATAGAAAAGCCAGAATTAAAAACAAAGAAGATAGGGAAGGTAAAATACACATTGATGTCCAAAGCTGGAGTCATAGCTGAGGTCTACTTATTCCGTGCAATGTTGCTTCATTGTCATCAGAAATGTGAATTTGGAATAGCAAACTGATACAGATTTGTAAGCGGAATTTTAGAAAACAGGATATCAAGCGATCGTCAATGAATACTACTAAATAACCAGTTGAAGGGCAATCCGACCTTAGTAATAACGTGATTTCTGTGAAAGCAGGAAAATAAGGAAAACAGGATTCGAAAGTTTCGAAGAAACCGGACAAGAAATAAGAAAGCTATGGATGTTTGAAAGATGATATCATTAAATCCATGCGAATATCCAGTTGACAATTTGATGAGTCGATTGTGACATATTTGCAGTCAGCTCTCCCGCTTTTCGTAGACTAAAATATCTTTGATTGCAGTTTTCTCCTAAGCGCCTTTTCCCTCGAGGAAGAACTCAAACTATATTTTAGAAAGCGTATTGATATACAGGTCCTCAAGAAAAGAAAAAGATCCTGCTGAGTAATACATTTGAAAAGATTACATTTCAGTCATTTTGTGTGTTAAAGCAAAAGGGGGAGTTGTCCGCCTTTACATTACATTGAAATTACCGATTTGGCCAAGTTGAAATTTCCATCTATACAGTATAATGACAGCTTTCAAAAATATATAACTTGTATTCCTTGTGCGATTTCGTTCAAGCATTCACCAATCTACATCTCTGATTTCTCATCTTTTTTCTGAACAACTTGCCATTAAGTTTGGATTTTCCTTAAATGGATTTCAAAGATCGTGTCAAGCGCAATTAAGGAGGAATATGAAAAGGTGGATCTGACAAGGCTATTTTATGAGATTAAAACAATCACGGACCTGTCGTTGTAGGTGGTGTTGTGGTCTCTGATGGGGGAGTCGTGGTCTCTGGTGGTGTCGTGGTCACTGGTGGTTCTGTTGGTACTGTCGTGCTCTCTGGTGGTGGTGTTCGTGGACTGCAGGTCACTGTGTATCTTCGACCGCAACAGAAGAACCTGACTTCATAATCACGGCAACGAGGTGCCAAAGGCTTGTTTCTACATCGGAGTCCTATACTCTTGTCGCATGTCACATCATCATCAGTCTCATTGGAGAAGATGTGTGTATCAGCTGTTCGACATTCCACGTCTTGAGGGAAATCACAGTTATCAGGGAAACCTGGAATATGCTGAGCATCCTCCAGGAGTTCTACTTCATCTCCTTCTTCCTCAATTTCAAGACCGGAATTATGGTTGCACCAGGGTGACCATTTGCAGTAATTGTACCATTTTTCAACGCATTCTGTGCAAAGATTAACACATAAATTTTCGTTTTATTTTGCTGAAATGAGAACGCATTGAAAATACGATAGTATTGTCTCATCCAACTATTCTGTCGATGTTGTGCGTATCTGAAAGTGGGAGCGTGGACTAGTGATGGATGAATGGCATTCATGAAGGGAACTTTAACTTATGGCATAGAAAAACCAGTATTAAAAACAAAGAAGATAGGGAAGTAAAAAATACACATTGATGTCCAAAGCTGGAGTCATAGCTGAGGTCTACTTATTCCGTGCAATGTTGCTTCATTGTCATCAGAAATGTGAATTTGGAATAGCAAACTGATACAGATTTATAAGCGGAATTTTAGAAAACAGGATATCAAGCGATCGTCAATGAATACCACTAAATAACCAGTTGAAGGGCAATCCGACCTTAGTAATAACGTGATTTCTGTGAAAGCAGGAAAATAAGGAAAACAGGATTCGAAAGTTTCCAAGAAACCGGACAAGAAATAAGAAAGCTATGGATGTTTGAAAGATGATATCAATAAATCCATGCGAATATCCAGTTGACAATTTGATGAGTCGATTGTGACATATTTGCAGTCAGCTCTCCCGCTTTTCGTAGACTAAAATATCTTTGATTGCAGTTTTCTCCTAAGGCTTCTTACGGAAAGTTTTGTCACCGTTTTCACCGCGGCCAAAGTTAAAAAGGCCGATTAGCGGGATTATCTCCCGGATCCTGTCATATCCATCGGCGACTCTAAGAAGTCGCCGTTCAGCGGGATTAGCGCGAGCTTTTGTTTAGAGACCCACCCTGCGATTCCTTCGATTTCGCCGACTTCCTGTTCTTTATTTTTGTTCTGCCTTGAAGGAAGTTGTATATTTAGTGTTTTGAAAGAGCGCCACTTACGGTTTAAATGGTGACTCATTCTGCTTCATTTTGCTTATTTTCTTTGGAAAAAGTACGAATGTATTGAAGTCTCCGTCAAAGTACCGTACGTATCATTTGTCATAGTTTTCTGAGAAAAAAATACCTAGGTTTGTGCCATGACAAAGTCGGCCCCTAACATTTAATTTTCCCACATCGAGCCCACCACAAAAAATATATAGTAATGATAAACGACATAAAAATTAATACACGAATAAATAAAGGACGGACAACTATTCAAAATATTGCTCTATGCTCCAAACCAAAAAAACCCTCAACTAATAACAATAAAAATCCAACCCCAAAAATACATTGTGTAGTTTCCAAGCAATGCAATTATAAATTCACTTTCACATGTTAATAGCTGTTGTATGTAGCCGTCATGGCTGCGAATAAAAAAAAATGAAATTGAAATATCACAACGAAAAACTTAATGTTCTCGAGTTAAGACCGGATTTCTGAATATAAATACAACTTTACTTTTGCATGGGTCGCGGAACCAGAACTGGGGACGGGGCCTGGGGGCTGCAGCCCACCCCCTCCCCCCTCCACCCTTTTTTTAGTAAACACATTTCATAAAATGTATGAATTAGCTTAATATATTATCATTAATGAGTGAAATCAAATCAGCCCCACACACTTTCAAAAACGCCCCTTGAAAGAGTAGCCTTTCTTTCTTTCTTGGCTTTGCCCTATATTTTTAACGTTTTCGTTATCTATGTCAACAACATCTATTGGGTAATTCGGAATAATATTAAGCACACTTTATTCGAGTGCATGAATTAAAAAAAATATTACTTAGTGCTTTGGGTAATGTTGTTACAAACCAGCATGATTGGGCAGTTATATAATGAGCGCTTTATTGAAATTAAAACATTATCGATGTGTTTATTTTTTGAAATATCGATCTCGATCAGCCGTCTGGTCTTAAAAATGAACTCCAAAATATGGGGAAAATGGGGAGAAAAGTGATTCGATAAGTCCGTTTGTTGTATTAAGAGGGATCGAGTAAAAGAGCGAGAGAGCGAGGTAATTTATTAAAGTTATTAAGAATTCCGGAACGATTACAAACTTTCGTGATTGCGCCTGTCCCCGGATAAGGTTGTTGACTTTGATATGTACGTCGTTAACCTTCATAAGTAACATTAAAAATACATGTAGATTAATGTAGAAGATGGATGGCATAAAGAGAGGGAGAGGGTGGAGTGAGGTGGCAGAGAGACAAGGGGGACTGGGTGGCAGGGAAAGAAAGAGAGAGACTGTCAGGATGAAGAAGAAATTGACCCTGTCTCGGAGAAGTGGAAGTCGTGAATTCGTGAATGCTTTATAGGTCGATTCACATTTCACCCCCCCCCCCTTGTCCCCCGCAATTTTGAGATAAAGATAACGGCTCGTAGAAAACAATTTTTTAGGCGGAAAGTTATAGTTATTTGGACGTAATACTGCACCGTATGTAACAGGGGTGGGTACAGGGAGGGGATTCCCCCCCCCCCCCCCCCTTCCCGCGCGAAGCGCGAAAGCTCCGAAGTTTTAGCATTTTTTTTTTTTTTTGGCGGAATATTAGTTCACCGCCCTGGCTGCTTTTCAGTTATTTGGGGCGCAATACTGCATTGTATGTAACAGGGCTGGGTACGGGTCGTAAAGCCGTAACGATTATAATGTTTCTTCACTCCCCTATTTTTCTTTCTCTCCTTTGCGTTTGCGCCCCCTTCAAGTGTTTCCTAGTGCACGTGCTCCCCTCCCCCCCCCCCCCCAGACACACCACTGAGCGAAGAGACCGAGCAGGGGTGGGAGGGAGTATCCCTCTCCTACATCAGGGAATCTGTCTATAAAACTTGCATTTTAAAGCATACCAACATGTTTTTAATGAAAACAATGCGAGTGAACTAATTTTCGTATTGAACTTATGGCATTTTTTAAATTTCCTTTCTTCTAATCATTAAAGAATGTGTTTTTTCAAGATTAAACATCATTAGTTTAAATAATTATTAGTTTCAAGTTAATGCATCATAATTCTTATTTATGTTATCCAAATATATTGGGAGTGATAATACAGGCCATCCTCCCACCTCAAATATTTTGGGGGATATTATACGTCCATCCCCCGGGATCGACACCCATGGTACAAGGGTGGGCGCGAAAACTTTGACTTTTTTAGCAAATTTTGAGAGCCAGGATAATGGCTTGTAGTGCTTTTTTAGGCATTTTTTCTCTCACTTCCCCCGCTTTTTCGCTCTCGCTTTTTGTTGTTGTAGTGGCTGAATAGGGAGGGGGCATGGCCCCCGGTGCCCCCTGTCTACACCAGTGATGATAGGGTTTCCCCGAAGGTATCAGAGGGTAGTGTTTTTATATAAAGTGTGTACAATAATTGTGTGTGGTTGTGGTGGTGGGGACTGCATCCACCCCAGTTCCTGTTCTGTGGCCCATGCGAACCATTTGTATCTGCAAGACATTGGAGAACTAGAAAGGCCGTCAAAGGCGGCGCTACAGAGTAGTTGCATTATTTCCCTAAACGATTCTTTCCTGTCACTATATTTTATATTTTATATTTTTCTTCTTTTTTATCGCAATAAAGACTTCTAGATTTGGCATAATCTAGTATTTAATACATGCATGTAAAATATTATGGTTACTTATTGTTATTATTATGTAATTTGGCACGATACTGGGTGTGAATATATTTGTTTGTGTATTTTACCTCGATTATTGTGAAAAATGTTATTTTGAAAAAGGAAGTAATAAAATATTCTTAAAAACAAAAAAAGAACTCTCCGAACTGAAGTTTCTATAACCGATCATTACAAAAAAAATCTAATCCATTCTTTTCTTAATCGATTCTTTCCTGTCACTATCCGAAATGAAGTTGGGGTCAAAACTTCAAGGTCACACAGAATTTGCAGGGGTCAACCAATCATCACCAAAATCTAATCGATTCTTTCCTGTCACTATCCGAACATTCCTTGAAAATTTGGTGCGAACCCGTTCTGTTGTACACAAACAAACATACGGAGCCCTTTACATAACTCTGCCGATTTCATCGGCGTGGGTAATCACTAATAAAAGATGGTCATTTCCATTCACATGCGCTGTTGTAAAGAAACTCCATATGCACATGCAGACCTCGATCCCTATACCGATATGCATCTTTTGAATCCAGACAAGGAGATAAACCTTTATCTTTTTACAGCGGAAACTGGGGAACTTCCCTCTCTTTATACCCCAGTGAAATCCCCTATCTTATTTACACAATATACTAACTGAATGTTTGTTTGCAAAGTTTCAAATTGCAGAACCTAAAATTGTATCAATTTGTTGCAAAATAACATTCAGATTTATTTTTATCAAAGGCATTCACTATGTTGAAAATTTGTTATATGATATAAATGAAAAGTCTATTTTTCGGGGTATATGGGGTATTGATATCTGAAAAGTGTTATTTTCGTTTCTGGTACTTAAAGGGATAATTTAAATTCTCACTGACTCAGCCCCCTCATTTTCTGTTTTTATTCATTGAATGTGGAGTGGAATAAGAAAATTGTTGTTGGACAGAAGATTTTCTTCCCCTGAAACTGAACGCCGCAGTTACATCTATAGAAAATGTGAATGCCTTATTTCACCTTTGACTTGTAAATCTCTATTGTATAAGAAGATCAAGGGAAGCGAGCATTCGTGTGTTATATTATTGTTTCAATAGAGCCGGACACGCGTCCGTGATTTGACTCTTCGTCACAAACAATGCGGCATATGCAAATTTGACCTGGCTTTTGGATCCTTCCGTGGTTTATATAAAGCAGGATATCTTTTGACAAGCTTTTCACCATGGATAGCATCGTTTCTTCAAATCAACAATCAAGCAAGAACGAGGATTTCAACATGGAGTCAAGCTGCAGCGACGACTGGCACTTGGAGCTGAGCGAATCCATGGACTCCGATGGGATGACGTCATGTCATTCGTTCTCATTGTAGTACATGCACAAGTCTATACCAATCCAAAATTATAACATGAAAAGAATTATAATATGAACTGAATTATTAATTATTTATGATAAAGAGTGTCGGTACATTTATTCAAATCTTAATTCAAGTCTATACAAAGAAAGTAACATGAGGGGGGGGGGGGGGGGGGGGGGGTGGTTGTCACATGTCCGAAAAGTCTTCGACAAGCAACAGCAAAAAGAAAGAAAGAAAGAAAGAAATTGCTGGTGCCCTTTTGTAGCGAGCTCCAGCCATGGGGCGATTTTGTGTGTTGAGTATCCCCCTTGACCGGACCGTATTTTGGCTAGTTCGACAGTCCATCGTTATGTGTTTATAAAGGCCGATTGATTGAAAAATAAAGTAAAAGAGAAAATGTGAATATGAACCCTTTACACTGCTTTCTATAAACTAGATGTATATTCTACGTACATTGAGGAGATTCTTTGAGAAAACAAATCCGAGAGAGCTGCCAAGCTTCATTTATTTTTTCATCCGAGGCCTTAAAAACACTGTTTCTATAAAATATGCATTTTATTAATGATTTGGGTGCGTAGTAATCCAGGACCACACATTTTCGTCATTGTCTTTCATTTCCATCCCCCCCCCCCCTTGAAAGTGCTGCCCTTGGCATGTGCCCCCTCTATCCGCTCCGTTTAATACACCACTGGACCGTGCGAGACAGAAGAAAGGTTGATGTAGCAAAATCGGATTATATGGATCTCGCTTTGAATTCTGAATTGTAACTTTCTATATCTCACTTATTCACACGATTCATCGTCAAGATCTCTTCATTGCGAAGCTGGTTTAAGCCATCGCTGTTTAATCTATGGAAAGTAAAGAGGAAATACAAAAGAGTTGGCTTTCAAAACAGAAGTAAGAAGAACTGGGAAGATGACCTACGAACAACGAAACTATTGATACACGATAATAATAAGGGGTAAATTATGTAATCCTTTGAAAAGCCGAAAAGAAAATAAGCCTTTTAACCAGAAAGAACAGTACATGTATCTGTGTAGAGATTATGAAACAAGGACAAAGAGAGAGAGAGAGAAAATCAATAATCGTCTCTTGCTGGAGGTGACTTATAATCCTTGTTCTTTGAAAGGGGCGAATTCTCTACCTCTTTAAAACATGGCGAAGAAGAAAAGAAATTAGCTATTAGACACCAGTAGATTATACACACTTTTTTTGGAGTAAACTATAAAGCGGAGAGACTCGATGACTTTCAAGCTAAGACGCGCGTTATCTTCATCATGTTCATACTACCTGTTAGCCAGGGGCGGATACAGGATTTCCAGAAAGGGGGGCACACACTGAGGAACCCTCCGTTTGACGAAGCCAAACGGCCATCTGGGGGGTCTGGGGCATACTTTGTCAACACAATACGCCCCTTGCGCCCCCCCCCCCCCCCTGCTTATTCTCTTATTCGTTAAAGCCAAAACAGACAAATAGTTAGCTTTCAAAATAGAATTAAGAAGAACAGTCGAAATTTGGATACAGGTGAAAGATTAAGAAGGAGAGAGAGAATTGTCTGGGTGTCAATTTTTACGAAAAGCAGTTGTCATTATTATTTATATTTTAAGCTCTAGTTAACTAGAGCGGCGCTAAGAAGCAGTTTATCTCTATCCCGCTTTTGAACATGACGATAAAAAGCGGCCAATTCTATAACTCTTTTTAACAGCCGAAATTAAAGAAAATTATTTTTTAAAACTAGAATGAAAAGGCCCTCGGTTGCGATAATGAAACAAGTATCTGATTTGTTTTAAGCTTGAGTTAACTATTGGGCGGGGAGAAACGATGAGTTTTAGCTAAGATGCAGTTTGTCTTCGTCATGTTCATACCGCCAGTCAACATGATGATAATTAGCAGCCAAATCTCTTATTCGTTAAAAAAGCCGAACACACAAGACAGAGTTACCTTTCAAAATAGAATTAAGATGAACAGTCGAAATTATGATACAGATGAAAGATTTAGAAGGAGAGAGATTGTTCGGGCCTTAATTTAAAAATTAACAGGTGAAAGATTTAGAAGGAGAGAGAGAATTGTCTGGGTGTCATTTTTTACAAAAAGCAGTTGTCATTATTATTCATTTTTTTAAAAGCACTAGTTAACTAGAGCGGCGCTTAGAAGCAGTTTATCTCCATCCCGCTTTTGAACATGACGATAAAAAGCGGCCAATTCTATAACTCTTTTTAACAGTCGAAAATAAAAGAAAATTATTTTTTAAAACTAGAATGAAAATGCCCTCGGTTGCGATAATGAAACAAGTATCTGATTTGTTTTAAGATTGAGTTAACTATTGGGCGGGGAGAATCGATAACTTTTAAGCTAAGATGCAGTTTGTCTTCGTCATGTTCATACCGCCAGTCAACATGATGATAATTAGCGGCCAAATCTCTTATTCGTTTAAAAAGCCGAACAGACAAGAAAGAGTTACCTTTCAAAATAGAATTAAGATGAACAGTCGAAATTATGATACAGGTGAAAGATTTACAAGGAGAGAGATTGTCTGGTGTCAATTTTTACAAAAAGCAGTTGTCATTATTATTCATTTTTTTAAGCTCTAGTTAACTAGAGCGGCGCTTAGAAGCAGTTTATCTCTATCCCGCTTTTGAACATGACGATAAAAAGCGGCAAATTCTATAACTCTTTTTGACAGACGAAAATGAAAGAAAATTATTTTGTAAAACTAGAATGAAAAGGCCCTAGGTTGCGATAGTGAATCAAGTATCTGATTTGTTTTAAGATTGAGTTAACTATAGAGTGGGGAGAAACGAACTTTCAAGCTAAGATGCAGACACGAAAGAGTTAGCTTTCAAAATAGAATTAAGAGGAACAGTCGAAATTATGATACAGGTGAAAGATTTAGAAGGAGAGAGGGAATTGTCTGGGTGTCAATTTTTACAAAAAGCAGTTGTCATTATTATTTTTTTTTAAAGCTCTAGTTAACTAGAGCGGCGCTAAGAAGCAGTTTATATCTATCCCGCTTTTGAACATGACGATAAAAAGCGGCCAATTCTATTACTCTTTTTAACAGACGAAAATAAAAGAAAATTATTTTGTAAAGCTAGAATGAAAAGGCCCTCGGTTGCGATAGTGAAACAAGTATCTGATTTTGTTAAGCTTGAGTTAAATATAGAGCGGGAAGAAACGAACTTTCAAGCTAAGATGCAGTTTGTCTTCCTCATGTTCATACCGCCAGTCAACATGATGATAATTAGCGGCCAAATCTCTTATTCGTTAAAAAAGCCGAACAGACAAGAAAGAGTTAGCTTTCAAAATAGAATTAAGAAGAACAGTCGAAATTATGATACAGGTGAAAGATTTGGAAGGAGAGAGATTGTTCGGGCGTTAATTCAAAAAATATTAAAGCTCTATTAACTATAGAGCGGCGCTAAGAAGCAGTTTATCTTTATCCTGCTGTTGAACATGGGGAATTGATGATAAAAGAAATGAAGCTTTTTAACTATACAGAAAAGGACCTGTGTGGAGATTATGACACAAGCTCGTGATTAAGAAGCAGGGACCGCGGAACCGGGCTGGGGGCTGCAGCCCCCTCACTTTTTTCAGTAAACACGTGCAAACGTATGGCAGTGCAAAAATGTGGTTATACACGCAGCCCCCCCCCCCCCCCCCTTAGCCCCTCCACTTTCCAAGACGTTCCGCGGCCCCTGAGAAGGACAATGGGAGAGAAGAAAAATCAATCGTCTCGCGAAGGCAGGATGTGACTTAATCCTTGTTCTTTGAAAGGGGCGAATTCTATACCTCTTTGATATGGCGAAAAGAAAAGAAAGACGCTTTTATAAACATTTTTTAAAGGTAGAACTAACTAGAGCAGGATACAATTTCTTTATTATGATTCTGTTTTATTTTATCGTTGTTTAATCTGGTAATAAGTAAAGAGCGAACCGAAAAGAGAGTTAGCATTCAAAAGAAAGAAATAAAACTGTGGAGATTATGACAGGCGCGTGATGTATAAGGAGAGAGAGAAAATCGTGTGTTAATTCTTCAGCTGCGATTTCTATTGCTCTTTCACAAGACGAAAAGTAAAAAAAGTAAGCTTCATACGCAGACATCAACGATCTCTGTCAATATTATTCTTGGTAAAGACTAGTCTAATCAGTAAATTTGCCAAAATTGAATGACTTTGCGACAATCGAATCCAAGCTATAAAAAGAAAACAAATAACATTGAAAGAAATCAAGTTTACATGATTAATTTAGAAAAAGATATGATATAAAAACCTCTGAAAGTTTGAACCATAATCTAATAAATTTCCCCGCACAAAATGACAGAATTATAAACCTTTTGACTATAGCTATAGGTTAATCAACCCTTTAAGAAAATCATACCGGCATAGGAAAGGCTCAACGAAAAAAGCATGAAGTTGATGCGGGAAGCTTTTTCAATGCCGTGAAACTACTTGATTTGTTACCCTTTAAAGCGTTAGAATTCATGGCTTAAATGAATTAAAATTCATGTTTTCATGAAAAGAGATCCGAAAGAAACATAAGGACTAGTTTTTATTAGAATTAATAAACGGTTGCTAAGGGCTTTATAAAAATCTAGTTGACATAACAAACGAAAATGCTGCATGACTGCAAAACGGAAGTCAAACTTTGGAAGCGTTTTTCCCGAAGAAATACTTTGCCACAGCCCTACTTTACTCAAGATTCAAAAGCTATTATCTCCACTAATACTCACTCTCTAGAGTTGAACTATATACCAAATTAAAGCTTATTAAACGGAGAATAATAATCAATAATAAAATGCGACTTCTGTCTCATTTTGACGTGACGGGTCACATTTATTTTGGGAAATGTGTTTTATTATTTTAGCGAGACTAATTCCACTTTTCTGATTCCTTCTGTATTTTCCATTTTTTTTTCTCGATTTTCAAGCTGTTCAACTTTGTTGATGTATTTATAAAATATTATAAGATATTAATATTTATAACTTTAGCCGCCTCGTAATAAGAAAAGAACTACGGTAACCATTTTTACAGTATTCATGTGTTTGTTTGTTTTTCTTTATTATAATCATCTTTACAGAATCGTTTCGTGGGTATTCTGTCGTTATCTATTCTCATTTTTGCCACAGATTATAAGCTCTCAGCGGTCGGAAGACTTATGAAATCAGAGAGTTCAAAACGGACTAAATCAGTTCAATTTTCGCTAACGTCTAAAAAATATAAAATAGGGGAAAATGTTCAATAATAACTCCTCTGTTATGATTGGTACGCTGGTACAAGAGTATATATATATATATATATATATATATATATATATATATAATGCGAAAGGAAATGAGAGAATAATGATTGCGTAGCTTAAATCAAGGTTCCCCAGAGCTGTCCTCCCTTTTTGAAATTTTTGCAAAGGCTGGAAAAAAGTCTCCGCCGAGAATCGAACCCGGGTCGTTGGCTTAGAACGTCAATGCCTTAACCACTAGACCACGGAGACGGGTTAGTAGTTTCGGCGACACCAGATTCAATTGACCGACAGATTTGACAAATCTTCAACCTGATTAATTAATTCCTTTGTCGGGGCAGGTGAGTTTTGAACAATGACAAGCCGCATGCCTCAGCTGGATCCAAGCGAATGCTTTGAGATACATGTATACATTAGAATAATTATTAACAATTGTAAGGAAATAACATATACAACATATATATATATATATATATATATATGGATATTTGACTAACGGGTACATTTAGTCGACACCTAACAATGCAGTTTATTCCGTCATAATAGCGACCCCTACATTAGGTCGACAGTTGAACAAAGAAAAAGAACAAAAAAAGTCCTCCTAATGTAGCCATTAGTCGTTTATATATATATATAAATTTATTTATATATTCGGGATTATTCTTTTTTATAACCACCAACTCCGATCCGCCTTTGGAAAAGCAAGTAATCGAAGATGGATATATTTTGTTAGATGCCTTTTGCTGAGTTATATGACTTTCCCAAAACGGGCGGGGGGGGGGGCAATGTTATTACAACATGGACACCATGCCCATACAGGAATTTACAAAATGGGCCCTGAAAAGTAATCAACTTTCGAACTCAGAATACCCGAAACAAGTATTGTGTAATGTGTTCACCACCCTAAACATGAAGGGGGATAATGTCAGGCTGTGAAAATTATAACCCCCCCCCCCCCCCTGATTTTAGCATTTTTTATACCCATTTCACTGTATTATTATATCATCATGATGGGCACGTTCATCGCCGGGTATTGAAAAGAAAAAAAAACCTTTTAATGTGTTTTTGTGTACAGGCATGGTGCGCACCTTGTCATGGCATTGCCCCCCCCCCCCCCCCGGAAATGGATGTGTAGCGACAATTTGTAGAACACTATTCAACGTGTAAAATGCCCGAATTGGAGCTCCATTGACAAAATCGGGGATTAGCTGAACTGCTTCGTTTGTATTTTCTTTGTTCTCATCTGCAATGAAAAGACAGGAAATCTATTCATGCTTTTGAAACGGTTAGAACCTAAGCTGCGCTCAGTTTATCGTTCGTAATTTATGTCGCTTGACTGAATATATTGAGTTGAATAAAATGTGAATAATGTTACTTTTTTAATACAGAAAAAGCAGACGAAGCAATAATGAAAGTTTGTGTGATGCTGATGATGAGAAATTGTGAACTCCATAATAAACCTATGAATGTAAGAGAAAAAAGTAGAAGAAATGCCCTCAAAAGATTTTCATCTATACTTCATTATGCATTTGATTTTTTTTTTTGCCTCATGACTCCTTCCCGCGATAAAAAACAGCTGCATGATTCCATTGCACGCGCGATCACTTCAGGAGTTCAAAGTTGAAAGTGTAATTACGAATACAGTAGGCCTCGACCTACTACTACTTTCATTTGCTCAAACTTTACTCTGTCAGCTCCAACCCGTCAAAAAAAAATCCGATCAATGATAAAATAAACTTTCGTGGAAAATATATTAGAAAATGAAAAAAAGTTTCTATATGAAAATCAATCCGGTGGCAAAGCTGGAGAAAAAGAACCCGGCCCGCGAGGCGAAGTGGTCGATTGAGCTAATTTGCATAAACTATGCAAATAAGGCAGAGATCGAGGGTACACGTAATTCATATGGAAATGATAGAGCGTGCGTGCACAACTAGCCTATTTTGATTGGGCGGTTCTCGGCAGTGAGCCTGAGCGTTGCTATGTGCGCTTTTAGATTCGAGTTCAAGAGGTTTTGAAACTGTTTTTCTACCCCAAATCGTTATCATTTCAAAGTAAAACAAAGCAAACCACTATGTCAAATGTACAATCATTCGAATCAGTAAGGATTTATGTTTATTCATGTAGTAATGAGTAAAATAAATGGTGTAAAAGTGGGCTGGTCTCTTCGATTTTCTCAGGCCGCATATCTCAAACTTGCTAAAACGTCGTAGCTTTCGCGCTTTTAATACTGGGAAAGGAACTTTTTGTAAGCTTCCTCTTCTCCCTTTTCGTACATTTCTTTGTTTTCCCTGTTTTCTGTACTCTTCTCTTTCCTAAAACATTGTATAGTTCTTTTGTTTCCCCTTAATCTATCCTCTTCTCTCTCTTTATGTATTTCTGTCTTCAATATTTCAGCACGGGCAATGGAACAAATTTTTCCGCGATATGGCTAAACAGTTGTGTACAAAAAAAAGGCGCGGCTGGGGTACGTGCCACCTCCCATCCCCCCCCCCCCACCTCCTCCCGTAGATATGCCACTGAAACGAATAACATTTGTTATCAAACACAAACAAATGTTCTTATAAGCTACTGTAAACGTTAAACTTGATTGGATTAGATCAAATTTTTCATAATAAGCCATTTCGGGGATGCAATCTGAGCATGAGCAGATAAAGGTCATCTGTACCAAATTTCTAAAACCCACTGACACTAATATTCGATATGTGCTCATGAATGTCATGTAATCATTATTCAATTATGCACTAATGGTGCATTCCATGATATCCAGGTGGAAGTATTCCTTTTAAAGGGGGAAACAAAAGCTATTCATGAGGCACCTCTATCACTCCCAGAGGTATTTTTCTGAAGTGCACATAAAGGGACCCTCCATGTCTAAAATATCTGTGGATATTTGGGGTCATTTGTACCATGCGCTAACCCCGAACTGGCTTATTAGAATAGATAAATATCTAAATAGTAAAATTCAACTTCATCTGGGGGTATTTCATAAAGCAGTTCGTAAGTTACGCACGACTTTACGCACGACTGGTGGTCAGTTTTTGTACTAAATGATTGAGAATCTGATTAGTATAGCACCCAAGAACATGTTCCAGTTGTTCGTAAAGTCATTCGTAACTTTACGAACAGCTTTTATTATGAAACACCCCAGGCATAGATTAAGCCGTCAATAACAATAATATCTCCGCCATAATGCGAAAGCGTCATGAGCGGTATAAAACTTTAATACACAATGAAACGAACGCGCTGTACATGGCCAACGATTACATTAATATTTTACAAAAATATATCAGCATCAAGGCAGAATAGTAAATATTTGGTCATAAATTTAGATAAGTAATTAATCAAATTAGATTTTCTAGTACCTATTTCTTCATAGCTTATTTAGTTTTGTGTAATCCGAGGGAATACCACCAAACGAAAAATACATTCACCCTCTTTTTGTTCGTAATATTTTATGGTAAAAAGAAAGAAAAAACATAAAATAGTTAAGAAGAAGAAAGAACTCATGGCTGTTGTATTAGTGATCTCATTTAATTTGAAATAACTCTTTTAAAGCAGGGAATTACTCGACATACTATATAATTATATTATTTTCTATTCATGAGTGTTGCACTGCCTCCTTTTAAGATGTCGGCATCTTTTAATAGCATAACTATAACCATAAACACTAGTACTAGATATTTAACAGAAGTAAAATAATAAATATACCAGTTGACATGTATCCAATAAAGTCGTCGCTGTTCGCCGTATTTTTCATGTATTAATTTGGCTCTAGCATATGCTTAAACCAAACACTAGAGGGGGGTATTCAACAACCGCGATCTCAAAAACTATCCAACAATGTCAGTGCGGGCTATTTACGGCGATCCACCTGCTAAACGAGATGAATAGAACTTCCGCCGCATCGCTCAGTCGGCGTGTTGAGAACAAAGCCGGGCCGCAGGCGCGCCGAATCAATCGGCGCCGCCGAGGGCCCGCCGATGTAAAAACTTTCCGTAAGAAGCCTAAGCGCCTTTTCCACGAGGAAGAACTCAAACTATATTTTAGAAAGCGTATTGATATACAGGTCCTCAAGAAAAGAAAAAGATCCTGCTGAGTAATACATTTGAAAAGATTACATTTCAGTCATTTTGTGTGTTAAAGCAAAAGGGGGAGTTGTCCGCCTTTAACATTACATTGAAATTACCGATTTGGCCAAGTTGAAATTTCCATCTATACAGTATAATGACAGCTTTCAAAAATATATAACTTGTATTCCTTGTGCGATTTCGTTCAAGCATTCACCAATCTACATCTCTGATTTCTCATCTTTTTTCTGAACAACTTGCCATTAAGTTTGGATTTTCCTTAAATGGATTTCAAAGATCGTGTCAAGCGCAATTAAGGAGGAATATGAAAAGGTGGATCTGACAAGGCTATTTTATGAGATTAAAACAATCACGGACCTGTCGTTGTAGGTGGTGTTGTGGTCTCTGATGGGGGAGTCGTGGTCTCTGGTGGTGTCGTGGTCACTGGTGGTTCTGTTGGTACTGTCGTGCTCTCTGGTGGTGGTGTTCGTGGACTGCAGGTCACTGTGTATCTTCGACCGCAACAGAAGAACCTGACTTCATAATCACGGCAACGAGGTGCCAAAGGCTTGTTTCTACATCGGAGTCCTATACTCTTGTCGCATGTCACATCATCATCAGTCTCATTGGAGAAGATGTGTGTATCAGCTGTTCGACATTCCACGTCTTGAGGGAAATCACAGTTATCAGGGAAACCTGGAATATGCTGAGCATCCTCCAGGAGTTCTACTTCATCTCCTTCTTCCTCAATTTCAAGACCGGAATTATGGTTGCACCAGGGTGACCATTTGCAGTAATTGTACCATTTTTCAACGCATTCTGTGCAAAGATTAACACATAAATTTTCGTTTTACTTTGCTGAAATGAGAACCCATTGAAAATACGATAGTATTGTCTCATCCAACTATTCTGTCGATGTTGTGCGTATCTGAAAGTGGGAGCGTGGACTAGTGATGGATGAATGGCATTCATGAAGGGAACTTTAACTTATGGCATAGAAAAACCAGTATTAAAAACAAAGAAGATAGGGAAGTAAAAAATACACATTGATGTCCAAAGCTGGAGTCATAGCTGAGGTCTACTTATTCCGTGCAATGTTGCTTCATTGTCATCAGAAATGTGAATTTGGAATAGCAAACTGATACAGATTTATAAGCGGAATTTTAGAAAACAGGATATCAAGCGATCGTCAATGAATACCACTAAATAACCAGTTGAAGGGCAATCCGACCTTAGTAATAACGTGATTTCTGTGAAAGCAGGAAAATAAGGAAAACAGGATTCGAAAGTTTCCAAGAAACCGGACAAGAAATAAGAAAGCTATGGATGTTTGAAAGATGATATCATTAAATCCATGCGAATCTCCAGTTGACAATTTGATGAGTCGATTGTGACATATTTGCAGTCAGCTCTCCCGCTTTTCGTAGACTAAAATATCTTTGATTGCAGTTTTCTCCTAAGCGCCTTTTCCCCCGAGGAAGAACTCAAACTATATTTTAGAAAGCATATTGATATACAGGTCCTCAAGAAAAGAAAAAAATCCTGCTGAGTAATACATTTGAAAAGATTACATTTCAGTCATTTTGTGTGTTAAAGCAAAAGGGGGAGTTGTCCGCCTTTACATTACATTGAAATTACCGATTTGGCCAAGTTGAAATTTCCATCTATACAGTATAATGCCAGCTTTCAAAAATATATAACTTGTATTCCTTGTGCGATTTCGTTCAAGCATTCGCCAATCTACATCTCTGATTTCTCATCTTTTTTCTGAACAACTTGCCATTAAGTTTGGATTTTCCTTGAATGGATTTCAAAGATCGTGTCAAGCGCAATTAAGGAGGAATATGAAAAGGTGGTTCTGACTAGGCTATTTTATGAGATTAAAACAATCACGGACCTGTCGTTGTAGGTGGTGTTGTGGTCTCTGATGGGGGAGTCGTGGTCTCTGGTGGTGTCGTGGTCACTGGTGGTTCTGTTGGTACTGTCGTGCTCTCTGGTGGTGGTGTTTGTGGACTGCAGGTCACTGTGTATCTTCGACCGCAACAGAAGAACCTGACTTCATAATCACGGCAACGAGGTGCCAAAGGCTTGTTTCTACATCGGAGTCCTATACTCTTGTCGCATGTCACATCATCATCAGTCTCATTGGAGAAGATGTGTGTATCAGCTGTTCGACATTCCACGTCTTGAGGGAAATCACAGTT
Organism: Heliocidaris erythrogramma; assembly: GCA_025617745.1. Classification (NCBI taxonomy): domain Eukaryota; kingdom Metazoa; phylum Echinodermata; class Echinoidea; order Camarodonta; family Echinometridae; genus Heliocidaris; species Heliocidaris erythrogramma. Next base: position 15,405,698 of record CM046856.1, read on the forward strand.
ATCAGGGAAACCTGGAATATGCTGAGCATCCTCCAGGAGTTCTACTTCATCTCCTTCTTCCTCAATTTCAAGACCAGAATTATGGTTGCACCAGGGTGACCATTTGCAGTAATTGTACCATTTTTCAACGCATTCTGTGCAAAGATTAACACATAAATTTTCGTTTTATTTTGCTGAAATGAGAACGCATTGAAAATACGATAGTATTGTCTCATCCAACTATTCTGTCGATGTTGTGCGTATCTGAAAGTGGGAGCGTGGACTAGTGATGGATGAATGGCATTCATGAAGGGAACTTTAACTTATGGCATAGAAAAACCAGTATTAAAAACAAAGAAGATAGGGAAGTAAAAAATACACATTGATGTCCAAAGCTGGAGTCATAGCTGAGGTCTACTTATTCCGTGCAATGTTGCTTCATTGTCATCAGAAATGTGAATTTGGAATAGCAAACTGATACAGATTTGTAAGCGGAATTTTAGAAAACAGGATATCAAGCGATCGTCAATGAATACTACTAAATAACCAGTTGAAGGGTAATCCGACCTTAGTAATAACGTGATTTCTGTGAAAGCAGGAAAATAAGGAAAACAGGATTCGAAAGTTTCCAAGAAAGCGGACAAGAAATAAGAAAGCTATGGATGTTTGAAAGATGATATCATTAAATCCATGCGAATATCCAGTTGACAATTTGATGAGTCGATTGTGACATATTTGCAGTCAGCTCTCCCGCTTTTCGTAGACTAAAATATCTTTGATTGCAGTTTTCTCATAAGCGCCTTTTCCCTCGAGGAAGAACTCAAACTATATTTTAGAAAGCGTATTGATATACAGGTCCTCAAGAAAAGAAAAAGATCCTGCTGAGTAATACATTTGAAAAGATTACATTTCAGTCATTTTGTGTGTTAAAGCAAAAGGGGGAGTTGTCCGCCTTTACATTACATTGAAATTACCGATTTGGCCAAGTTGAAATTTCCATCTATACAGTATAATGACAGCTTTCAAAAATATATAACTTGTATTCCTTGTGCGATTTCGTTCAAGCATTCACCAATCTACATCTCTGATTTCTCATCTTTTTTCTGAACAACTTGCCATTAAGTTTGGATTTTCCTTAAATGGATTTCAAAGATCGTGTCAAGCGCAATTAAGGAGGAATATGAAAAGGTGGATCTGACTAGGCTATTTTATGAGATTAAAACAATCACGGACCTGTCGTTGTAGGTGGTGTTGTGGTCTCTGATGGGGGAGTCGTGGTCTCTGGTGGTGTAGTGGTCACTGGTGGTTCTGTTGGTACTGTCGTGCTCTCTGGTGGTGGTGTTCGTGGACTGCAGGTCACTGTGTATCTTCGACCGCAACAGAAGAACCTGACTTCATAATCACGGCAACGAGGTGCCAAAGGCTTGTTTCTACATCGGAGTCCTATACTCTTGTCGCATGTCACATCATCATCAGTCTCATTGGAGAAGATGTGTGTATCAGCTGTTCGACATTCCACGTCTTGAGGGAAATCACAGTTATCAGGGAAACCTGGAATATGCTGAGCATCCTCCAGGAGTTCTACTTCATCTCCTTCTTCCTCAATTTCAAGACCGGAATTATGGTTGCACCAGGGTGACCATTTGCAGTAATTGTACCATTTTTCAACGCATTCTGTGCAAAGATTAACACATAAATTTTCGTTTTATTTTGCTGAAATGAGAACGCATTGAAAATACGATAGTATTGTCTCATCCAACTATTCTGTCGATGTTGTGCGTATCTGAAAGTGGGAGCGTGGACTAGTGATGGATGAATGGCATTCATGAAGGGAACTTTAACTTATGGCATAGAAAAACCAGTATTAAAAACAAAAAAGATAGGGAAGTAAAAAATACACATTGATGTCCAAAGCTGGAGTCATAGCTGAGGTCTACTTATTCCGTGCAATGTTGCTTCATTGTCATCAGAAATGTGAATTTGGAATAGCAAACTGATACAGATTTGTAAGCGGAATTTGAGAAAACAGGATATCAAGCGATCGTCAATGAATACTACTAAATAACCAGTTGAAGGGCAATCCGACCTTAGTAATAACGTGATTTCTGTGAAAGCAGGAAAATAAGGAAAACAGGATTCGAAAGTTTCGAAGAAACCGGACAAGAAATAAGAAAGCTATGGATGTTTGAAAGATGATATCATTAAATCTATGCGAATATCCAGTTGACAATTTGATGAGTCGATTGTGACATATTGGCAGTCAGCTCTCCCGCTTTTCGTAGACTAAAATATCTTTGATTGCAGTTTTCTCCTAAGCGCCTTTTCCCTCGAGGAAGAACTCAAACTATATTTTAGAAAGCATATTGATATACAGGTCCTCAAGAAAAGAAAAAGATCCTGCTGAGTAATAGATTTGAAAAGATTACATTTCAGCCATTTCGTGTGTTAAAGCAGAAGGGGGAGTTGTCCGCCTTTACAGTACATTGAAATTACCGATTTGGCCAAGTTGAAATTTCCATCTATACAGTATAATGACAGCTTTCAAAAATATATAACTTGTATTCCTTGTGCGATTTCGTTCAAGCATTCACCAATCTACATCTCTGATTTCTCATCTTTTTTCTGAACAACTTGCCATTAAGTTTGGATTTTCCTTGAATGGATTTCAAAGATCGTGTCAAGCGCAATTAAGGAGGAATATGAAAAGGTGGTTCTGACTAGGCTATTTTATGAGATTAAAACAATCACGGACCTGTCGTTGTAGGTGGTGTTGTGGTCTCTGATGGGGGAGTCGTGGTCTCTGGTGGTGTCGTGGTCACTGGTGGTTCTGTTGGTACTGTCGTGCTCTCTGGTGGTGGTGTTCGTGGACTGCAGGTCACTGTGTATCTTCGTCCGCAACAGAAGAACCTGACTTCATAATCACGGCAACGAGGTGCCAAAGGCTTGTTTCTACATCGGAGTCCTATACTCTTGTCGCATGTCACATCATCATCAGTCTCATTGGAGAAGATGTGTGTATCAGCTGTTCGACATTCCACGTCTTGAGGGAAATCACAGTTATCAGGGAAACCTGGAATATGCTGAGCATCCTCCAGGAGTTCTACTTCATCTCCTTCTTCCTCAATTTCAAGACCGGAATTATGGTTGCACCAGGGTGACCATTTGCAGTAATTGTACCATTTTTCAACGCATTCTGTGCAAAGATTAACACATACATTTTCGTTTTATTTTGCTGAAATGAGAACGCATTGAAAATACGATAGTATTGTCTCATCCAACTATTCTGTCGATGTTGTGCGTATCTGAAAGTGGGAGCGTGGACTAGTGATGGATGAATGGCATTCATGAAGGGAACTTTAACTTATGGCATAGAAAAACCAGTATTAAAAACAAAGAAGATAGGGAAGTAAAAAATACACATTGATGTCCAAAGCTGGAGTCATAGCTGAGGTCTACTTATTCCGTGCAATGTTGCTTCATTGTCATCAGAAATGTGAATTTGGAATAGCAAACTGATACAGATTTGTAAGCGGAATTTTAGAAAACAGGATATCAAGCGATCGTCAATGAATACTACTAAATAACCAGTTGAAGGGCAATCCGACCTTAGTAATAACGTGATTTCTGTGAAAGCAGGAAAATAAGGAAAACAGGATTCGAAAGTTTCAAGAAACCGGACAAGAAATAAGAAAGCTATGGATGTTTGAAAGATGATATCATTAAATCTATGCGAATATCCAGTTGACAATTTGATGAGTCGATTGTGACATATTGGCAGTCAGCTCTCCCGCTTTTCGTAGACTAAAATATCTTTGATTGCAGTTTTCTCCTAAGCGCCTTTTCCCTCGAGGAAGAACTCAAACTATATTTTAGAAAGCATATTGATATACAGGTCCTCAAGAAAAGAAAAAGATCCTGCTGAGTAATACATTTGAAAAGATTACATTTCAGTCATTTTGTGTGTTAAAGCAAAAGGGGGAGTTGTCCGCCTTTACATTACATTGAAATTACCGATTTGGCCAAGTTGAAATTTCCATCTATACAGTATAATGACAGCTTTCAAAAATATATAACTTGTATTCCTTGTGCGATTTCGTTCAAGCATTCACCAATCTACATCTCTGATTTCTCATCTTTTTTCTGAACAACTTGCCATTAAGTTTGGATTTTCCTTGAATGGATTTCAAAGATCGTGTCAAGCGCAATTAAGGAGGAATATGAAAAGGTGGTTCTGACTAGGCTATTTTATGAGATTAAAACAATCACGGACCTGTCGTTGTAGGTGGTGTTGTGGTCTCTGATGGGGGAGTCGTGGTCTCTGGTGGTGTCGTGGTCACTGGTGGTTCTGTTGGTACTGTCGTGCTCTCTGGTGGTGGTGTTCGTGGACTGCAGGTCACTGTGTATCTTCGTCCGCAACAGAAGAACCTGACTTCATAATCACGGCAACGAGGTGCCAAAGGCTTGTTTCTACATCGGAGTCCTATACTCTTGTCGCATGTCACATCATCATCAGTCTCATTGGAGAAGATGTGTGTATCAGCTGTTCGACATTCCACGTCTTGAGGGAAATCACAGTTATCAGGGAAACCTGGAATATGCTGAGCATCCTCCAGGAGTTCTACTTCATCTCCTTCTTCCTCAATTTCAAGACCGGAATTATGGTTGCACCAGGGTGACCATTTGCAGTAATTGTACCATTTTTCAACGCATTCTGTGCAAAGATTAACACATAAATTTTCGTTTTAGTTTGCTGAAATGAGAACGCATTGAAAATACGATAGTATTGTCTCATCCAACTATTCTGTCGATGTTGTGCGTATCTGAAAGTGGGAGCGTGGACTAGTGATGGATGAATGGCATTCATGAAGGGAACTTTAACTTATGGCATAGAAAAACCAGTATTAAAAACAAAGAAGATAGGGAAGTAAAAAATACACATTGATGTCCAAAGCTGGAGTCATAGCTGAGGTCTACTTATTCCGTGCAATGTTGCTTCATTGTCATCAGAAATGTGAATTTGGAATAGCAAACTGATACAGATTTGTAAGCGGAATTTTAGAAAACAGGATATCAAGCGATCGTCAATGAATACTACTAAATAACCAGTTGAAGGGCAATCCGACCTTAGTAATAACGTGATTTCTGTGAAAGCAGGAAAATAAGGAAAACAGGATTCTAAAGTTTCCAAGAAACCGGACAAGAAATAAGAAAGCTATGGATGTTTGAAAGATGATATCATTAAATCTATGCGAATATCCAGTTGACAATTTGATGAGTCGATTGTGACATATTGGCAGTCAGCTCTCCCGCTTTTCGTAGACTAAAATATCTTTGATTGCAGTTTTCTCCTAAGCGCCTTTTCCCTCGAGGAAGAACTCAAACTATATTTTAGAAAGCATATTGATATACAGGTCCTCAAGAAAAGAAAAAGATCCTGCTGAGTAATACATTTGAAAAGATTACATTTCAGTCATTTTGTGTGTTAAAGCAAAAGGGGGAGTTGTCCGCCTTTACATTACATTGAAATTACCGATTTGGCCAAGTTGAAATTTCCATCTATACAGTATAATGACAGCTTTCAAAAATATATAACTTGTATTCCTTGTGCGATTTCGTTCAAGCATTCACCAATCTACATCTCTGATTTCTCATCTTTTTTTCTGAACAACTTGCCATTAAGTTTGGATTTTCCTTGAATGGATTTCAAAGATCGTGTCAAGCGCAATTAAGGAGGAATATGAAAAGGTGGTTCTGACTAGGCTATTTTATGAGATTAAAACAATCACGGACCTGTCGTTGTAGGTGGTGTTGTGGTCTCTGATGGGGGAGTCGTGGTCTCTGGTGGTGTCGTGGTCACTGGTGGTTCTGTTGGTACTGTCGTGCTCTCTGGTGGTGGTGTTCGTGGACTGCAGGTCACTGTGTATCTTCGACCGCAACAGAAGAACCTGACTTCATAATCACGGCAACGAGGTGCCAAAGGCTTGTTTCTACATCGGAGTCCTATACTCTTGTCGCATGTCACATCATCATCAGTCTCATTGGAGAAGATGTGTGTATCAGCTGTTCGACATTCCACGTCTTGAGGGAAATCACAGTTATCAGGGAAACCTGGAATATGCTGAGCATCTTCCAGGAGTTCTACTTCATCTCCTTCTTCCTCAATTTCAAGACCGGAATTATGGTTGCACCAGGGTGACCATTTGCAGTAATTGTACCATTTTTCAACGCATTCTGTGCAAAGATTAACACATAAATTTTCGTTTTATTTTGCTGAAATGAGAACGCATTGAAAATACGATAGTATTGTCTCATCCAACTATTCTGTCGATGTTGTGCGTATCTGAAAGTGGGAGCGTGGACTAGTGATGGATGAATGGCATTCATGAAGGGAACTTTAACTTATGGCATAGAAAAACCAGTATTAAAAACAAAAAAGATAGGGAAGTAAAAAATACACATTGATGTCCAAAGCTGGAGTCATAGCTGAGGTCTACTTATTCCGTGCAATGTTGCTTCATTGTCATCAGAAATGTGAATTTGGAATAGCAAACTGATACAGATTTGTAAGCGGAATTTTAGAAAACAGGATATCAAGCGATCGTCAATGAATACTACTAAATAACCAGTTGAAGGGCAATCCGACCTTAGTAATAACGTGATTTCTGTGAAAGCAGGAAAATAAGGAAAACAGGATTCTAAAGTTTCCAAGAAACCGGACAAGAAATAAGAAAGCTATGGATGTTTGAAAGATGATATCATTAAATCTATGCGAATATCCAGTTGACAATTTGATGAGTCGATTGTGACATATTGGCAGTCAGCTCTCCCGCTTTTCGTAGACAAAAATATCTTTGATTGCAGTTTTCTCCTAAGAGCCTTTTCCCTCGAGGAAGAACTCAAACTATATTTTAGAAAGCATATTGATATACAGGTCCTCAAGAAAAGAAAAAGATCCTGCTGAGTAATACATTTGAAAAGATTACATTTCAGTCATTTTGTGTGTTAAAGCAAAAGGGGGAGTTGTCCGCCTTTACATTACATTGAAATTACCGATTTGGCCAAGTTGAAATTTCCATCTATACAGTATAATGACAGCTTTCAAAAATATATAACTTGTATTCCTTGTGCGATTTCGTTCAAGCATTCACCAATCTACATCTCTGATTTCTCATCTTTTTTTCTGAACAACTTGCCATTAAGTTTGGATTTTCCTTGAATGGATTTCAAAGATCGTGTCAAGCGCAATTAAGGAGGAATATGAAAAGGTGGTTCTGACTAGGCTATTTTATGAGATTAAAACAATCACGGACCTGTCGTTGTAGGTGGTGTTGTGGTCTCTGATGGGGGAGTCGTGGTCTCTGGTGGTGTCGTGGTCACTGGTGGTTCTGTTGGTACTGTCGTGCTCTCTGGTGGTGGTGTTCGTGGACTGCAGGTCACTGTGTATCTTCGACCGCAACAGAAGAACCTGACTTCATAATCACGGCAACGAGGTGCCAAAGGCTTGTTTCTACATCGGAGTCCTATACTCTTGTCGCATGTCACATCATCATCAGTCTCATTGGAGAAGATGTGTGTATCAGCTGTTCGACATTCCACGTCTTGAGGGAAATCACAGTTATCAGGGAAACCTGGAATATGCTGAGCATCCTCCAGGAGTTCTACTTCATCTCCTTCTTCCTCAATTTCAAGACCGGAATTATGGTTGCACCAGGGTGACCATTTGCAGTAATTGTACCATTTTTCAACGCATTCTGTGCAAAGATTAACACATAAATTTTCGTTTTAGTTTGCTGAAATGAGAACGCATTGAAAATACGATAGTATTGTCTCATCCAACTATTCTGTCGATGTTGTGCGTATCTGAAAGTGGGAGCGTGGACTAGTGATGGATGAATGGCATTCATGAAGGGAACTTTAACTTATGGCATAGAAAAACCAGTATTAAAAACAAAGAAGATAGGGAAGTAAAAAATACACATTGATGTCCAAAGCTGGAGTCATAGCTGAGGTCTACTTATTCCGTGCAATGTTGCTTCATTGTCATCAGAAATGTGAATTTGGAATAGCAAACTGATACAGATTTGTAAGCGGAATTTTAGAAAACAGGATATCAAGCGATCGTCAATGAATACTACTAAATAACCAGTTGAAGGGCAATCCGACCTTAGTAATAACGTGATTTCTGTGAAAGCAGGAAAATAAGGAAAACAGGATTCTAAAGTTTCCAAGAAACCGGACAAGAAATAAGAAAGCTATGGATGTTTGAAAGATGATATCATTAAATCTATGCGAATATCCAGTTGACAATTTGATGAGTCGATTGTGACATATTGGCAGTCAGCTCTCCCGCTTTTCGTAGACTAAAATATCTTTGATTGCAGTTTTCTCCTAAGCGCCTTTTCCCTCGAGGAAGAACTCAAACTATATTTTAGAAAGCATATTGATATACAGGTCCTCAAGAAAAGAAAAAGATCCTGCTGAGTAATACATTTGAAAAGATTACATTTCAGTCATTTTGTGTGTTAAAGCAAAAGGGGGAGTTGTCCGCCTTTACATTACATTGAAATTACCGATTTGGCCAAGTTGAAATTTCCATCTATACAGTATAATGACAGCTTTCAAAAATATATAACTTGTATTCCTTGTGCGATTTCGTTCAAGCATTCACCAATCTACATCTCTGATTTCTCATCTTTTTTCTGAACAACTTGCCATTAAGTTTGGATTTTCCTTGAATGGATTTCAAAGATCGTGTCAAGCGCAATTAAGGAGGAATATGAAAAGGTGGTTCTGACTAGGCTATTTTATGAGATTAAAACAATCACGGACCTGTCGTTGTAGGTGGTGTTGTGGTCTCTGATGGGGGAGTCGTGGTCTCTGGTGGTGTCGTGGTCACTGGTGGTTCTGTTGGTACTGTCGTGCTCTCTGGTGGTGGTGTTCGTGGACTGCAGGTCACTGTGTATCTTCGACCGCAACAGAAGAACCTGACTTCATAATCACGGCAACGAGGTGCCAAAGGCTTGTTTCTACATCGGAGTCCTATACTCTTGTCGCATGTCACATCATCATCAGTCTCATTGGAGAAGATGTGTGTATCAGCTGTTCGACATTCCACGTCTTGAGGGAAATCACAGTTATCAGGGAAACCTGGAATATGCTGAGCATCCTCCAGGAGTTCTACTTCATCTCCTTCTTCCTCAATTTCAAGACCGGAATTATGGTTGCACCAGGGTGACCATTTGCAGTAATTGTACCATTTTTCAACGCATTCTGTGCAAAGATTAACACATAAATTTTCGTTTTAGTTTGCTGAAATGAGAACGCATTGAAAATACGATAGTATTGTCTCATCCAACTATTCTGTCGATGTTGTGCGTATCTGAAAGTGGGAGCGTGGACTAGTGATGGATGAATGGCATTCATGAAGGGAACTTTAACTTATGGCATAGAAAAACCAGTATTAAAAACAAAGAAGATAGGGAAGTAAAAAATACACATTGATGTCCAAAGCTGGAGTCATAGCTGAGGTCTACTTATTCCGTGCAATGTTGCTTCATTGTCATCAGAAATGTGAATTTGGAATAGCAAACTGATACAGATTTGTAAGCGGAATTTTAGAAAACAGGATATCAAGCGATCGTCAATGAATACTACTAAATAACCAGTTGAAGGGCAATCCGACCTTAGTAATAACGTGATTTCTGTGAAAGCAGGAAAATAAGGAAAACAGGATTCGAAAGTTTCGAAGAAACCGGACAAGAAATAAGAAAGCTATGGATGTTTGAAAGATGATATCATTAAATCTATGCGAATATCCAGTTGACAATTTGATGAGTCGATTGTGACATATTGGCAGTCAGCTCTCCCGCTTTTCGTAGACTAAAATATCTTTGATTGCAGTTTTCTCCTAAGCGCCTTTTCCCTCGAGGAAGAACTCAAACTATATTTTAGAAAGCATATTGATATACAGGTCCTCAAGAAAAGAAAAAGATCCTGCTGAGTAATACATTTGAAAAGATTACATTTCAGTCATTTTGTGTGTTAAAGCAAAAGGGAATGTTGTCCGCCTTTACATTACATTGAAATTACCGATTTGGCCAAGTTGAAATTTCCATCTATACAGTATAATGACAGCTTTCAAAAATATATAACTTGTATTCCTTGTGCGATTTCGTTCAAGCATTCACCAATCTACATCTCTGATTTCTCATCTTTTTTCTGAACAACTTGCCATTAAGTTTGGATTTTCCTTGAATGGATTTCAAAGATCGTGTCAAGCGCAATTAAGGAGGAATATGAAAAGGTGGTTCTGACTAGGCTATTTTATGAGATTAAAACAATCACGGACCTGTCGTTGTAGGTGGTGTTGTGGTCTCTGATGGGGGAGTCGTGGTCTCTGGTGGTGTCGTGGTCACTGGTGGTTCTGTTGGTACTGTCGTGCTCTCTGGTGGTGGTGTTCGTGGACTGCAGGTCACTGTGTATCTTCGACCGCAACAGAAGAACCTGACTTCATAATCACGGCAACGAGGTGCCAAAGGCTTGTTTCTACATCGGAGTCCTATACTCTTGTCGCATGTCACATCATCATCAGTCTCATTGGAGAAGATGTGTGTATCAGCTGTTCGACATTCCACGTCTTGAGGGAAATCACAGTTATCAGGGAAACCTGGAATATGCTGAGCATCCTCCAGGAGTTCTACTTCATCTCCTTCTTCCTCAATTTCAAGACCGGAATTATGGTTGCACCAGGGTGACCATTTGCAGTAATTGTACCATTTTTCAACGCATTCTGTGCAAAGATTAACACATAAATTTTCGTTTTATTTTGCTGAAATGAGAACGCATTGAAAATACGATAGTATTGTCTCATCCAACTATTCTGTCGATGTTGTGCGTATCTGAAAGTGGGAGCGTGGACTAGTGATGGATGAATGGCATTCATGAAGGGAACTTTAACTTATGGCATAGAAAAACCAGTATTAAAAACAAAGAAGATAAGGAAGTAAACAAGAGCCCCAGGGGGCACGACGCTCACCTGATGTGGATCAATGCATATCTGGTGCATGTTCTCTCTAGCACCACCAGGAGATATGTTAGAAATTGAAACAACTAGGAGAATGTACATGAGATGAGGTTAGAAATTAACATAATTCCCCCCCCCCACCCCCCATGGTCTACTTTGGATCCCCTACCCCTAAGGATGATTCCTACCAGTTTGGTTGAATTCTGATCATGTGTTTTGGAGAAGATCAGATGTACATTTCGCCTGGTAGCGCCCCCCCCCCCTTCCAGTATGTTACCCCCACAGGGCCCCTATAGGGCCACTCAGTGTTTCATGAACATTCATATTTCATCTTTAGATATCTCCATACCAATACCAAGTCTGAGCTATGCCTGGTTCTGGAGAAGATGTTTGAAATTTACATATCTTTTACAATTGGGGGCCCTCCCCCTGGGCCCCCTGGGGGGCCACATGTACCATTTTAGCAACTTTGGGTCCCCTACCCCTAAGGATGATTCATACCAAGTTTGGTTGAATTCCGATCATGTGTTTTTGAGAAGATCAGAATGTACATTTTGCTGGCAGCCCCCCCCCCCCTCCAGTATGTTACCCCCACAGGGCCCCTATAGGGCCACTCAGAGAAATTTCATGAACAAAATTCATTCTTCATCTATAGAGGTATCTCCATACACAATACCAAGTCTGAGCTTTGCCTGGTTCTGGAGAAGAAGATGTTTGAAATTTACATAGCTTTTAAAATTGGGGGCGGGCCCCCTGGGGGCCACATGTACCATTTTAGCAACTTTGGGTCCCCTACCACTAAGGATGATTCCTACCAAGTTTGGTTGAATTCCGATAATGTGTTTTGGAGAAGAAGATCAGAATCTACATTTTGCCTGGCAGCGACCCCCCCCCCCCTCATCCAGTATGTTACCCCCACAGGGTCCCTATAGGGCCACTCAGAGAAATTTCATGAACAACATTCATTCTTCATCTATAGAGGTATCTCCATACACAATACCAAGTCTGAGCTTTGCCTGGTTCTGGAGAAGAAGATGTTTGAAATTTACATAGCTTTTACAATTGGGGGCCTTCCCCTGGGCCCCCCTGGGGGCCACATGTACCATTTTAGCAACTTGGGGTCCCCTACCCCTAAGGATGATTCCTACCAAGTTTGGTTGAATTCCGATAATGTGTTTGGGAGAAGAAGATCAGAATCTACATTTTGCCTGGCAGCGCCCCCCCCCCCCCTCCAGTATGTTACCCCCACAGGGCCCCTATAGGGCCACTCAGAGAAATTTCATGAACAACATTCATTCTTCATCTATAGAGGTATCTCCATACACAATACCAAGTCTGAGCTATGCCTGGTTCTGGAGAAGAAGATGTTTGAAATTTACATATCTTTTACAATTGGGGGCCCTCCCCCTGGGACCCCCTGAGGGCCACATGTACCATTTTAGCAACTTTGGGTCCCCTACCCCTAAGGATGATTCCTACCAAGTTTGGTTGAATTCCGATCATGGGTTTTGGAGAAGAAGATGAAAATGTAAAAAGTTAACGGACGACGGACGACGCACGACGCACGAAGGACGACGGACGACGGACGACGGACAAATTTCCATCGCAATAGCTCACTCGAGCTATGGATGTTTGAAAGATGATATGTGACCCGCCGCCTCAAAACCTACAATAAGTCGCACGGACCACAACGTAGCAAACAGCCCAAAATAGTAAATTTGCTTGGATCAGTCGATTTTCTGTTTTTGATAGAAATGGGTAGTTTCATTATCATTCTATCATGTCTCAAGTTTGTGAGTCGTAATTCGACTTAGAAATATGTTATATTTTTAAAATGATTAATTTTTTTTTCACCTGTCGAGCTAATGAATGTTTGGAGAGCTTTTGTAATACTTCCATTCAATGCCAAGTTACTACTTTACCTCTAAAGGTATTAAATTGATTTTTGAAGTGAGCAATGAATAGGTCCTCCTGCAGCAACGTGCGAAAATTCAGCCTAATCTGATAATCCCTTCATACCGGTTGCTATGGCCATTTGAATACCCAGTTTTACTTGGGCGCACACAGAGAGCGAAGGTTTAGCACTCTTTTGTTCGGAACTTAAATTGCCATTTTCTCTGAATAGGAGTTATTGATTGCTGGTTACATACTGATTCTAAATGTGATATTTAAAGGTGTTATCTTTGAGTAAACTAGGCAAGTGATATACCATTGGAAAGCTGAGAATCTCTACTTTCAGAAAATGTATGAAACAAAACAAATAATTTTGGCGACTTATTGTAGGTTTTGAGGCGTCGGGTCACATATCATTAAATCTATGCGAACATCCAGTTGACAATTTGATGAGTCGATTGTGACATATTGGCAGTCAGCTCTCCCGCTTTTCGTAGACTAAAATATCTTTGATTGCAGTTTTCTCCTAAGCGCCTTTTCCCTCGAGGAAGAACTCAAACTATATTTTAGAAAGCATATTGATATACAGGTCCTCAAGAAAAGAAAAAGATCCTGCTGAGTAATACATTTGAAAAGATTACATTTCAGTCATTTTGTGTGTTAAAGCAAAAGGGGGAGTTGTCCGCCTTTACATTACATTGAAATTACCGATTTGGCCAAGTTGAAATTTCCATCTATACAGTATAATGACAGCTTTCAAAAATATATAACTTGTATTCCTTGTGCGATTTCGTTCAAGCATTCACCAATCTACATCTCTGATTTCTCATCTTTTTTCTGAACAACTTGCCATTAAGTTTGGATTTTCCTTGAATGGATTTCAAAGATCGTGTCAAGCGCAATTAAGGAGGAATATGAAAAGGTGGTTCTGATTAGGCTATTTTATGAGATTAAAACAATCACGGACCTGTCGTTGTAGGTGGTGTTGTGGTCTCTGATGGGGGAGTCGTGGTCTCTGGTGGTGTCGTGGTCACTGGTGGTTCTGTTGGTACTGTCGTGCTCTCTGGTGGTGGTGTTCGTGAACTGCAGGTCACTGTGTATCTTCGACCGCAACAGAAGAACCTGACTTCATAATCACGGCAACGAGGTGCCAAAGGCTTGTTTCTACATCGGAGTCCTATACTCTTGTCGCATGTCACATCATCATCAGTCTCATTGGAGAAGATGTGTGTATCAGCTGTTCGACATTCCACGTCTTGAGGGAAATCACAGTTATCAGGGAAACCTGGAATATGCTGAGCATCCTCCAGGAGTTCTACTTCATCTCCTTCTTCCTCAATTTCAAGACCGGAATTATGGTTGCACCAGGGTGACCATTTGCAGTAATTGTACCATTTTTCAACGCATTCTGTGCAAAGATTAACACATGAATTTTCGTTTTATTTTGCTGAAATGAGAACGCACTGAAAATACGATAGTATTGTCTCATCCAACTATTCTGTCGATGTTGTGCGTATCTGAAAGTGGGAGCGTGGACTAGTGATGGATGAATGGCATTCATGAAGGGAACTTTAACTTATGGCATAGAAAAACCAGTATTAAAAACAAAGAAGATAGGGAAGTAAAAAATACACATTGATGTCCAAAGCTGGAGTCATAGCTGAGGTCTACTTATTCCGTGCAATGTTGCTTCATTGTCATCAGAAATGTGAATTTGGAATAGCAAACTGATACAGATTTGTAAGCGGAATTTTAGAAAACAGGATATCAAGCGATCGTCAATGAATACTACTAAATAACCAGTTGAAGGGCAATCCGACCTTAGTAATAACGTGATTTCTGTGAAAGCAGGAAAATAAGGAAAACAGGATTCGAAAGTTTCGAAGAAACCGGACAAGAAATAAGAAAGCTATGGATGTTTGAAAGATGATATTATTAAATCTATGCGAATATCCAGTTGACAATTTGATGAGTCGATTGTGACATATTGGCAGTCAGCTCTCCCGCTTTTCGTAGACTAAAATATCTTTGATTGCAGTTTTCTCCTAAGCGCTTTTTCCCTCGAGGAAGAACTCAAACTATATTTTAGAAAGCATATTGATATACAGGTCCTCAAGAAAAGAAAAAGATCCTGCTGAGTAATACATTTGAAAAAATTACATTTCAGTCATTTTGTGTGTTAAAGCAAAAGGGGGAGTTGACCGCCTTTACATTACATTGAAATTACCGATTTGGCCAAGTTGAAATTTCCATCTATACAGTATAATGACAGCTTTCAAAAATATATAACTTGTATTCCTTGTGCGATTTCGTTCAAGCATTCACCAATCTACATCTCTGATTTCTCATCTTTTTTTCTGAACAACTTGCCATTAAGTTTGGATTTTCCTTGAATGGATTTCAAAGATCGTGTCAAGCGCAATTAAGGAGGAATATGAAAAGGTGGTTCTGACTAGGCTATTTTATGAGATTAAAACAATCACGGACCTGTCGTTGTAGGTGGTGTTGTGGTCTCTGATGGGGGAGTCGTGGTCTCTGGTGGTGTCGTGGTCACTGGTGGTTCTGTTGGTACTGTCGTGCTCTCTGGTGGTGGTGTTCGTGGACTGCAGGTCACTGTGTATCTTCGACCGCAACAGAAGAACCTGACTTCATAATCACGGCAACGAGGTGCCAAAGGCTTGTTTCTACATCGGAGTCCTATACTCTTGTCGCATGTCACATCATCATCAGTCTCATTGGAGAAGATGTGTGTATCAGCTGTTCGACATTCCACGTCTTGAGGGAAATCACAGTTATCAGGGAAACCTGGAATATGCTGAGCATCCTCCAGGAGTTCTACTTCATCTCCTTCTTCCTCAATTTCAAGACCGGAATTATGGTTGCACCAGGGTGACCATTTGCAGTAATTGTACCATTTTTCAACGCATTCTGTGCAAAGATTAACACATTAATTTTCGTTTTAGTTTGCTGAAATGAGAACGCATTGAAAATACGATAGTATTGTCTCATCCAACTATTCTGTCGATGTTGTGCGTATCTGAAAGTGGGAGCGTGGACTAGTGATGGATGAATGGCATTCATGAAGGGAACTTTAACTTATGGCATAGAAAAACCAGTATTAAAAACAAAGAAGATAGGGAAGTAAAAAATACACATTGATGTCCAAAGCTGGAGTCATAGCTGAGGTCTACTTATTCCGTGCAATGTTGCTTCATTGTCATCAGAAATGTGAATTTGGAATAGCAAACTGATACAGATTTGTAAGCGGAATTTGAGAAAACAGGATATCAAGCGATCGTCAATGAATACTACTAAATAACCAGTTTATGGGTAATCCGACCTTAGTAATAACGTGACTTCTGTGAAAGCAGGAAAATAAGGAAAACAGGATTCGAAAGTTTCGAAGAAACCGGACAAGAAATAAGAAAGCTACGGATGTTTGAAAGATGATATCATTAAATCTATGCGAATATCCAGTCGACAATTTGATGAGTCGATTGTGACATATTGGCGGTCAGCTCTCCCGCTTATCGTAGACTTAAACATCTTTGATTGCAGTTTTCTCCTAAGCGCCTTTTCCCTCGAGGAAGAACTCAAACTATATTTTAGAAAGCATATTGATATACAGGTCCTCAAGAAAAGAAAAAGATCCTGCTGAGTAATACATTTGAAAAGATTACATTTCAGTCATTTTGTGTGTTAAAGCAAAAGGGGGAGTTGTCCGCCTTTACATTACATTGAAATTACCGATTTGGCCAAGTTGAAATTTCCATCTATACAGTATAATGACAGCTTTCAAAAATATATAACATCTCTGATTTCTCATCTTTTTTCTAAACAACTTGCCATTAAGTTTGGATTTTCCTTGAAGGGATTTCAAAGATCGTGTCAAGCGCAATTAAGGAGGGATATGAAAAGGTGGTTCTGACTAGGCTATTTTATGAGATTAAAACAATCACGGACCTGTCGTTGTAGGTGGTGTTGTGGTCTCTGATGGGGGAGTCGTGGTCTCTGGTGGTGTCGTGGTCACTGGTGGTTCTGTTGGTACTGTCGTGCTCTCTGGTGGTGGTGTTCGTGGGCTGCAGGTCACTGTGTATCTTCGACCGCAACAGAAGAACCTGACTTCATAATCACGGCAACGAGGTGCCAAAGGCTTGTTTCTACATCGGAGTCCTATACTCTTGTCGCATGTCACATCATCATCAGTCTCATTGGAGAAGATGTGTGTATCAGCTGTTCGACATTCCACGTCTTGAGGGAAATCACAGTTATCAGGGAAACCTGGAATATGCTGAACATCCTCCAGGAGTTCTACTTCATCTCCTTCTTCCTCAATTTCAAGACCGGAATTATGGTTGCACCAGGGTGACCATATACAGTAATTGTACCATTTTTCAACGCACACTGTGACATAGGAGATGAAAAAATACTCTTTTTAAGTCAGAAATTTTCAGAAATTTTGCTGAAGTCTGTTTGTATAATTATGTTGAATGCATTCATTGGATTGCCGAATTTCATTCCTTTATTAAGTTTGAATTTTGATAGAAGTTTCTTCGTCGATGTAGCACTGATTGATGTCAGATGTTGAATTTGAAAAAAAATCATAATGCGAAACCGGCAGGGATCATTTAGAGATTCTTTTAAAAAGTCATCATTTCGAAAAACATATTCTTAAAACTGTTCGTCCGTTTGACAACGTAAGCGGAGTTTACAGGGAAAAATGATATTAGACATGTCCTTTTCAATATATTCGACTATACTAACAGCTGCAATGTGGAGAGAACATTTTAAGAGAAATGTAAATAATTTCCAATCGTAATAAAATATTAGAATAGATAAAAGCTTAATTGAATTAATTAATCATTAAAAAGACACTCATGTTTCGCGATGTGACATGATTGTAGCTAATAAAGTCAAATTGTGGGGAGGAAAACACAAAAATATACATGGCATTCACAGAGTCATATTGAAAACCTTCTGTATACAGATTACTAATTGTTGCAATGATATCTACATACATCCAAATATCTCTCTTTATCTCTGCCACGCTAAATTTTTCTCCCCCCCCCCCCCCCTCTCTCTCTCTCGTAATCTTGTTATTGCAAAAACCTTACTGAACCAAGCATCACAATGTACCACACGAATAGCTATGGTGTATTTTAATCATTTAGAAAAAAAAAATCATTTTTGTGTAATGTCTACTTACGCATGCGATTTCTTATCGGATCTTATATCCGATCAACAGATTAAATCCACAATAACATGTCAGATGCTATAACTATATTTTTCTCATGCTCAGAATAATATTTCGAAAGCAAACTCTTTTTCTGTACCTCCGCCCCTCTACATATACCTATCTTTGTCTTCCTACCACTCCGCCTGAAGTACTTCACAACTATCCAAAAGTGCTGTATATGACACAAATAAATAAAGTTTTCCATGTTTGTGACGGATATAATTTCATGTTCCTTTAAAAGTACTCTGTCACTTCTTCAGTTGAATTTCAAGACTATTTCACATGTTGTGAGTACTTTACTTTAGAATTAAAATACTATAATCTTCTTACACACAGAAATTGTGTAAACAGAAATCGGTATTCATTCATGATTCCCATCGCGAAAAGCAACTACCCACGAAGTCAGCTACATGTACGATACAGTTTGATAATAGTTCTGTAATTCATGTTTATACATATACATGAATATCATACTCAAATCTCGGATACACATAATTTTATATACCCCCACCCCTCAAAAATAAAGGCATTTAGTTTTAGTTTTCACATAGTACTATTGATTCGAAACCTTTTTGGAGAAAACTGCTTTAAAAACATGTAATCCATCTACAATACACAAATGATCACTATCAACGTGTTAATAAGTATAACCCGAAATTTTCACTCTCCATTTAAATCTCCATCGATTAGGGGTATTTACTCTAAAATGCTGAGCAGGGCCCCTTCAAGTTTAGAAATTCTAAGGATATTTTGAGTCATTTGTCACATTAGTTTATTAAAAGATCGCTTATTCAAGCCGAATTAAGTTGTTAACTCACAAAGGTATACGAAATAAATCAATTTTACCACTAGAACTTTCGAATCTTCATGACCATGACGACAGAAGAGAGTTGAGGGATTTCATAGAAATTTCCATCAGAGTGAGACTTTTCGTTTCTTTTCGTTTTACACCAAATGTAAAGCAAAATAAACTTTAAATGGTTTCTTATCAAAAGGATGGACAGAATAAATATATTAAACCACATATTATAAAGTTTTAAAAGGTCTGAAAAGTGAATGTCGTGTTGATCTTTCCAGGCGAAAGTATTTTAAACCTTTTTAATCAGTTAAAAACACGATCAGACAAATAAATTCAATTCATGTACAATCATCTATCAATCATTATTGCGTATGTCCATCTGTTTCTTTTCTTTGTTTCTGCTCTATACAACGGTAAAAGAATGTCTTCTTTTTCTGTTGGGTTTTAAAATATTTATTATGTATACTCCATGGTCTAAGGACACCCTCGCGCCAAGCTACTGCTTTTAGAAATGTGTCCCCTGACTATGTAAGTACTACGATGAATGTATTTCTGTCATATTTTGAAATACGTGTACATTATTTGTGTGTTTTTATTACTTTGTATACTTATATTGGAAAATTGGAAATAAATGTCTTTCAACTGAAACTAGCTATATGTGTAGGATTAGTAGTTGATTTCAGTTGAATGGGACATTGACTGGTATAGTCGATCCATCGGGGCATTCGAGTTCCACTACGTCTTCGATGACGCTTTCAGGAGCAGTACTGATCCATGATCAACTGGCCATCAATGATCTGCGAACCATGAAAAGTTACGAATTAGTCCAAAAGCTCATATGCAGCAAACTTAATTTAAACCAGTTGATTTTTTCCCCCCAATAACTCTTATATTCAAGGTGTATATGGATTGCTGTTTTAGATTTGTAAACCTTATAGTGATTAAGGGACGCCACACTCTTTTACATCAATCGTTGCCAGTTCGTTTATTTTATATATTATAATTTGAGTTTATGGTATTTTGTTTTTAACGACAGTGGAAAGAATTCACCAGAATCAATATGGCTCTGTAACCTTCTCAGTACCATTTAATTCACACAAATAATAACATAATGGCGTAATTTTCCGGAAGAATGTAAATATAAGAGTGAAATTGATTTGTTTGGGGGGGAAATACGGTCGTTCCCATAATTAAGATATTACAATCTTATGTTGGCACTCGGAAGCAAAAATATGCCCTTCCCAAAAGATCAATACTCAAAATATAATGGTAAGTGTAAAACCCATCCATTCTTGATAAAAATATTTCAATGACTTCTGTGACATAGTAATTACTATTTAATTTACCTTTGTAAACGTATGTGAAGAGGAGCATTTTCCTTGGCATTCGTTGAGATAGACCGGACCAGGTGCAGTGCAGGTATTGTATAATATGACGGAAGGTGTTTTACCCTGCACTGGCCCACATCCACTATAATCAGGATAGGTGACGGCTGGCAAAGTCGGATTTTTGATAGCTGAAAAATAAAGTTTTCTCAAATGTTATACTTTCTAAATACATTACTTGATACTTTGAATTTATCTTCAAATGGCTGAATTATGTGCAAATCTATTCCAAGTATTCAGAGAAAACACACTGGAAAATTTCCTTTATTGGATAACATTTCATCATCATTCAAAGATGGGTTGTCTTTGATTCTTTTCTTTACCTTAACTATGTCCAAATCTTTACTAATCAAAAACTATCCCCATGAAAACCTAATGTAAATGAATTACATGTATATTCTGTTGAAAAAACTACCTCCAAACCGATTACCCACTGTCACGTCAACTGGGATAGCTGCCCGAAAAATTTCCTTTCTTTTGGGTACATTTCCTGGATAAAACTAACTTCTACTAACTCAGAAGGTGAACGTAATACTAAGTACTTTTTTTTAATTTAGAAAAGAGAAATTTTCAACATAAATGTATTTCAATATGGCACGAAAAAGAGACATGATAACGAAGCTTTTCGACCTGCACTCATCAGGTTATCACGCAGGTATATAACAAATTACTTGAAATCAACTATATTATACTCGGTGAACCCGAGTATAATCACCGATCTTAATATAGTCCCACATGTGTATTGTCGGTATGTTGATGATACGTTTGCAATTTTTGATAACCGCGCAGCGTGTGAGGTTTTCCTTACCCAACTGAACCGGCTCCATCCCGCGCTAAAATTCACATGTGAAATTGAACTGTCCAATGCGCTCCCATTTCTCGACGTTCTCGTTGAGAGAAGTGATGGGAAATTCATCACTTCCGTCTACCGCAAGCCCACATTCACCGGGCAATACACGAGATGGGACTCGTACAGTGCAACTTCATACAAGATTGGGCTCATTAGAAACTTAGTGTGCCGCGCCCTTAGGATTTGCTCTGCGTGCAAATTAGCTCCCGAAATCGCAAAAATCAAAACTATTCTCCTTGACAATGGTTACCCTGAGCATGTTATATCTCGCACCATAACACGGACGCTGGAGGCACAATCCAAATCTGACACCAGATTTGGACCTGCCAAATGCCCCGTGTATCTCAAACTACCCTGGAGGGGCAAGGTATCTGACAAATACGCCAGTCAGATCAAACACGCAGTGTCACGTTGCTATTACGCGGTTTCGACACGCATTGTGTTTTCTACACACAGGATGCTACCGTCAACTAGCAAGGATGTACTACCCACCCCCCACTTGAGTAATGTTATTTACCAATTTCAGTGCCGGTGCGATGCCAGGTACGTGGGCCGTACTTCTCAGCGGTTGGCTGATCGCTTTAAACAACACATTCCCTCGATTATTCGGAACCGTACAACCAATCAGCGCACGCAGCCCGTCCGTGCCTGCAAATCTGAAATGCACGCTAACAGACCAAAGATAGCCAAATGCGATTCAGCGATTGGTCTCCACTTGCTGAACAATCCAGCTTGCGCACAAAGCTATGCCGACGATCAATTCTCAATTATGTCCCGGGCCAGAAGCTCAGCGCATTTACGCTTTCTGGAAGCTGCTTACATTCAATCGCAAGAACCTCTTCTGTGCAGACAAAAGGAGTTCGTCCAAGCTTTGCGATTGTTCTGAAATTACGGCGTCTAGGTTGCGTCCGGGTTCACCGAGTATAATATAGTTGATTTCAAGTAATTTGTTATATACCTGCGTGATAACCTGATGAGTGCAGGTCGAAAAGCTTCGTTATCATGTCTCTTTTTCGTGCCATATTGAAATTTTGCAGTACCAAGAAATTATTTATAAATGTATTTCAAGGCTTCGTAGAGGGAATGGAATTATTACCAATTTTAAAGATATACTCGAGGAAGAAAGAATGTTTTATGGGAACCTATATGATTCAGGTGATAAAAAAGACTCTCCTTTTGATTTCATGGATAAAATCAATTTACCTAAATTAAATGATATGAAGGATGAAGTCATTTTGGGTGATTTTATTTCTGAAAAAGAATGTTTTGAATCTATACAAACTGTTAAAAATGATAAATCACCTGGATCAGATGGGTTACCCATTGAGTTTTACAAAACATTTTGGCATGATATCAAAGATTTACTATGTTCAGTTTACAAATCCTCTCTTCACGATAACATTCTTCCACAATCTTTGCGTACAAGTATTATTACTTTGTTACCTAAAAAAGGTAAAGATCAATTACTTCTTAAGAATTGGCGTCCAATATCGCTTCTCAATAGCGACTATAAAATTTTAGCAAAACTTCTTGCGTTAAGATTTAAGAAAGTATTGAGATCTATAATAAGCAATGATCAATATGGTTTTATTGAAGGGCGTTTTATTGGAGAAAATGTACGATTATTTATTGACATAAAAAATATGTGTAAAATTGAAAATATTGATGGTTTAGCTTTAAGCATTGATTTCGAAAAAGCGTTCGATATGATAGACTGGAATTTTATGTACAGCGCCCTCTACGTTTTTGGGTTTGATGAAAAGACAATCAATTGGGTTAAATTATTATGCACTGATATACAAGGACGAGTTCTTAATAATGGCTATGCATCAGATTCATTTGAAATAAAAAGAGGTGTAAGACAAGGGTGCCCCTTGTCCCCATATATATTTAATATTGCAGTTGAAGTACTTGGTTGTTTTATAAGACAAAATAACGACATCTATGGTTTAAATTTGTTTAATGACGAGATAAAGATAAGTCAATATGCTGACGATACGGTTACTTTTCTTAAGCCTGAAGAATCGAATATTCGTAGATGTGTTAAAGCTTTGAATGACTTCAAAAAAGTGTCTGGTCTCCAAATAAATTTTGAGAAATGTAATATGATAAGATTAGGAAATTGCACAGCGACATACTGTCAAGATATCCCCTTTTTTGGCCCTCAAACCATTTTACTTACTTGGGTATTACGATTCCTCTTAATAATGATTTAAGTTTTTATGATCTAAATATCAAATCGAAAATTGAAGAAATTAAGACATTGTTAAATATATGGAATCAAAGATCTCTTACATTATATGGAAAGGTTACCATTATTAAGAGTCTGTTATTCCAAAGTTAATTTATGTATTAGGTATTCTTCCAGATCCTCCTTTACCTCTTTTTACAGATTTACAAAAACTACTTTTTCAAGTTTTATGGAGTAACAAGAAAGATAAAATAAAACGACCTTTGCTATAACGATTATGCAGAAGGTGGGCTTAAAATGCCCCATCTACTGTCGTTTAACCGTGTAATGAAAATTTCATGGATAAAGAGATATCTTGACGATGGAAATAATAGTAAATGGAAAATGTTTTTTAAACAGTCTCTTAAACATATGGGAGGTGATACTTTTTTCAAGGGAAATCTATCGTCTGAACATTTGATTTTCAATGAATATGTGGATCCATTCTGGAATGATATATTGATTGCATGGAGTTACTACAAATACTACAACCCAGTAAAATTTAAAGAAATTATTTCACAACCACTCTGTTTGAATTCTCACATTTTGATAGGTGGAAAACCTCTTAATATTACGCATTTTGGTGGTGATATGATGTATGTAAATGATATATTAAACATCGATGGATCTTTTTTGTCTTTCGACCAGCTCAAGGTCCGAAGAAACTGTTTGTCACATTTCTTTTTTCTATACTATTCAATTCTTTCGGCATTACCTAGTAGTTGGAAAAGAGTTTTAAGAGATGGTTACCCGGAGAAAGGGTCCCCATTAAACTGTGTTGACATGTTATTGCAAGATTTTGATAAAGTTAAAAAAGTATCAAAACTAACATATAACATTTTTAAAAAAGAAGTGTCAATTAATATTTCAGAAACAAATCAGAAAGAAAAATGGCAAAGTGATTTACAGAATAATCTGAATGACTCCTGATTTGGAAATCTCGTTTTACGTTATTATATAAAGCATCAATAGACAATAAAATGAGAAATTTTCAATTTAAACTTATTTATAGAAAAATTGCAACACAAAACTTTCTTTTTAAAATAGGTGCAAGCTCCTCTTCAATTTGTTCTTTCTGTAAGATTCAAAAACAAACATTAACTCATTTATTCATATATTGTGAAAAAGTACAATCTTTATGGAATGAAATACTTTCATGGTTAAAAGAAGCAAATATACGAAATGTGTTGTTTACCGATGAAGAAATTATGTTTGGTACTCTTATAATTAATCATTTTTTTTTGTCAATATAGTAATTTTTTTTACCAAATATTTCATTTTTTCTTGTAAAATGCAAAACGTTATACCACTCTTTACTTCTTTTGTACCAGCCCTTAAACATTTAGAAAATTTAGAACATATTATTGCTTTTAAAAAGAATCGGCTCGAGATTCATAAAAAGAAGTGGCAGATTTTTTGTTAAGTATGATCAAACCATATATACCGTTTTTGTGATATGTTGAATACTGTTCAGTTGTTTTGAATATGTTAATTGTTTTTGAATGAGAATTGCTTCAATAAATACTTGAAAAAAAAAAGAAAAAAAAATTCTACTAACTCTGGCCATGTTATTAAATGAGATTAATTAAATGAAATGAAATAATTCCTTAAAATGGACTTTCTTAATAATAAAACCAAAAAAAACATGCCAAATTTGATCATTGTATTAAATTTTAAAAATATATTTCGTCCCTTAATCATTACCTGAATTGGTTGTTCCAACCGACTTTGTTGTTGATGTTGTTGTTTCTGTTTCCACCGCTGTGGTTGATGGGGTAGTTGTTTTCGGCGTTGTAGGTGGAGCTATTATAGATGTTGCTAGCAGATTGATAAATTTTGCTCAGAAAATCTTGATTCATATCGATCTCGTATATTTTGACGCGAAGCCATATAGTCTAACAAGTAGGTATAAATAACACCTTTGAAAACTATCGTCTATATTTTTTGAGGTTAATTCCCCTTTAATATTTCATGGATTGGTTATCTGAGTTTAAAGAGAGAGAAAGAGAGGAAAGTTTATTTACACTATATACAAAGAAAAAGCAGAAGCAGAAAATAGGAATCTGATAGGTGAAGGGGTGCCCTAATGTTGACCAATTATATATCAAATACTTTCTTGGTACTGCAAAATTTCAATATGGCACGAAAAAGAGACATGATAACGAAGCTTTTCGACCCGCACTCATCAGGTTATCACGCAGGTATATAACAAATTACTTGAAATCAACTATATTATACTCCGTGCCTGCAAATCTGAAATGCACGCTTACAGACCAAAGATAGCCAAATGCGATTCAGCGATTGGTCTCCACTTGCTGAACAATCCAGCTTGCGCACAAAGCTATGCCGACGATCAATTCTCAATTATGTCCCGGGCCAGAAGCTCAGCGCATTTACGCTTTCTGGAAGCTGCTTACATTCAATCGCATGAACCTCTTCGTCCAAGCTTTGCGATTGTTCTGAAATTACGGCGTCTAGGTTGCGTCCGGGTTCACCGAGTATAATATAGTTGATTTCAAGTAATTTGTTATATACCTGCGTGATAACCTGATGAGTGCGGGTCGAAAAGCTTCGTTATCATGTCTCTTTTTCGTGCCATATTGAAACATATATCAAATCTTCGATAAAAATAGTAAATAAAGTACAATACATAAAATATTGATTACAATGTAGACATAAATAAAAGCATATTAATGATAACAGAACAAGTCCAAAGTGACAAAGGTTATATGAAAGAAAATCAGAATACCTGTCGATATTTCAACAAAATAGAATAATTATGAAAAATTAATCACTTGATAGAATATTAATGATATTCATGCAATTTCGACTGATTATTTGTTTATCACCGTTATATTTCTATGTGGCAACTTCTAAATCTATTTGATTTCTGTATTGAGATTGCTTCTCAAATTAACGCATCGAAAATTATTCTGTTCAAGTCTTCATCATGCTTTACCGTTTTATTCAACAACCAATATGAGCACTTGAACTTACTTAACTAGGAATATATATTTACCATGAACCCAGTGATGATGAAGGTCGTGCATGCATTGGTCATTTTATGTTTGCTCTAGGACCAAACAAAATTTTAATGGCCTTAAAAGGTAAAAGAGGACAAATATGCCAGTCAGGTCCATTTTGCGAAAAGGGAGTGGGAAAGATTATTAACATTATTTTAATCGGAGAAGGCATGCGCATGATAGCTTCACCTGATCCTGTAATCGAAACATATGGGCTGTGCCTCGGTGAAAAGGCATTCCAGACCGACATCTGTATCACAGAACAGTGTCTGACCGAGTTCCTCAGTGCTGTAGTGGGGTGGGAACGCCGTCTCACACTGGACGTCGATTGGGGCTTCGCACACGTCGTGGTTGAGTTCTCGACAGATGTCGATGAGCTCGTACTCACCATCGTCATCGTGAGTCAGTTTGCCGCCTGTTTGAGCCTCATCATCACACCATGATGTCCATTCACACACTTCCAGTCTCACATCCACCTGTGTGTAAAACAAGAGCACTATCAATCCAGTAGCCGTTGCATCAAGGCTTTAGAAACAAAATCATTATTCTGGGGCCCGTTGCACAAAACTTGCGTTTAATCGCAACTCCTAAATATCAAACTCAAGGCATTTCTGATTGGCTGAAAATAAAGTTGTGTTTGATTTTCCTGAGTAGCGTTCAAAGGCATTTTTTTTGCAACGGGCCCCACGACGTCAAAACATTTTACATTGGATGGGCTACAGACAGTAAAGTAATATTTCTCAACGCCCACAAGCACGCGCACACGGCATTCAGCCGCTAGCTGATTTTAAGCTTGGTGAATAAATGAAATAAACCGAATCTACACAAATTTATTTAAAGCTTTGATGATAAATATAAGAGAGAAATGGTCCAGGTATTAAAACTTTTTCCGAGCAAAGGAAAACAACTATGAAACATAAAATCTACATTACGGCTAGAGCAGCGATTGGCAATTTATATAATTTTCACATATTTTATGTGATCTATAAACCTCAGAAAGGAAAGATACTATCGATTTCATTTAATTTTTTGTTGGGCGTACTGATGTTATGTCTAACCTTAACAATCTTCTTTATAGGTAACTTAAAGGCCGAATTCATATTAGGAATTAATGGTCGCGTTTGTTTTATTTAATCCTACAACCTACAGATATTCATTCTCCTAGTAACTTTCAAACTGAATTTAAAAGATAGAAACACGGCCAATCATTATTACAACAAAGACCAACATTAACCTGTAGAACTTCTTTTGAAAACCATGCATAATACGAGAACAGACAGTGCGCACACAAACTGATGTAAATTTGAAAGATATCAACTCTTGTCACAAATTTATCTTACCATTAACCACAAAAGAGTAATATATGGTATCGGAACGATTGAAAAGATTATATCAACATGGTTTATGGACTGGGTTTAACTTATTACGATACTGATATATCATATTTAAAGAGATGAATGGAATGTTACCTGATGTAAAATGAACAGACTTCATTAATGGCCGACGGCTGACGTTATAGGATGATAACGATGCGATGAATGTACGATGTAATAACAATGCCAATCCCGTGTATGGTGTGAGTGAACGAAATCGCCAAGGGGTGTGGAGAAATGGCAGAGAGCAAAAAAGCAAAAAGCGCTTGCGACATGGACTACACCGGTCTTGTTATCGTAGTAAATTTTTTTAATGAGTCTACTTCTTTATCAACATTAAACACATGCTCTGTCACATGTCTTCTGATAAATGTTCTACATTCACTTTTTATAAATCATAATTTGTGTCATTAATATCTACTTTTCCAGCGTTGGGCACCTGAAACTTTAAAGGTTAATATGTCAATTCGGTTTATTCAGACCCTATCATAAAATGCCGATGTTCATGCGAGCATACAATGAAAGGATCATATACTCAAAACACCATGGACAATCATGACATTCACAATGATGAAATTGGACAGATGACAGTGTCAGTGATGCAAAATACATTTTTATTTGGGTAAACAACAGTTTGGACTGTTTTATATGACCCATGCCTTTTCTGTGTTTCTGTGTCACAACCCTTTCTTTATCTCACAGTCTTCTTTTCATCCACACGTGACGTAGTAATTACGTTTTAGACAAGAATACACATGAAAGATACTCAACACGACACACGAAGCGATGACGGGATAGAGTTGAGAAATAAACCTTATGTCACAACAATGGTAATTATAAACAAAACGAATTGTTAACATTTTTATTCTTAAAACAGCAGATCGCATGAATACATAATCATAAGTACTAGTAGCATATCCAGATATTGATAAACGTTCAAGAGGGATCACCCTTTCTTATCTACAGCAAGCTATGTCTCTTTGATTGTTTGTTCTTTTTCAAAGGCTTTACAAGAGGGGGTGGGGAGCATGCAGGCTTAGTCAAGTCTGGATACTGACTACACAGCCAACTGAAAGTTTATAAACAGATAAGACACATATAAAAGCGAGATGTCAAATGTTTTCAACACATTACTGGGAGTCACCGACAGTGAAAATATAAATGAATATTGGATTTTATATTGCCCAGTTAAACAAGTAGGACATAATAACAAGTGAACTGGAAATGTAATGTAGGCCTAATACAACGTTCAACATTGTTTAAAGAACTCACCCGTAGTTGTCTCAGGTGTTGAGGGTACAGTCGAAGTGGCTGTAGGATAACACGAACGGAGATGGGAAATCATACTTTGATAATTTGTAATGATTTAGTTTAACACTGAAATTAATTCAACGCACTACGCACTACACATTAATTTTATCATTCAGACAAGAAACGAACTTTGTTTTTTTACACAAAATAAAATGTTGCAACAATCAATCCCTTTTGCGGGGTGGAGCTATAAAGCCAAATTATTTTGAATCACACCCTGTCATGAAACCACAATATAGATAAAGAAACCTAGTACACTGCATTCATCATGCTAGAAAGTTCCACCCTTCAGTAATTATTAGTCCCTATTGTAGTTCTAAGAATAATGGTCATTGTCTAAAGGAGGCTGTTTGGTCAAGTAATTTGAATCCTAAGTTTAAAGAGCAATAATTCATCATGGGATATACATACCAACTACAATTTATCTTTCATTTTCGTTTAATTACATACAGTTTGTATAAATTTCCGGTCACTATTTATCTGATTCGAGACTTCTTACCGTAGGATAAGGAGATCACAAATTTATGAAGGACATGCAACAAAACTAGGATATTGAATTTTTTGATGTCCCGCTTTGAATTCGATCTAGTTATTAAATTTAAGTATGCACGTTATACCAAGTACGGTGTGTCACAAAGCCGATGTTTATACATTGGATGACTACTTCTGACACTGATGTATCGTTGAATATATGGTAAAATGCATTTTAATTGAAAACAAGGGAGTGGGTTGATGAGTCCATGGTCTTTCTTCAAATGTAATTAAATTAGAGGAATACAAGCGTGATATAGTGATTACATTTGAGAAATCGTTCTTATGAAATATAATGTTGAATTTTCAGTTATCGGAGGGAAATGTTGTGATAAAAGAAATAAAGCCATTATAGTGTGTGTGTGGGTTTTTTTCATTCTGAAGTATGTGAGAGTATGATTATACGGTAATAATGAAAGTCATAAACCAAATCGAATATTTTTTTATCTGGTATGAAATGTAATAATGAAGTGCAATTATGAGTGCTCAACATGTTGAAATTAAAGTATGAATTCAGATAATACGTTTAACGGATGGATCAGTGTTGTTGTGCTTGTGGTAACGGTATTTATTCGTGATAGGAGAGATGGTTTGTGAACAGCTGCACACTCAATGATGATAACGATAATGATGATGGTGGTGGTGCGTCCGTCCTGACACCGAATTCACCTGCTGTACATTCCTCGGGGCAGCATTCCGGTCGGCTAACTTCATCCGTGGGCGAAATTGTGCGAGACGTGCGCTCGGGCGCACTAGTCTGTTCGCTTGCTAGTGATGTTTGCTGGTTTAGGTCGGTCGTTCCTCCATCAGTGATTGTGGATGCTTATGACGTTGCTGTTGAATCATCTCCTTTCGGTAAGGGCATTACATTTGCATTGGGTTTAAACTCGTTCAAGATGAGTGATAAATGATGATATGAAATGTGTTGATGGACACGATGTAAATGATGCGGGAGGTAGAGTGAATCGACATCCTTTTATTTTCGTATTTCAAATAGGTGATCCCTCCAGACCACATTGTGTTTGCATTAATAAGTCTTATCAACGTTTTTCTCATTACATTAAAGGGTACCAATCACCAAAGAATATTTTTCTAAGTATGTTAGAGGTTTCATGTCATTATACTATATTCAAAATAAGGGCTTAAAACATGAACTCTATAAGAGATATTATAATTGTAATTACACTCTCTACAGTGCGTCCCAAAAATAGTTGTTGGAAAAAATAAATATTTCTGAATATTTTCAATAAATTTTAAGTCTTGTAGATAGCTTAGGGTACCTCCTATACAATAACACCCCGAGAAATTTGACTAGTTATTACGCCTGAGTGATCTCAAACCACTTTTCTGAGAGGGTGCAACATTCAGACTTGACAAGAACAAAGTTGAGAACCGTTTCAAGTTGATAGTTGGAAAAAGTCTCCCAAATTAACTATTTCAAAATATTTTCAGGAAAATTTCATACATGTGTTTAGATAATGATCGCTTCTATCAAATGACACTAAAATATCTCACAATATTTTACGCTTTAGTGAGCAAAAGCCACTGTTGTGAAATGGTGCAAATTCCATTCTTGACAAATGTGTGTTGTTGTTCTGGCTGGTATGAGCCAAGTTGAGAGTCATGAAAAGACTTCGACATTTTATATTCTGATCATTGAAAGACTGTTTATGAAAGAACAGAGTTTATTCAATGTATTTCATAATATATCCCATCAGAACTTAATGGTTGAGTGAGCAAGCCAGATGAAATTAAAAGACTCACCAAAAGTAACATTTTGAAACACCCAGCAAAGGTAGTTAATTACTCAAGTTAATTAGTCATACAGCCAGAGCCAATATCAATTCTTGTCAAGAATGGATTTGGCACCCTTTCACATAATTGGCTTTTGCTTACTCAAGTGTGAAATATTGTGAGATATTTTGGTGTGATATGATAGAAGAGACCCTTAGCTCTATCCACAGGTATACATATTTTCTTAAAATATTTTGAAACATTTATTTGGGGAAAATTTTTCCAACTGTTAACTTTCTTTCTAGGACGCACTGTATATTAAAGCGTAAAAGTGAATGGTGAGTAGAGTACTCGACGCACCCTCGCGCCTATTTAATTTTTAAATATTTTTTCAGTTCTCTGTCTTTCTTTTTCTTCTTAACACTCTTTTATAGCAGCGGGATTGAATGTTAAATGAAATATGAAATTCTTTAAATTGCAACAGTCATGACATTATAAATCAATATCCAGATTGCCGTGGTACTATACACCAATGAACGAGTGATAGCTGTCACGGGTGATCGATATGATATATGTATGGTTTGCTGTGTGACAGATGAGCGTGGCTTGATGAGGATACCTGTAGATGTCACGAATGTCGTTACAGATGTAGTCGCAATCGTTGTTGCTGCGGCAGTCGTTTCTTTACTGGTATATGATTCTTCAGTAGTCATGGTAGTTGCTGTAGTTGTTTCTTCGTGTATTGTAAGGCCAGTAGTTGCCATTGTCTTCGTTGGAGGAAAGGATATCGCTGTTGACTCTGATGTAGTTATTGCCTCCTCTGTCGTTGTTGCTTCTGTTGTAGTTGTAGCTTCCGTGGTTGTCGCTGACTCCGATGACGTTGTTGCTTCTGCTGTAGTCTCTTTCTGAGTGGACTGAGTTTGTGTTGTCATTTCGTTTGTCAAACTCTCAGTCGTTTTTTTCCATAGGTGTTGTTTCGAATGGCAAATGTGTGTGAGTTATTTCTTTTGTCTGTAATGGTGTTGTTGTGACGGACTGGGAGCTAGATTGTGGAGATGTTATAGGAATTGATGTGGTAATTTCAGACTCTGGTGTCTGAGATACGGTTGTTGGGAAAGTTTCTGAGATTGTTTCTTCTTGAGTTGCAGTTTCAGTGGTGGTTCCTCTTCTTTAGTGGTAGTTTCTGACATTGTGGAGGATCTCATGGTCGTGGTTTGTTCATTTGTGGTTGTTTGTGACATTGTTTTGATTCCCTTAGTTGTTTCTGACACTGTACTTTCCTCTATTGTTGCCTGTGTTGATGACAGCTTTGTAGTAGTTTGGGAAGTAGTTATTTCTGTTGTGCTTTCAGCACTGGTTTCAAACGGAGAAGTCTCTGGAGGAAATGTTGTAAGAGGTATTGTAGTATGGACAGTGGTGGGTGCAGTGCATAGTTCAGTTGTGATTTCGACTGATTCAGTTTTTGAGCCACAGTCGTTGCAACCGTTGATTCTTTGGGTGTGGTTTCATAGGTAGATGTAATGGGTTCGGTTGTAAGTAATTTAGTTTCCGTTTCAGATGTCTATGTAGTCGTTAATTCGGACCTTAATGTGGTTGTTGGATTAGCTGTAGTCGTTAATTCGGACGTTAATGTGGTTGTTGGACTAACTGTAGTCGTTAATTCGGACCTTAATGTGGTTGTTGGATTAACTGTTATAGTTTCTGTTGTTCCTTCGGCAGTCGTAGCTACCTTTGTCGTTTCTGGCAACGTTGTTAATTATTGTGTTGTTAAACCTTCAGTTGTGGTAAGTGGTGAAGTAGCTGGAAAATTTGTACTGGTTAGTAGTGTTGGTGTTGTGGTTGTTAGAGGAGTTGTGATTGTGGTAGGTGGTGTACTTGTTGGAGTTGTAGTTGTAGGAGATGTTGTTGGTAAGGTTGTTGGTAAGGTTGTTGTGGTAGTTGTTTCTGTTATGGCTTCAGCAGTCGTAGTTAACTAAGTTGTTTCAAGTAATGTAGTTAAGCCTTGAGTAGTGGTAAGTGGAGTAGTAGTTGGAGGATTTGTCGTGGTTAGTGGTGTTGTTGTTGGCGTTGTGGTGCTAGGTGGTGTATTTGTTGGAGTTGTGGTTGTAGGAGATGTTGTTGGTACGGTTGTGTGATTTGTTGTAGTTGTTGTTTCTGTTGTGGCTTCAGCAGTCGTAACTAATTTAGTTGTTTCAGGTAATGTAGTTAAGCCTTCAGAAGTGGTAAGTGTCTAAACGCCATTGGCGTCACTGCGTGACGGATATGAGCACTATATAAGTGGCCATTTTTATTATTATTATTATTAGTTGTGGGAGTTTTTGTGGGTTAAGTTGTTATAGGAATTGTTGTAGTTGTAGTTTCTGTAGTTGCTTCAGTTGTTACAACTGATTTTGTTGTTTCGGGTAACGTTGTTAAGCTTTCAGTGGTTGTATGTATTGATGTTGTTGGATGAGTAGTGGTAGTATGTGGTATAGTTGATGTTTTTGCAGATGTTGCTTCAGAAGTAGCCTCTGAAGTGGATGTAATAATTTTTTTTTGCTCTTCAGTAGTTGAGAAAAGCTGTGGTGTTGTGTAAAGCGGAGTAGTTGAAGCTAATAAAACGGAGGCAATTTTCAAAACGGCACAATTAATTTCTTTCAGTCTTTTAGAGAAAGTGTTTTGTTTCCTTTTCTAAACTGCTATTAATTTGGTAAAAGTTATCATTAGCATTAGTCATTTCTCTACGATTCTCCTTTATTTTCACTTTATATTTTAATGTGGATACATACCAAGAAAAAAAGTATATAAAGGAAGATTGTTTTAGTCTTTTCCTCATTAATCTTAAATAATCCTCCAGGATGTCACCATGGGCGCCAATCCTCACAGGAATTCTATTCAAGTGGGGGGACACACCTGGATGCAACAATGGGGTGTCCCCCCCCCCCCCCCCCCACTTGAATAGAATTCCTGTGAGGATTGGCGCCCATGGATGTGACACACAAAGTTTCATCAAGTCTCTTCTAATTATTTTTAATACTGGATTTTTTCTTGTCTAGAAAGAAATTGGATGTGATGTTGACATAACCTATTAAAGAAATTACACTATTCAGAAACTGCATTTTTCAAGAAAAAACATAGTGCGATGAAGTGCCACATTATAATTTCTTGTCTAAGCAATTCAATCGAATATTTGAAGGGCTTCAAATGCTATTACACAAGTACATATCTATGAGGGCCAGTGGATTGTGTGCCCCCAATCATGACGGAAAAGGGACAATACGAGAAGAGGAAAAAATAGAACCCCTTTATGTAACCCCACCTCCCCCCCCCCCCCCCCCCCCCCAATCTAGTTAATTTAAAATTCATCTACCGTTTAATGCTTGTTCCAATCCTTTGGTGAGTTAAATGGTTATTAAATTGTTATGATAATGACAAAACGCAGATACTTACGACAGGGCACACAAGTATCATTGCTGACAGGCATAGTGCCTTCCGGACAGAAACATCCACTGACAGGCTCCGTCTGACAAGGCATTTCACCAGGATTGAACTTTTCACAGCTTGGAGCCTCATCAGTAGGACAGACACACTGGCGGTATTCAAATGGTTCCACACAGTCCATAGCTGCAAAATGGTACAGGAGAGGGGAGAAGAAATCACGCCTAAATGGAATTTGAACTCCTGATTTATATATCTAAAAAGGAAAATGTACTTTCCACTACAGTACGATTGCCATTCAGTTATGTTAAGAAATCTGCAAAAAAAATCTTCATGACTGAGGAATTAATACAACTATTCTGAAGATAAAATTCAGATCTAATTGGGTAAGGATTTGCACTGATTCGAATTGGATACTTTATTAGAGAAAATATTTGGACAAAGAGGTTCAAGACTGTCTAAAGTGTTTGATTGATTGGATTTATATTTCAAACTTCATATAGGTTGAAAGGTGACGAGAAAGACTAATGCCTGCTGATTTTGCATAAGGCCCAAACCGCTGAAAAAAGATTAGATGAAACTTCCTAAAAACTTACGACAAAAGTCGTCCCTTCTCCAATCTAGGCATACTCCTTTGTTGGCACACACCGTGGCGTAGGCTTCAAAAGCCCAACACGTGGTATCATTGGCGTAGCAATAATCATAAATGCAGTCCTTGAAGTAAGGTGCGGGATTGACCACCGCATGGCATTCGCGAAAGACGGGATCAAAGATGTGTCGACACCACTCTCGACTGCCATCGGTTGGGGGACATGGGGTAGGTGATTCTCCACAGCCGCACGTTTCCCTAAGCTCAGGGGGGACCCATTCGCAGCAGTCATCATCTTCTTCACACGTCGACTCATTCTTACCGCAGTTTCCTGTTGAAGAGAGCGATGTGTTTGTTTCACATGTTACCATCCGTCGAATGTATGATAAAGTGCAGTTAATATATTCTTAGCACATGAGGCGTCATTTTGAGTTCGTTATTACTTGTGCTAGTCAATCATATGAATTTTGTTACAATGAAGTCCTTAGCATGCAATTTAGACAAATACTCCAATTTCGTCGATGAATAATTAATAAAACCTTCTTACCGCACAAACCCTCTGTGCTGTCATAGAAGAGAGCCTCGGGTACCTCGACGCTGAAGTAGTTGTAGTCTAGTGGGATGAAGCGGACTTCCAGTGCGATCGCGGGGGCTTGGAAGATGAGGTAAAATCCTTGCGATATGACTTGGAAGCTCGGAAGATAATCCACAGGTGCTACATATGGTATGCCGTCAACAACCACCATGTGTGACTGAAAATTAATTAATGTATAGAAGCATTATTTTTTATTTTCAGTAATCGAATTGTCAACTTGTGTCCAATAGTACTGTTAGTGACAAGGCACATGGTTCTATTGTGGTTTCGGTTAAAGCCATAGGCGTACGGGCACATTTTCACGATGGGTGCTGACGTCTTTTGCCCGAATATCAACTTTCGAGTTTCTTAATTTTGACAGTACTTGCAGTGAAAATGTACAGAAATTACATATTTAGCCACCTTCCTACTGGAATATGAGAATATTCTGGCACCTCACTACTCGAATATCGCTACCCCCCCCCCCCCCCCCCCCCCCCCCCCGCCTCGTAAGCCGATGTGGTTAAAGCGTTTGTATGTTTTGGAGTGTTTTTTTTTTCTTCCAATCTAGACTTGTCCAATTTTTTGCACTATAATAACAATTTCACAAAGATCTTGTATATGAAATATTACAAAATAGGTTGGTTTATGATATTGCACAATTGTCATTAAGTTGATTAATGATTTGAACAGATTCTGCGTGTTCATTCAATTCATCGGTAATAGCGGTTCGAAAGATACGGATCTCTAAGAGAGTGGACTGGGTATTTCGAACACGTCTTCGGCATGTCTAGCGACTGATTCTCCAGTTCTTTAAGATTATCACTATCTTATTCACATTATATAGCTTCTAAATCATAACCCTTCCCAAGAGTTTATTAACCGTTTACGGGCTACAGTTCGAAATTTATATTTCTTCTTTAAGAAAATTAATGAAGAGATTCAGTTTGCCCCCCAAAGTCCTGTGAGCAAACGGAAGCAAAAATTCCTTGTCTTATTTTTCCATTTTTTTTTAAATCGTTTAAAATGTGTGATTTGATATGTAGTGTCATCTACACAATACTGAAGACAATAGCATACACTCTGTGTCAGTTAGGTGGGGACTTGATTACAAATATATTTTGGGTAAAGGGTAAAAAAGATATCGATAAATGTTTTTCTTGTATCAGTTGAGTATAGTTACTCCTGCCATGCCTGCACTTCACACGTATATAAGTTTATTAATTGTCTAAGGTGTCACTGTTATTACCAGCCTTACTCTGAGAAACTTCGACACTTAAAGTGCAACAAATCTGGAAGCAGAATCATTGGCATTTGTTCAGAACTTACTCCGTCGATGTAGAAGTCGGAGAGGAGGATAATACTGGTGTCATTGTAAAGGATCTCGAGATCTCTTGGGCAAGTAGTGCCTGGGAATCGCTCGCACTCGACGTTGTGAATGAGGACGGTGTAGACTGGGGGATCATGGCTCTTGTCCTGACTGAGGATATAGGTACAGTTACCCTGGTGGTCGAAATCATTCCCGTAGAAGTCCGTGTAGTGGGGGTCGCCATAACCATGGCAATAACCTTCAACAGATGATAGGTTGAAGAAAAAAAGTTATTCACTGCTTTACTTCCATTCAAGTCTTCTTTTTTTTTTACTGCATTGCTTCGGTAACATGTTTTTGTTTATCTTCAGATTTTCAGCATACGTGCCAAGAGGCTACTTTTCTAATTTTGACTGT
This sequence comes from Heliocidaris erythrogramma, assembly GCA_025617745.1. Taxonomy (NCBI): domain Eukaryota; kingdom Metazoa; phylum Echinodermata; class Echinoidea; order Camarodonta; family Echinometridae; genus Heliocidaris; species Heliocidaris erythrogramma. The sequence goes on from CM046856.1 coordinate 15,443,371, forward strand.
CAAATTTCTCTAAAGCAGGCAGTTATTAAAATTAATATTAAAAACTAAAATTAGAATAAATGGCCAGAGGTTGAAGAGCGGAAATGGGGATTTGTTTTTCGTCTATTGTATCAAACATGTTTATCAAATAAAAGAATCTTCCACAACCCGAAGATTTTTTTTCTTTACATGAGTATTAATCAACTTCATGATAGCGACCATACAACATATAATTCATCAAGAAATTGTCAACTGTCTTTCAATATAGATATACTTTTCAATATGGCACGAAAAAGAGACATGATAACGAAGCTTTTCGACCTGCACTCATCAGGTTATCACGCAGGTATATAACAAATTACTTGAAATCAACTATATTATACTCGGTGAACCCGGACGCAACCTAGACGCCGTAATTTCAGAACAATCGCAAAGCTTGGACGAACTCCTTTTGTTTGCACTTTTGTTTATGTCTTAATAGATTGTACTGAACTATTTCATGTTTTTCAAAGTTAAAGACACCCGTGGAATAAAAATCAAAATCCAGAAGAAATACACACCAACAAAAGAAAGAATAATGGTAATCTAACTTGAAGAGATTCGTTCATGGATTAATCCATTTAGCTGAAAATTACTTACAGGTGTTAAACGGAGGCGTGTGCGGGGGTGGGGTGGACGTGGGTGTATTAGTAGATTCTTTAGTGGTTGTCTCTACAGTTGTAGTGGTCTCAGGTGTAGTGGTATCCACCCAGGGTGGTGTGGTTGTGATATACGGGGTGGTAGTAGGGGGTGTGGTGGTCGGGCATGCTTCCACGCATTCACCGTCATGATAGAACTGCCCATCGGGACAGCTACATCCCTCTACACACGTGTCAGGGCATTCTCCGTTATCATCCCACCTCGTCTCATGTCCACAGATGTCACAAACTGGAATGCAAGGGTTGTATTCCCGACACCCGTCGCATTGGATTGCTGGAGGTGGAAGAAACATACAGTTTAAAAATGAGATTTCCAGTGCTATTTCTTTTCATTATCCTGTTATTTTATTTTCTCTTCTTTCATATGAAATGTGACAATCTCAAATCAACGAAATATGACACAATAGCACAATTTACAAACGGAATTAGTCTTACGGCAGAGGTCATTTGATCTCCAGTGGACTGGCACGCCGTGCGCGTTACATTCCTGTGCGTAAGCGGCGATGGCAGTGCAGAGGCACTCGCAGTCACCACCAGAGTCACAGCCGCAGGTGTCGAAGATGCATCGAGAGTAATAAGGTCGGTAGCTGACTTCACTGTGGCATGCTTCAAACAGCTCTGATTTCATCACACTGCACTGGCGCATGGCCCAGGCCCGGCGGAAGGGGCTATTAATACACGGGTGGATAATATGCTCTGGACGGGGGCAATAATCATGTACCTATATGCGTTTGGAAAAAAAAAAATATCTCGTATTAGCTCAGTAAATGTATATCTACCTTTAACCAAATATATTTTTATATTCTTAAAAGAAATTTCAGAGCATTGGATAACTTTTGATATGAAAAAATGGTTTTGCATAAAAAAAAAATTTCTATTATCCTTTGAAGAAAAAGAAAAAAATCCCCGAAAGCAAAATTTGTTTTGAAGAAATATCCACACTGACTTTTATTTATACGGTGCACTCCTGTATTAAAGCCTTAGGCAGCCCCCACACTGCATAAGTGATGATGTCAGCCGCCTGTTCCCCATATATGCTTTTAAGCTAAAACCAATCAGTACAGCATGGACCTCTGATCCTTGCTTGCTTACCTTCCAACTGTTTCCAAAATCGATGGAAGACGTCTCTGGAAGACCTCCAGCAGGGGACAAGAAGTCATCACTGACCAGATCGTTGAAGTTACCGCACAAACCTCCCACCTTATGGAATAAAAACGTAATTCAGGTACATGACACACAATTGTTAGAGAGAATATCTAGTTCTGATAAAATTTAAAAATGATTGGTAAACTTTTTCATTATTTTTATTCGATTGCTGAAGACGCACGTAGTAGCTGAGTCCCATGAAAGGATGCATTTCCAGTCCCATGTACCCGTATCCGTGTCCAGTGTTTTTCCCTGTTTCTAATTTTCAGGGAGATTCAGGCAATTTGTTATTATTCATTATGAATGTTAATGATTAGAGATGATTGTTGATGAGTATTAGTAACAACTGTTCATGATTCACATAACACACGTCGTTCCTAATTACGCCAATGCAGTTTTTGCAGTTAATTACCCAACATTATTTTGAAGGGCATCATTAAAGTCAGTTAAACATATTCTTACCTTTTCTTTGTACATGGGATCTAGTTTGACCTGGATCCACGTACCCTGATCCCAGATCAGTGTGATTCCACGATTTGTGTGCACGTAGACGTATTTTCCAACCGGACTCAACCGGAATGAACCGGCTGAGGCTGGAATTGGTTTGCCCCGCACAAGATTCAATTTCTCTTGGTTACTTCCAGTGCCTGGTAAAGATACGCATAGAAATCATTTACATTTCATCATCAATCTGTTATTGCAATGTAATAGTTTCATATCTTTAGCAATATCATGAATAAAAGAAGAATATCTGAACTCTTTTTTGTGCCTTAGGTTAGTTCATTCATACCTATTAACCCTTGAAATATTAATAGTGTGTGTGTGTGTGTGTGGGTGTGTGGGTGTGTAAAGAACTGTCAGCCTTCTTTTGGCTTTCTTAATGTTTACCTGAAATGTTTGGGTTTTCCGTGACGTTTTCAAAGCTTCGACATAGAGCAATAATGACACAAAATTTACACAAGCATCAAGATTTTCTTTACCTAAAGTGAAAGTAATGGATTTGGTGCAAGTAACGCCTGCTGTGCCACATGGAATATTTCCGATGACGATGTGGAAGAAAGGAATTCCAGAAGCCTGACTGACACTATCAGTCACTAACACATAGTCGCAGTCGCCTTGGAAGTCGAAGAGACGACCATCAAATGTCTTGAAATGTGGGTCTCCCCATGCCGTACAGACACCTGAAAAATACCATTAAAAATTGTCAGAAAATTGAGAGTTGGGTTTTGTTGTAAAATCGATTAAGAGATAAACATACTACTAATATTCTGGGAAAATGATGAATTAAATCCGATTAATACGATTACTGTCATAATTCGGAAAAGAATTGGAACGGATTGTTGGTGCTCTTTAATTGTCAACGTAACCATAAAGGTTCGCCGGTAGAACAAAAAAGGCCTGACTAAATTACGAGCATGCTCATTCAGTCAAATTTTCTTAATTGAAATAGGCCTTATTTGAACGATTTGAATGGACGCTCCGTTATCATGGTTATCATCATCAAAATAGTTTTTGTCTATTGATCTAAGGGATTGTTTTTTCCATGATGGTAATACGAAATATAATCAAGGAGCAAAATTGGATTGATCTTCCATCAGCTGACATTAAAGATGGTAGTATGGTATTTAAACATATTAAATTATCACTGCAACATATGAACAAATAGAAGAATGATAAACGTACCATGACAGTTATTCTCGCGGCATTGCCACTTGCTGTTTGTACAGGTGCTGTTGATCAAAAGAAAACAAAGAGTTAAGTATGTGAATGTTTGTTATTCTTAATAACACATTATATTGGTAAAAAAACCCGTTCATTTAAAGAGCTACACATGAAAAAGAATCAAAAGTTTATCATGTTTATAATATGACCCTCAAAATGGGAGGTGTGAGTTGATCTGGCAGTACGGTCAGCTCTCTGCCTTCGCCTAGCCTGAAATACAACTCTGACGGACTCCAATTTGGAGTCACGTCTTTCGGATGGTGGCGATTAACGTCGGTCCCCCAGACGTAAATAATCAGATCTGACAGATACACCTGTAAAAGCCAATCACACACACACAAAAAAACCCCACCTACGCAGGTTCATTGTTATGGAAATATCAACACTCACCAAGAATGACATTCATCAGTTTGGATGGTGTATCCTTCCGAGTAGCTATGGCCTCCGTGGTGGCATGGGCAGCTTGTCGGCAGTACGCAGCTAGTTCCATTCCAGACAGAGTCCTCAGCACACATGCATCCACCGTAACAGGTGGCCGCCGAGCAAGCCTCAAACTCGTGCATGTTGGCGCAGGTCTTGATACAGGGGGAGACACAGGGGACGTATACCTCGTTGACGAGACACGCACCCATGGGGCAATCCAACTCTTCGCATGCCCATGCACCAGATTTACAAACGCTAACAGATGAAACAAATTTTGTTACGTTTGATGGCGGTAGATTAGTTAATGTTGTTTTTAGAGCCATATACGCACTGAATGTGAATATGGATTCTTCTTTCATTATAATGTCATAAACTTTCTTTTATACAAACATACCACCCCTCTGTTTTGTAAGTCTATTGACAATGATTCTTTCAACCTAGGATTCATATCCCTTAGATTATGTTGTTATTGCTTTACATTTGCTGAAACCGTCTACATGATGTTTGTTCAAACAGCATTTGAAATCGGGGGGGGGGGGGGGTCTCCCTCCCTTCTTTAATGGTCGGAATGGGTGCATGTTATTGCCCTGTTTTTCCTGGTTTAATTCATCACGAAAAAAGTATCATGATAAGCTCACCAGAAACCACAACCCTTCTCTATCGTCTCTCCTGGGGCATACGTCTCGCCGGTGTCGGGGTCGACGCAACCGCAGTTCTCAGGAGCCACGCATGCACCGTTGGGAGCCATGACAGAGCCATCAGGACATGCACATCCTTCCACGCAAGTCTCATCACAGACCGAATTGGATGAGAGGGCGTTGCATGTCGTTTCGCACATGGGATGACAGGGGCTGTATACGAGTCCACCCTCGCAGCTGATCCCTACAAATAATTGGTTTAGACCAGATCGGCAGTAGATGTTAATGTATTGATATAAGAGTTCGAAATTATCAGGTAAAACATTTATGATTCAAAATTGTATGTTTCAAAATGCTTACAGCAATGCCAATGATATTTTGTATAATAAAAAGATTATGTCAAAAGTGTGATTAAATCTAGACATTATTGCCGTCAACAACTATTGTTAGAATACAGTTAAATGACACGATTAGAAATTTCTTGAAACGGCTTTATAATTCATTGTTAATAGTTTAATACAAACCCTCTACTTTGTACCTTTTGAAGTACTTTAGGATTAATTCGTTCTGTATTGGAAGACGAGTTGGAGTACAAACTTTAAACCTACCACATCCAGGGGTATCTGCACGCCAATTTACAATCACGCCTTTTGCTGCACACTGGGTTGCATACATAGCAAAGATTTCACATTTGCAGGTGTCCCCAGTCTCACAGTTACATACATCACTTCGACAGGCTTCATAAAAAACTTCCGGGTCAACATAATTCCGGCAAGCTATGGGCAAACGAGAATAATGTGAGAAAAAAAATTGCATGAAATATTTGTTGTATTATTATGTAATCTTATTAAAAATAAAATCTAAAATAAAAATGAGAAAATTCATCCTGTTACTGTAAAAGGACAGAGAGTTACATAAGCTGAAACCGCGTTACTGTAAAAGTGGGATTAAATCTAGACACTTTAGCATAGATAAAATAATTTTCAATGAGTGTAAATGCTTAACAATAACGTGTGTGAGGGTGTGTGTGTGTGTGTGACACACAAATAACTACAAGCAATTAATACAAAGATTGGTCAACAAGGCCGTCGGGTTAGGAATTGTTATTCAGTTTGATATCAACGCTCTAAATGTTTAACCCCATCTCTCTGTCTTTTGCACATTGTAGAGTAGAGCTACCACAACTGTTTAAATGATGTCACCCTCATCGTCTAGTTATATATTCTCTTCATTTCAAAGTTGAGATTTTGGTTACCCTTCAACCCAGTGCAACGTCCCTCAAAGGATTTCTGTAGCGGAACCTACCAGCGAATGCATCATCGGTGTAGAGTCGGTTACATTCTAGCTCAGCTGTTAGTGCCTTTTGGGAGTAAAGATCACATGGATCACTGCCTGGATCATCGCTGGCATCGGGACAGGATGAACCAAGCTTCCACTTGTTAGCAAATGAAGCTGAGTTTGATTCGATATCGCCTGTTGAGGAAAACAGTCCAAGAGAAAAGATGGGTTGGTGAGAGCATGTGCATTTACCAAGCATTTATAGAACCTAGATTCCATATCTGAATACAAATTTATTATATCATGTAGATTGACAGCCCACCTCCCTGTGTTTTTAAAAAGAAATGTTGAGACACAAACTATTTTTCCGGTAAGCGCATTTTCATGATTTTGACTGGCCGTGAATTACCTGCTTCGGTGTAGAAGTCATCACGCTGGTTGTTGTTGTATGTACCACAGAGACCACAGGTTGCATTGAGGTGCCTTTCATCGGCCATTACCACTACGCGATTGTTGCCATCGAAGAGGATGGTCAGGCCATTATCCATCACGGCCTGTATGCAAATGGAATTAAAAAGCCAACAAGTTGCTGAAATATAAGAGATCTTGAATATATTTAATTGATATGAAAACAATAACTCAAACCGAAGGCTTACTATTAATAATTCCATAAACCAAGATGGTACAGCCACTAATATTTACTGCAAATGCATCAAGATCAAGTTCATGCCCTCAGAGAATGAATCATCTCTAGTGTCATATTCATTGTTGCATTTGAATTTTTGTGAGTTGACAGATTAAACTTGATCTGGAAATACCCAGATACCTTTAGATCCACGAAACAAATTACAATCAAACGTGTTTGTAACGTGGTTCAAATTCAAATTCAGGAGTTATAGAAACATAACTTTTGCAGTAAATCTTACAGCAGTTTGATGCTGAGTTGGTTGGTTCACGTAGATGCTACCAACTGTCTTGGGGAACTCCGTCACTTCTTGACCATTGATGAGCACTTGATGGCCTCTGCGCAGACGAACTACATTCATTCCATCTTCCAGAACAACGGCCTTGACACAAGAAGCGCCCTCCATTCCGCAGACGGCATTTTCGATGTTCACCGTGTACAGGCTGCCCAAGCTCCAACAGTCCTTGACTAGGGTGTACGTGCAGGTACCAGCAAAATCGTAGTCATAACTGTCGAATGTGTGGTAATGGCCATATCCACTGACTTGGCACATACCTGGTAGAAAAAGACATTACTTCTCTCACCATTATAGTGCAGAAAATTGATATGAAACATGATAACTCAAGGTTTCGTCTATATGTCTCTAGCACGGACGGCGATCGGGGGGGGGGGGGGGGGGGGGGGGGGGGGGGGGAAATTTTTCTGGGGCATCGTATCCCCCCCCCCCCCCCCCCGCCCCCGGAATTTCTGAAGACTGAACAAAAAATAGATACAACAAATAATGAGTAAAAGGCTGCAACGTTTATGCTCTAAAGTGCAAACTTCACTCTGCAAAACTCTCGCCCGGTCGCTAGGTCGCTAAGCCATTTCGCATACTAGTAGGCCTACTGTACAATATTATAGAAGATCAGAGGATTTCTAAACCGTAGGTATTACTAAGGCTGAGATTCCCCTGTGTTTTACAATAAACAACGTAAACACCCTATAGGATATATTACAGGTCAACTCTCCCTTGAATTATTCGAGGGTTTTGACCCCCTCATCCGCAAATTTAGAAATACTTGTTATTTTGTCTAAATGATGATTTAAGGCTTGGAATTTCCTGTGCGGTCATAAATGCTCTAAAATGATGTTTCAAACCGCAAAAGTTCCTCCCTGGGTCCCCTGCGATTTGAAAATCTTCTTTTTTTTTCTTTTCTTTTTTTTTTTTTTTTTTTGGGGGGGGGGGGGGTATTTGGATGAATCGTCATAGATCCTCCCCCCCCCCCGAAAATTTTCGCCGCGAAATTCGAACCGCTGTATTTCACGCCTCGTCACTTTCTAACTTTTTTCTTTCAAGTCTTGTGCATTTTTTAACACCAAGTTTTTAAAAATCGGTCGTACCGTTACCGAGTCACATGACCTTTTGTGACCTCATTTCAGCCCGAAAACGCAGAATTTCTGAGTTTTGTGTACTCGATACCTTTTTAGGGATAAAGGTCCCCTGTAACCCAAATGCTAACATGCTAAGTTCAACCCCCCTCCCGATAAAACCGCAGATCTCATTCCTGCAATGAAATACATCAGACAATGCCTACATAGGAGTTGCTATGTCAAACATGCTGTAGCATTAACAGGAAAAGAATGGTATTGACGAGGTATTGTTTGAAAGCATGCAATTCTATTGTGAGCATGTGCTGAGCTGGGGAAAGTTACATTCCACTGTCTATTGTAAAATGTTAGTGTAGCTGATGATTGACAGATGATGCCATTGCAGGAATGGGATTTGGAGCATTTTTTTAGGGTTGAGCTGAGGAGGTTAGGAAAAATATTTCAAAAAAACATTAAAAAATTTATGAAACATATCTAGATGTTTTAATAACAGAATATTAGTAGTAAGCATCCCTGCACATCAACAGGAATAAACTTTCATTTGGGTTGCATGTAGGGGCCATTTAAAGTATTCGAACGAACATGTTTGAAGAAAAACGTTAATTGAAAACGATTGCTTTTTGTTTCACTTCTCAGAAAATATCAGGTTTGAAAATCAACAAATAAAGGAAATCGTGATTCAGTCACTTGAAAGGATTGCGTCATTAGCTAATGGATAACATCTGATGATCTGAAGTAATTTGTATCATCCACTATCAGTTACCCTACATCTTAAAATCATATAAAGAAGGGAACATACCTCCGCAGTCATTCTCTGAGCACTTCCACTTTCCATCAACGCATTCACTGAAAGTTAAGGAAAAGATTTTGAAAGTAAGAACAGCAAAGTTGTTGATTGATTCAGATCAGTGGTGTTACAAACAACTTAATAATATCGTTGATTTATCTACCACTCTTTCCTCGTTTCCATGTATATTTGTAAAAATAGACTTCTCTTAATTTATGTTCTCTTATTACATGAAGACTGTTTAAATAATCAAATTCAATACATATGTAAATTGTACCTGGCACTACCAATGCAATATTCCCTTTTTAGATTTAATAATTTCTGCTGAACGGTAGATTTTACTGAGCAATATTATTTTTTACTTCATTATACATTATCTTAATAAAATAATGTGAATTGCAGTTTCATTAATCATTACTCTTATAAATATTCACATGATTTTAGACAGCTATTGCATATATTTCCATGGAATAAAGATGTAAGTATGACAAGATGTCTAATTCAAACACGAGACCGGATGAATGTAGCCAATCACAAGGAGTTGCATTTTCGTATCTGGGTCCCGTTTCATAAAACGTGTTATCAGTAACAAATGCCACATGTCTATGACAAAATTTGCTCTCAATCAGATGCAAGGATTTCAGTACCTTATAACAGTTATTGCAACTTGTTATTGATAATAAGTTTTATGAAACAGGGCCCTGACCCGACATACTGCGCTCTTCAAAATAGCCCATGCCATGATTTCAGATTTCAGATTTAGATTATATTTCCTGTCATTTTCATTTTTCAAAGTACATAACATAACTATTGTGCAATTAACAATATACAAAATAATTGACAACAAAACTAAGTGCAGAATTTTTTTTCTCGATTATTACAAGGTAAATAAGGAGCATTAAGGTTCTGTGAGCCACTTTCCATCAGCACATTCACTGGAATTAAGGAAACGACTTTGAATGTAAGAACAGCAAAGTTGTTGATTGATTCAGATCTCTGCACTACCTACCATTCATTGCATCCATCCGAGATCTGCTTTCCTGGCTCGTACTCATCTCCTTGCCATGAGCAGAAGCATTGGTTAGCGTTGACACACTCGCCTGATGATGATCGGTAGGTTCCTGTAGGACAGTGACAACCCTCAATGCATCCCACTGTTTCATCGGTCTCGCAGTCAGCTATGGCCGTGCTGCAGCCCCTCTGGGTGCATGCCGATCCACACTGGTCATACACCTTGTCCACCGGACACTGGAAAGCTGTAAGGTTAATGAGTAAAGTAAAGTGTTTGTTGCTGGATTAATACAAATGCATATTTGTGCACCTCAAATGGACAAATGGATTTCTTTTGTGATTACCAAAATAATCCTCTACCTCTTGCAACTTTTTTATGTTAATGTTTTACAATTCACGTTTTATGGGTTTATATCAAGTGCTTCATAATAATTATTGCCCCAATCAATGTATTCATATCAGGCCTGTGTATATAATCTCCACTTTCTGGTCAACAATAATTGTGTGCACCATCACGTGTCCCAAATTCTTTCGCGTTTCCTACCAATTTACCACTGTTCTCTTGATAAAGAGTAGAAGGCGTAGACGAAGATATTGCCATATACGGACTGATCCTTAGTCCGGTAACGATATCCACAAGACCACGCCTTCATTTACCATCTAACAGACGCAAAGCAAAAAAACAAAACAAAAATTCTACTTACGACAGAAGTCGTATGACCTCCATGATACCTGGAATCCCCTTCGAGAACACTCCTGGGTATAGGCCGTGAAGGCAGCACACTTGCAGTCGTTTCCTGTCTTGTTATCCCCCTGAGGCTTCATCTCACAAGCACAAACATCCTCCTCACATGCAATAACGTATGGCTCAGGATCTACAACCTGTTTTAGAATGGGGAAATTAAGCTTCGATGTTTTAAATTCCGTATGGATGTTTATTCTTGCACAAGTACACCAAACTACCATCCGGACATTTACTCCTTAGGACAATCATCTTGTATATTTATGTATTCTCGGAAAAATAACCTGAAGACAACTACCACCAAGAAACAAGAAAATAACCCCATGGACAACATACCGCCGGACACTAAGAAAATAAAATATATCCTTTGTATACGTGTGGTGGGGAACTTTATGATTGGAAATTTCTCTAAATGGTTGCTTGAGAGCGGTACAATAACTAACCTGATGGCAAGCCATGAAGGTACCGTGACGGAGCTGAGCGCATTCAGATTCGGCAAACTGAGCTTTCTTCTCAGCCTCAACAGATTCAAAGCTGGAGTATTGTGTGCATCGCAGTGGAACAGTCGGTACATCCGGACAATAAGCAGGATCTAAATAATATGGACAAGAATAGAAAATAAGCAGTCGCCGTTAACAGAAATGTTGTTCTAAGCTGAAAACCCTATTTTTTATGTGAAACTGAAATGTATTCAGACATCGTCATACCAGCGTCATACACTATCTATTTAAGCATCCCTCTTACAAAGTGTCCTATCTTTAAGTAATTGGTGAAGTTATGTATAATATAGTACGGCGGATCGATATACATGCAGACAATAAATTACATTTTATTTATGTATTTTAATTTGTTTTATGTATTTTCTATACTTCTCTTGCAGGTGTATACTGTATTTCACAGCTACTGACCAAACAGCGTAAAGGGCAGGAGCTCCTACTACCGATGACAGTTCTTACCTCTCTCATCCATTCCCTTCCAGGAGAGACCGAAGCTGTATGCATCGTCAGCGACCGTACCACTAGGTGTACGGAAGTCGTTGCTTGGATCTTGATCAAACACTCCGCAGAGACCACACGTGTTGCCGTTGAGTGAATCAGAAGTGATGTAGATTGTGATGGCTTCCTGTCCATCATAGAGGATGCTAAAGCCCAATCCGCTGGTTGCTAAGGTGTAGTGAGCGATGCGCTCCAGGACCAGTCCACCTGCCTTGGTGGGTAGGGTCAGCTCCACGTCCTGGTAGGAGGCGACGCCACCGGGTCGAAGGTAAATCAAGTCGGAAGGGTTACCGTTGTCGATCAAGACAGACCTGATGATCAGATATGTGCAGCCAAAAGTTAAGACGATTTACTAAGAGCCACAATGGTATAAAAGCGCAGCAAGTGTTTTCGTAAATATCAAGATTTGATTTAAACTAGGAATGATGTAGCTATGCAGTTGGTTAAACCAAACATGAAGAATGTTCTATGTAAACTCATGCCATTTCTGAAACTTTCTTGTAGCTTTCTACAAGTATTATTTAAGGATCCCCACATGTATATTTGTGCCGCTCACTTCGAGAGCAGGGTCATTTTCAAAGGATCCATGGTAACTCGACACTACGCTGGGGATATTTCGGACTCAATGCAAAATCGAGTTAGCCAAGAGAGCTGAAATGATCGCAAATACTTGTAAGAATATTTTTGCGTCGATTGATCTTTAAAACCAACATTATTCAAGATAAGTTGATTAGAATGTGTAAAATAATTACAGACGATAATGATAAAAATTTTGGAGGCGAAACTCTACAAAACATGAAAAGTAAGGCTATATTGAAGGTCTATTGTGAAGCTGCGCGATGCCGAGTCTACTGTCTACTACTGCACAGCTACCCCGACCCCCTATGATGTAAGGGTACTGACGAGTGAAAAATCGGGGGATGTTGCTTTTAGAGTTGAGACCGGCAAGAAGTGCTGGTGTTTTTGTATGAGACAACGAAATGTGCATGAAACAGTTTATTGTTGCCATATAAATCTTTTCCCAAACACAATCCATCATGATATGCAATACTTCAGGAAGAAAGGTTTAAGATATGGTTTAAGGGGAAAATGTATAATGAAACTATGGTCTAATATTTATGAATAATTTAACAAATTTATCCTGTAAATGGAGCTTAAACTGTCATGAATGGGATTTTATTAGAGTTTGAGTGAATTTAGGTATATACAGACTGCATATGAATAACTTCTTTCTGAAATTAATTCGAATTATTTTATTTCATCAAATATCTGTTCAGAAACAATAATCCGGAAAGCAATTACACATGCCCCCCCCCCCCCCCCCCCCCCCCCCGTTTAAAAAGTCGCCGCTCGCGAAGCGCTTCCTCGTTGTGTAGTTAACAAACATACGTGACCAAGAGGGACTTGAAATGTAACACGTTGGGCTTAAAAGAATTCTCTGACCAAAATGGACTCTCTAGAGTCGATATTTGGCATTGTATGGATAGCAAAATGTTGTTTCTTTTGAAAAGGGCCTCCTAATATGAGCATTCTCTGTAGATGCGGCCTTTGACAGTTAATGCAGAGTGAAGTATTGTGTCTTTTTAAATTCCTAAATTGGAATTACAATCGAAAATCGAAACAAACCTGTAACAGGTGTTGTTCTCTTTGTGCTCCTGACAGTTGAGGTCATTCTCGACGTAGATATGGAAGGAGAAGTCTAGGCAGTCGGTGACCAGGGTGTAGGTACATGCCCCATGGAAGTTAAAGAGCTTACCATCAAATGAACGGTAGTGCTGCTGGGACCAAGCCTGGCAATAACCGAACTCTGAAATTGCTGCAAGTTTACAGTTAACAACAATTATTCACACCCATTGGCGTAAATACGAACACACTTTCTATTGTTAGTGGGAGATGATGAATAGATCACCAACACCCCCCCCCCCCCCATAATAATGGATAATTATGCGTGTCTACGCCCGTGTTCATACCCCTTGTAATTTTGAAGTCTTTTGCGATTTTCTTAAAGGAGAATTAACCCCTGATTACAAATTTACTTATATTGGAAGGTGTATTATATTTCTACTTATTGGTCTAAATAATTTTCTAATAAGATATCAGAAAAGGGCATAAATAAAGATATTCCAACACCCGGTATCGTCTCCTACGCATTCACATGGGGGCTGCCATTTTCTTGCTGATTTGGAGTTGTACATGAACCATTGCGAAATGTTCCAGTCAGGAAGACATTTTGAATCCAAGACCTAAATTGATTTTCTTCATTACCTAAAATCCCATATGTGACGTAAAATATAAAGTGGGTGTTTACATGTATTATAAAAATTAAATCTTTATAATGATACTTTTAAATTGTCTGGTTTTGCTTAACAAAAATTTATTTTCTTGGGTTTGCCAAACAGAGCAGAATATAATATATGCAGCATGCATTCTGACTTTTCAAGTCCCATTATCCGAAAGCAGGTGAGTGCATAGTTTGCCGCTATAGATGCTCAGGGAAGAAGCATCCATAAAATTTGAATTAATTTGCTCCGTCCCATACGTCCAGTATCGAGAAAATATATTTCTATTAAGCGAATATCGATTTTCAACAGAAATATATATATTTTTAATCTCGAATGGGTTTTTAATTTTGAAAAAGGCAATTGGGCATTTGGATTAAGAAAATCTTCTTGTACACATAAAAAAATGGCAGCCCCCATGTATTGCTAGCAGACGATACATATTGCTAGCAGATGATAAATTTTACTCAGAAAATCTTGATTCGTATCGATCTCGTATATTTTCACTCGAAGCCATATAGTCTAACAAGTAGGAATAAATAACACCTTTGAACACTATCGTCTTTATTGTTTGAGGTTAATTCTCCTTTAAGAATCGAAGGTGGACTAGTGCAATTTGTGCATTGCTTAAATACTTTTAATGGTCAGCTGAAGGTGAACAATGACTGTGGTTTTAACTACATTTATATTCTGGCATTTTTGAAGTATTCATACTTTGGTCCAGGCATGGCATTGAAGCATATTTTTTTAATGCAGATGTTTCAGATATTTCTAAGATTCTGTACATGTTTGCAAGGGTACGAAAAGTTGTGGACAAGCCATCTTTCGTTTAAAAAGAATATTCTAAAAAGCAGGGGGCTGGACTAAAATACTCGTGAAGACCTGAACCATCAAATTTTGTAAATTGGTCCCACACTCCATCCCCCCTTCCCACCCACATTGAAAATGTAGCTGCACCTCTTCTAATAATCAGCTTACGACGGATAGACAAGCAGACAAGATTCGTAATACTTACGTGGTACCTGAGTAGCAGGGGGAACGGTCGTAACAGGTCGAGCTGCCGTGGGGCGTCTAGGGATGGGCATAGCTGCTCTGGCAGCGCGTCTGTGACCAGCTGTAGTATAAGAAGTGATGATATGGCATTGTTACACGATGAAAAGTTTTAATTATTCCCTAAGAGTAAGTTTGAATCGGATTTCATTGTTCTATAAATTAGGAATATTTATAGTATGATGAGAAAAATTAAAATTTGATTCACTGTATGAAAATGTATAATATGCTTTAGTCTCATAATACATCAAAAGCTTGATGTACTTCAAGTTAGGAAAATGCTGAAAAGGGATTCAACAAGTTTCATTTCATGTTCCCGTTACGTGCGTTGACATGCGTGCCATCTGCTGCTAACGAGCGCACAACGCACGGACTCCTTGAGTTTTTGAAAAATGTTCCCTTACTTGCTCTACGGACAACTCACCAAGCAAGTGCGGGGTCCGTGCTTCCGGCGCTTCTCCAGTTCAATTGTCCAGTGAGCACGCAGAACTCACGTAAAGGCATGGTCAAAACCCGCCGTACGTATTTTGCGGAGGCCACGTCCGCCACGTGTTTCTGAAAACGTGGGGAGGGAGTAGCAGGGAAGGAGTACGTCAAAGCACTTCACACGCACTACAACGCAAGGTGTAAGTACGTGGCTTGCACGCCACGCCTGGACGTGAGTGGTTGCGTGCATCGTACATTGCGCACCTGGTAAGTGCGTTGTACGTGCTTACAACGTGCGATCGCCGTGCGGTTGCCTCGTTATCGTACGGAGGCCGTACTTTCACGTACGGTGTCCTTACTGACTTGCAGGGAGTAAGTGCGATAAACGTGAGTTTTTTCCCGTCACCATCTGCCGAGTCTTCATCGCTCCTCATCTGTTCGTCGCCTGCCTTTACATCATCTACGGCCCGTTTCTGTTGGGCCTCTCTGGCCTTATTAGCTGTCTTTTGAGCTGACCCCTTTTTGTTAAAGTAGGTATTCAAAGAAAATCACAAATATGGCAATTAATGTATCACTAGAAACTGGGAACCTTACAGATGGCAATCGTATAAGTTTTATGTCAACTGCGTATCTCAGCATCTGGAATATCCGAGGATTCGCCAGAAATATAGCGATGTTTTGATGTCGTCACACTCGGGATCGATCCTGCTTAAGCAGACGACGTCCTATAATGAATGAACGTAATTGCAATGCAATTATTTATCAAATTATAAAGAGTTTGGTGTATTTAAACATGACCTTATTTCACACCATTATAAAGGGAAAGTGAAACTGATTCTGATAGCTAAAACCGTTTGATTGTAAATACACAGGAGAAGGGTCAATGATCAATGAAATAAACCCCACTTTCAAATTGAAAAGCCCTCCGAATAATAGCAGGATGGTATTTGTTCCCTCTTGAAACGCCGAACATGCCACGGTGCAAGCAGCTGAAAATACAATGGCGTCTTATTTTGTTTACAAGTGACTGATTCCTTTATTTTTTTAACGCTGCATTTTTCATCAAAATAATACCATACACGAAGTTAAGAGTGAGGCAACAGACTAACATTAAGACTGACGCTAGTGAAGGAAGAGAAATAAGTGAAGAGGAGATGACAAAATAGGCTCTGAAAAATGTGTAAGATGTTATGGGACATCGTCTGCTTAGACAGGACTGGTCCATGGTGTGTCGTCACATATCTCAGCAGCGTTCGAGGAGCTCTTCAGCTGCTATATCGGGGGCTGTATTTTACCGTTTTATAATTGATAATAATCATTACTTCAAATGTTTCCAAGCGTTGAAATTGGATAACCTTGTTTAATTTATGCCATCTATGCAATAATAAGTATTAAGCCAATATTTAAAATCATTAAAGTTCTACTTTAAGCTTCTTGGGCATCTTGGAGACGAAATGATGATACTCGTTAGTCTGCTCGGCTTTTATATATCCTGCAGAAATCAGCGTGCACAACGTGCGTTGCAAGTGCATAGCACGTACTTCCTCGGCGCAGTTTACGTGAGTTCTGAACTGGAGAAGCGCCGAATAAGCACGGACCCCGCACTTATCACGTGCGAGGTGCGTTGTCCGTAGAGCAAGTAACTGTGGGGGAAATTTTCAAAAACTCACGGAGTCCGTGCGTTGTACGCTCGTTAGCAGCAGAGGGCACGCACGTCAACGCACGTCACCCGTACTGGGGGTGAATCTGTAGACCGCAGCCTGAACGCAGCGAAAGTTCCTCGTGCACTAAAAGTGCTACGGCGTGTCTGCGTGCTCCCAAATCCGTACTGAGGCGGTACTCACCATGTACGGATCCCCAAATTTTGCCCACGTTTTTGCAAGTAGACAGCACGCACTTGCAAGTACGGCGGGATGGGACCATGTCTTTAATGAATGTTCTGTAGTATTTGTAAGTGATATTGTTGAAAATAAAATGATTTGGAATTGAATTGAATTGAAAACCCCGTAAACCGCACCGAGGAAGTACGTGCTATGCACTTACAACGCACGTTGTGCGCGCTGATTTCTGCAGGATATATAAAAGCAGAGCAGACTGATGAGTATCATCATCTCCAAGATGCCCAAGAAGCTTAACAAAAAGGGGTCAGCTCAAAAGACAGCTAATAAGGCCAGAGAGGGCCAACAGAAACGGGCCGTAGATGATGTAAAGGCCCGGCCCCCACTCAGTATTATTTAGGGTACGCGTATGCTTGTTCCCTCCCTTTGAAAGCACCCCCCCCCCCTATCTCAGGGCTGCCAAAATTTCTGAACCCCCTATCGCGGGCTTTGCGCGGGCTTTTCCTGCCTTGGAGACCCCCCCCCCCCCCCCTAAATTCAGAACACTGCTCAATGTACCCCCCTATCTCAGGTGAGCTCTCATTCCAACCCCATATCTCAGGACAGACACCAACCCCCCTCCCAAGTAAGCTGTCATTACAATACCTTGGAAGATATTTCATAACCCCCCTTTTTTAATTTCTCAGGTGTCGAAGAGAGAGAGAGAGAGAGAAAGAAAAACACCCCCTTTTTTAATGAAATCTCCGGGTGAAAGATAAAAAACACCCCCTTTTTTTACAATTCATGGGCCGGATTGTGTCGGCCCAAAAATACCCCTTTACCGGAGATTTTGGGAACACGCATGCGGTCCCTTCGACCTCCGAGTGGGGGGGGGGGGGGGGGGGGGGGGGGGGGGTGTAAAGGCAGGCGACGAACAGATGAGGAGCGATGAAGACTGTACGTCAATGGTTCCTCATGTCACACCGTTGGAATTGCTTAGCTATGATACCTGAAAACACAACGCTTACATGATGTGGGCTGTTCTATAATTGGAGCGGTCAAATTAACCATTAAACACACAAATAACAACATACTCGCTCTAGAAGGACCGTGCTATTAATACATGAAGCTTTGTATTTCAAAATAGTATTTATATCGTTGATTGAAATGACGGGAGGATGAAAAAGCATTTATTGCTATTTTTCACCAGTATATTAATATTTAGTCTCGATGGTGTGAAATTGATAAATAGGCATACTTTAGACAATTGCTGTATATTTGTTTGCTGGTTGGTTATAGTTTCTTAGGGGATGCGGCTTGTGCGAATTGTGCATATCAAAAAAAAAGAAAACTGATTACGCATCTTTTGCAAGATCTCGAATGAATGAGGTAATAAGGTTTTCCCTTTTGCCATTCTAAGCCTGACAACCACACAACGTTCTGTCGCTAAAGACATTGTATTTATCTCCGATGCGACAACAAATATATCCGGAGTGTGTTTTACATGTTAATTGTTTGATGAGATCCAAACAAGCGCCGTTCTTATCAAAATCAAGACTAATATGTGTTCTGTCTATATAGTACAAGACCTGTGACGTATTTCATGGAATAATTATTTTAACCATTTCTTGTACTTTTCTCGACGTAATACGAAAAGTCCTAAGAATGTTAATGTGTTTTGTTTATTTGATTCGTGGCTATGTTTAGCTGGTAATGTGTATTGATCATACGAGACATTCTGGTAGATATGCCCATTCAACATAATATCTAACACATTTTAAACTAACACGGAGATGGAACTATGTACAATCTTGTATTTTTTCTACTGTTCAAGATAATAAATTTCAAATAATTAATACAGATACCTATAGGCACATTTCTATGCTCATAGTCATAAAGTTTTGCCGAATCAGTGCTGAAATGTTTTCAACGATATGCTTGAGGTATTATTTTCTATTTTGTAAGTCCTCTCCAACATTCTATGGTTGAAAAGGGTAAATGCAATCGTACAGTCTTTTCATAGAAACATATATGATTACGTTTGGTGAGGCATTTATAATATATTCATCAGCGAAAAATTCAAATTGAATAAATATAATATAGTAACTTACGATGGTTCATAATCGGTGCGTGGTTTCCATCTCGCGTGTAGAACGAGTATTCCGGTCTGTGACGAAAGATAAGAAAGCAGGCCGAACAAAATTATTATTTGTATCCCTAAAACCGAAACAGTTCAGACTTTAAATGTTTAATGTGTCGAATCATCTCCGAGATTCCATTCTCCATGAGAATCGAAAGAATGAATCATATCGGATTATCATTTATCATTATAATTGATAAGATCAGCATAAAAATACAAACCAGATTAGTTCCCTTCCAAAGCTAAAGCGCTTCGTGAAAATTATATATTTTATTTATGAACTTAACCCTGCACGGGAAGCCGAATTTGATAATATATAGCTATATGGAAGCGAGCAAGCAAAGTTACCGAGCGTTGGATGTTTATCCATTTTTAACCCATTAAAACACAGTTTCATATAAATATGTATTATACCTTTTATGAAAATTCACAAAGAAGTAGAGCAAACGAGCGTTAGTTTGAGTTTCTTTCAAATTTTGAACTTTAAAAATCGCTATGATGTTCAAGACCTATATTCGAAGCGCAAGTTTAAAGAAAAATCATTGAGAATTATTTTCGAATACTTAAGCAAGGGCTAAGGCGACCGAGTGTTCGTACTTCATTTTCAAACTAGCAGAAGCAGCCCGTCATATTAATCATCATATTTGTTACAATACGTGTGAGTTCACATGAAAAACCCAAACAAACATGTGGCACATTTTTGGGGTAAAGTGGTTTTTTTGTACCAAGAAGCATGACATGCGAGTATGTGTTATTATTCATCCAAATCTTGCATGAATTTTGAAGAAAATACCTTTTTCATCTTGAATACTAAATTACGGTTGTTGTAGATCTGATAATTACGAAATGCCCTAGTAGTTATTTATTAAATGTCGACCCTATATACTGGGGGGGGGGGGGGGCGCAAAATTACGAGATCCTGAAGAGAGAGTGAATCGGCCGATCTTTATATAATTTTCGTTTTCAAAACCATTTCTTATGTATTAGGGACACACATGGCTTTTCTTTGCTTTCTCCCCTCTCTCTTTCCCCCCTTGCGTTTTTTGCCCCCCTCCAGTACCGCCCGGGGCACGTGGCCCTTTTGACACCCCTCCCCTCCCACCCTTAGATACGTTACTGCCAGTCTTAATACAGCTCTTCCTGTGATCCTGGGACATATATAACGATCATGAAATGCGGGATGAAATGAAAATTTTCAACGACTGGAATTAAAAGAAATATGTTTTTCAATGTTTTTAAAACACAAATGAACTTTATCTAAGCAATTGTAACTACTTTCAAGACTGTTAGTTGAACACTGGGCTAAACGATAAGTGCTTGCTTAAATAACTAGAAATGTGCATTCCTCGTGCCGCGCAATGCGAAATGTATCCCCCGGCGCTGGCAGCGATTTGAAGGAGGGACAAAGACCCTCCCCCATCCCCTCCCTCAAACAAAAGGATGGTGTAGAAATTGCCGCCAGTGGCCCGGAATATTGTCAACACCAGGAGCAGCATTACCAAAACGATTTGTGTAGATTAGAGTATAATGCATTTTTATAGAAAATTCGGAAGAAATATGACCTCAGAGCGCACATAAGACATCCACTAAAATATGACCTTTGATCCTATGAAAGACGGAACACTAGAGGCAGCATCACCAAAAACTGTAGATGTGTAATCTATAATGGACCTACATACAAAATTTGAATGAAATCCGTCAAGAAATGCAGAAGTAAGAGTGCACAAAAGGGACAAATGAGCTTTGACCCTATAAAGGACGGAACAATGAGGGCAGCATCAC
Source organism: Heliocidaris erythrogramma (assembly GCA_025617745.1). Taxonomy (NCBI): domain Eukaryota; kingdom Metazoa; phylum Echinodermata; class Echinoidea; order Camarodonta; family Echinometridae; genus Heliocidaris; species Heliocidaris erythrogramma. The sequence goes on from CM046856.1 coordinate 15,464,340, forward strand.
CAAACAGTAAAGATGTGTAGATTATACCAAGATACATCTCCATACAAAATTTGAAAGAAATCCATCAAGAAATGTGGCCTGCAGAGTGAACTCACACCATCCCTTGAAGTATGACCTTTGACCCTATAAAAGACGGGACACTGGTGGCAGCATCACCAAAAACTACAGGTTTTTAGATTACACCAAGGGACACCTTCATGCAAAATTTGAACGAAATCCGTCAAGAAATGCAGAAGTAAGAGTGCAAGAAATGGAAAAATGACCTTTGACCCTATAAAGGACGGAACAATGAGGGCAGCATCACGAAAAATTAAACATGTGTAGATTATACCAAGATACATCTCCATACAAAATTTGAACAAAATCCATTGAGAAATGTGGCCTGCAGAGTGCACTCACGACATGTCCTGAAGTATGACCTTTGACCCTATAAAACACGGGACACTGGTGGCAGCATCACCAAACACTATAGGTTTTTAAATTACACCAAGAGACACCTTCATGTAAAATTTGAACAAAATCCGTTGAGAAATGTGACCGCCAGAGCGCACACAAGAGTACACACAAGACATATATCAAAATATGACCTTTGACCCTATAAAAGACGGGACACTGGTGGCAGCATCACCAAAAACTACTGGTTTTTAGATTACACCAAGGGACACCTTCATGCAAAATTTGAACGAAATCCGTCAAGAAATGCAGAAGTAAGAGTGCAAGAAATGGAAAAATGACCTTTGACCCTATAAAGGACGGAACAATGAGGGCAGCATCACGAAAAATTAAACATGTGTAGATTATACCAAGATACATCTCCATACAAAATTTGAACAAAATCCATTGAGAAATGTGGCCTGCAGAGTGCACTCACGACATGTCCTGAAGTATGACCTTTGACCCTATAAAACACGGGACACTGGTGGCAGCATCACCAAACACTATAGGTTGTTAAATTACACCAAGAGACACCTTCATGTAAAATTTGAACAAAATCCGTTGAGAAATGTGACCGCCAGAGCGCACACAAGAGTACACACAAGACATATATCAAAATATGACCTTTGACCCTATAAAAGACGGAACACTGGGGGCAGCATCACCAAAATCTATAGGGTTCCAGATTTTACCAAGAGACACCTTCATACAAAATTTGAACAAAATCCGTTGAGAAATGTGACCGCTAGAGCGCACACAAACTTTCCCCAAAAATATGGCCTTTTACCCTATAAAAGACGGAACACTGGGGGCAGCATCACCAGAAACTATAGTGGTCCAGATTTTACCAAGATACACGTCCATAGGAAGTCTGAAAGAAATTTGTCGAGAAATGTGACCGCTAGAGCGCACACAAGAATGTGACGCGGCGGCGGCGGCGGCGGCGAAACGCTGCTGAATCCAAAGTATCCTCCGGCATACTGCCGGGGGATACAATAAACTGTGTGGGCTGAAAATAAGCAAAACAGTTTATAGAGGTAATAACAAATACACTTGACATTCTCCCTCTGCAATAATTACTATAATGAACAGTAACATGAATGGAGTGTTTGTTTTATTAGGCTTAAGCCGCAAGAGAAATTTACAGGAAATGGCCTTCAAATGATTTTAAATTTCAATATTCCAACATTTTTTACATTTTTTCAAACATGTTTGTAAAAAGTAAGAAAAGATATGAAATATTTCCCATCCATCGTAGTGTAAGTTTTGAGGCGTAAAAATTCTTCACAATCGTCGTCATTTTTCTGGAGGCAAAAAACTGCATACAGTTATAGTTCAAACAAGTTACAGAAGATGTCTGGTATGTACATGTACTTAAACTTTGCAGATCCTCTTGTATCATATTTATCTTTCAATCACCAAAGACTTGAAAACAAATGCATGGAAGCATTTTAAAAGCTTTTACTACTACAGTTAAAGGTACTTTGAAAAAAAAGTTAAGAAGTACGTATGGCTCCCAAAAGAATATCAAATGATCAACTCAAAACTGTCAGAAAAGAAAGATAATCGATTGGCAGGTTATTTGGCGACGCACTTTTTGTTTCACCTGTACTGATTTGCAGTATATTTTTTAGCATAAGAACATTGTTCATATACCTACAGATACTTGGCTTTGATAACTCATGTTGCAGCTAACTACATCGGGGGGGGGGGGGGGGGGGGGGTCTGCTAAGTATTTAGTAACATTACATTTTAAATGCATTTGATTGATTGAAGACATCACAAGAAAGATGGGTAGGTGAAATGAACAATCTTTTCAACTTGAAACGTAAAAAAATTCACAAACCTTCACTGACCTGTTTCTTTAATATTTTTTGGCTTCTATTAAAACAAACTTGTAATCAGGGTTGACTTTCCCTTTAAAACCAGGTATTTTTGAAAGCGAAACTAATGATAAAACAAATTCTCTAAAAAGGAAGTTTATATAAAGTTTAGGTGTAATCAGTACCCAAAATGTTTTCGACACTGTATATTTGTAATGTTTTAACCAGTGAACTTCATTTTTAAGTCTGTCATAACATATTTTAAATTTGGTTTGTATTTTGGGGTATGAATCTAAAAAATAAATGATAATGTAATAAATGGTTTTGTTTTTCTCCGTACTATCTTTACGTTACTAGCAGGCAAAACGAAATGTTACGGGATATTTCATGCTATTGCATAATTATCCACGCCGATAAAATCGGCAGGGTTATGTAAAGGGCTCCGTATGTTTGTTTGTTTGTTTGTTTGTTTGTTTTTTTTTTGTTTGTTTTTTTGTTGTTTGTTTGTTTGTGTGTGTGTGTACAAAGTAACTAGAGAACGGGTAAACGAATTTTCAGGGAATGTTCGGATAGTGACAGGAAAGAATCGATTAGATTTTGGTGATGATCGGTTGACCCCTGCAAATTCACACCGGTCCCGAAATGGGTTTTTGAAGATTTAGATAAGATAACTTTTGAATTTTTGTGGAGAGGAAGAAATAAAATTCATAAAAAAACAATGTATTTAGATTACCATTTCGGAGGTCTAAAAATGATGAATTTTGAATTACTGATTAAAGCCCAGAGGGTGATGTGGGTCAAGAAATTTATGGGAAAAAATGATATGAAATGGAAGCAGTATTTTAATTATGTTACAAAACATTTAGGAGGAAATCTCATTTTCTCATGTGATTATTTATTGGGTCTATTGAACGTAAAGCTGCCAAAATTTTATACTGATATATTGGAAGTATGGATGGAAACCAGAAACTTCCGAACGAATTGTGAACCATACAAAGGAAATGAAATAATTTTTAATAATAAATTCATAAGAATCAAAGGGAAGTGTATATTTGATAAAAATCTATTTGACAACAAAATATTTCGAGTAAAACATATAATGGATCATAATGGGAACTTACGATTATACTCATACTTTAAACAGCGATGGTTAAACGTAAAGGATTTTGAATTGATACAGATGATTTATAAGACGCTTCCATTTAGCTGGAAAAGAAACATAAATAAAGATGGCGATACTGTTCCTGATATTAGGGGTATTGCTTTTCTAATCGGTAAAAAAAATGTATCAATAGCTAATATTAATTCAAAACAAATCTATAGGGAATTTCTCTCCAAGAAATCGGCCGCTCCCAGTGTTTTCACAAGAATAAGATGTAATTATGGACTTGCAGATAAAGATATAGAAATCCTTTTTAAAAGACCAAGACAGTGTACACTCAATAGATGACTTAGGGAGTTCCAATTCAAATTGTTGCACGGTATTATTTACACAAAACAACATTTACATTTATTCGGAATGGTTGATTCAAATTTATGTAGCTTCTGTCAAAAAGAAGAGGAGACTATTTTTTTTTTTTTTTTTTTTTTTTTGAATGCGAAAGAGTGAGATTAATATGGAGAAACTGTAATAATATTTTTAACTTCATATCTCTGACTAATTTAAGTTGGAAAGGAATAGTATTTGGGATAAAATTACGGGAACAAGGAAAAGAACAATAATTTGGTTAATCATTTTATAATTCTCGTAAAATACTTGGTTTTTAGGGGAAGAGAAAAAACGTCAGAAATAAATATAGATAAAATAAAATGCACGTTTAGAGAAGAAGAAAGAGAGGAAAGAAAATTGGCAGTAAGAAGAAATAAATATCCCTTACATTTAAGAAAATGGGAAAATTTGGAAAATTTGGGGGAGAGCTAGATGGAGAGCTTGATATGGAGCAAAGTACAAAGGTTGAACCTTTATGTTAAACTTTTCACTTTCAGTTATTTTCACACTTTCTATAATGGAGTAGAATAGTTAGTAAAATTTAATGTTTTCATCCCCACACAGGTAGAACTTCAAGGGACGGGTGGGGAGGAGGAAAGGGGGAAGGGGAGGGGAGAAGGAAGGGGTTGGGGATTGGGGATTGGGGATTGGGGATGAAGGACCTTGTTTGTCCGGTGGTTAGAGAGGAGGGAACTGAGGGGGGTGGGAGTCGAGGGTGAAGTGGGGAGTTTTAATAAAAGGATTACTCAGGGCTTCAATTTGTATATTCTGTTTTGTGTATTTTGGAAAGATTTGTCTTATTTAATTAGTTTTTCTATACTGATAGATGACAATTGAAAATTATAATATTATGTTTGAGAGGACATGTTTGTAAAAATATACATATACTAGCAGAAGCAGCCCGTGGACATCCACGGGCGCTAGCTGTGTTTATGATTAATCACCGTACCGTATATTTGTTACAATAATCAAGTGAATAAATAAAAAAGTCGGGTAAAGTTATTTTTACCAAGAAGTATTTACAACATGTCCATTGGCGGACCGGGGGGGGGGGGGGGGTGTGCTTCTGGCCCGTGCCATCCCCACCCCCCCCCCCCCCCCCCCCCCGTTCAATGGCAGGAAAGTATGCATTTTGACCATAGACGATCCGCCCTTTTGTTGATTGTGCCCCCGCCCCCTTTTAGAATGAAAACTTCTTTTTTTTTGCTTGTAAGAGAATTATGGAGGGACCCCCATAACCACCCCTCCTGAGCGAATTTTCTAGGTCTGACGAAAAAAAAAATTTCGCCCCCCCCCCCCCCCCAGGTCTGCCTTTTCCAAAAGTTGACAAACCTGCACTTGTTTTCCCCGCCTTAAATTCTGGATCCGCCCCTGATCATGTGAATATGTTTTATTTATCAAAAGCTTGCATGAGTTCTGAAGAAAATTCCTTTTAATCTTGATGAAAATTGATGATATGGATATAATAATGTTCGAGTAGAATATCCATGCATAGACAAATTATATTTGTGCATTTCCGTAAATGTCATCTGTTTTATTTTCATTATCGCATACATGTTATTCACAAACCTCTGTAAACAAAAGTTACATATAATGACGATCAATACGATGGTTTCTCTCCATATCTCTCGATTTTTAAATGTACTTTTATGCATTTTTAAATTTTTATCTTCTATATTAATTTATGACACATTTTATCATGGACATTATTGTTGTGGTTATCTATTTATGTTGTTTATATATTTGCAATATTCTTGTATCTTTTAAAAAATGTAAATTGTGTGCAATTCAGCCATTGGCTGCAAGATACAATTTGAAATAAACCATGAATAATAATAGACCTAGAGGGAGCGATTTTATCTTGCCATGTTTCTGTGGTTTATTAATACTCAGAGTAACATCCATAATTAGCGGTACGTCCCCTGTAAAGCATGCAATAATGAGAAAAAATGAATTTGTCATTTTATTTTCAGGGGGATTATGGCCCCCTTATATGGGTCTTGGGAGGACCGACGGATTGACTTCCCCCCTACTACCCCCCCCCCCCCCCCTCCCCGCTCCAGCTCCCCCCATTCCATTGTCATCCCATCACCCCCAAGGTGAGGGGAGAAGGGATTAATATCATTATACGTATTCATAATCATTACGGAAATATTTTCGAAGGAATTTTCTTCTTATCAGATTTTCTGATAAAGTGTCAAATTACCGGTAGCGAACGTCGTGAAACATACACACTAAACTGTGTGTGTGACCATGAAGCTTCAAATGATGTAACTCTATACCTGTATGATGACCTGTACACGTACGTGCGAACGATCTAACACGTGTGTATAATACTGTACTGTACACTGAAGCCATGAGGATATATGGCCATGCTGTTCTTTGGCATAGCTCCCCTTCACAGGGAAAGGTATATGGGTTGGCTGGGCCTGAAGCTACAAACCCGCTTCATGGGTTGGTGGAATTATTAGGCCTACTCCCTGCGGAAATTCAATGTTTAAAAATGAATTTATGAAATATGGACGGGACGTCAGCCCTCAAGAAGTGCCTCCCACCACCCTAAGAACCCTTCCCCACCCGTGGGTACCAAAAGGCGGGGACCGAAAGGGCCAGGGGAGGAGCCTATTTGAACAAAAAAAAGAGCCCGAAATCCTTAGTGTATTATATTATAAGATAATATGAGGTGGCATTGTATTTGTAAATTTGTTTATGAAATATTGAAGTTTTATATGTATTTCATTTTGTTGAAAAATTGAAGTTTTATGTGTATTTCATTTTGTTGAAAACTTGAAGTTTTATATGTATTTCATTTTGTTGAAATTGAAGTTCTTGAGAAATAAAAACTACTGAATACAAAAAAAAAAAAATTCTGTGTGACCTTGAAGTTTTGACCCAAACTTCAGTTCGGATAGTGACAGGAAGGAATCGATTAGGAAAAGAATCGATTAGATTTTTGGTGATGATCGGTTATAGGAACTTCATTTCGGATAGTTCTTTTTTTTGTTTTTAAGAATATTTTATTACTTCCTTTTAAAAATAACATTTTTCACAATAATCAAGGTAAAATACACAAACAAATATATTCACATGCAGTATCATTGTGCCAAATTACATAATAATAACAATAAAGTAACCATAATATTTTACATGCATGTATTAAATAGTAGATTATGCCAAATCTGGAAGTCTTTATTGCGATAAAAAAAAAAAATAATAAAATATAAAATATAATGACAGGAAAGAATCGATTAGGGAAAGAATGCAACTACTCGATCTGTAGCGCCGATAAGGCGTGGGTCTGCCGCCTTTGACGGCCTTTCTAGTTTTCTCTTATAAAATGACAAAAGCGTTGACGTTCTTGGATAATTAAAACAATATGACTTTCGAACAAAATTAGTGCCTCATATTTTTCTTTTATAAATAATCATTCCAATCGTGTGTTTCCTTCTCTTTCATAAGAATGATTATTGGAAATCATATGCAAGGCCCCGTCTAATATGAATGGTGGTGTTTTTTTTTTGTTTTTTTTTTTTTTGTTTTTTTTTTGGGGGGGGGTCTTATTTCTCTATCTCTCTCCCTCTCTCTCCCTCTCTCATTTTCTGTCTCTAACTTATTGTAAATGATATAAGATTGAATTATCTCAATGTTCATATATTGATAATTTTAATCTTTAAACAATGTAATCCTAACATGTAAATAATGTACATGTAGTATTTGCTTTCAATTCCTTCCATAACTACGTGCATTTTATAACGTAAATTTCATAACGTAAATTCAGCCATCTATTTTTTTTTTGTATCGATAACGACTAGCATAAAACAATAATAAAAAAATAAAAAAATAATTATTTGCAATTGGTAACGTTCTTGTTCGGACCTATGCATTCGTAGCAACCAGACGTATATTTCACGCGCTCCCGCTATTTGACTGATATGTGATTGAACAGCCTAACCCCGACTCTGATAGAGATGAATAGCGATAAATCATATAACTTTCGATCATCAACGGCTTCAAAAACACTACCTCCCAGGCCTAGGAAAATGTCAACGCAAAATTCGAATTCGACAGCGACTTCGAAAGCCAGTACTTCGCATTCGTGCATGATTAGAAGGGAATCCACCTCCCGATCCCCTTCTGGCGGGAACGAGAGTCACGTGACGGAACCCGCGAACTCGAGTATTGTCAGTAATGCCGTGCCTACGGGTCAAGGGGACGTAATCAACCAAATGAAAGCTATGTTCTCGCAGCTTACTACACAAATGAACGCTAGATTTGACGCCATTGGTGAGGATGTGAGTCTCATAAAACACGATTTAGCTGAAACCAAAAGAGCCGTTATAGAATTGGAAGGAGCTGTCAACTTCAACGCGGAGAAAATCAAGGCCATCGAAAAGGATTATCTACCAAAAGTGAAAGATGAGTTGGAGAAGAAAAGTAAGGAAATTGAGGAAAATATCATATTGCTAGAACTTCACCAGCGAAAGCAAAACCTCTTGGTATATGGGGTGGGGGAGAGGAAAAATGAGAACATATATGCCGTTGTTAACGATGTATTGAGCTTCTTCCTCAAAATCCCCGCGACCGAGGCCGGTAAAGTTCTATTGGTCAACGCCCACCGTCTCCCCGCCCCCCAGCACGGTATCGGCAATGGAGCCAAGATACGCCCCATTATCATCTGATTTGTCAATATGTCGGACCGTGATCGCCTATTGAACGCCTTCGAGGATTCTCACAGACAACACCACACTGGAACAGCCACTATCGCACCCACCGGTCAGCAACCTTCTCAACCTACCACCCTGGGTCAACCCCCCGTACCACCAGGGATACAACAGCAGCAAGCAGAGCAGCTTACCAACGAGCCACCGCAGCAACTTGCCGGCATCGGGCCGACACAAGCACTCAACCAATTGTTCGCCCGTGTTACGATACGGACGGACCTACCACCCAACATGAAACGTGAACGCGGCAAGCTAGCAGCAGTAGCATACAAGCTTCGAAAAGAGCAGAAACTGTCAACCCGCATTCGAATCAATGGTATCAATCTCTACCTTCAAACTCGGAAGCCATCTACGACTGGAGGTCAATCAAGCTGGAAAAACTGGGATAATGAAGATAAGTAATCTTTCTTTCTATCAAGAATAAATTCAAACTGTAAGAAGAAACCATAAGACGAATATATATATATGTATATATAAGAAATAAATCAGTTAAGAAGAAACTGAAGTAAGGAATTGAAAGAAAGAACTTGGACACTAAGAAGAAACGGAATGGAAACATAATACATATATTCATCTTGATAAAATAATTTATATATTTCGCCATATATATTATGATGCTGTTACATGATGCTGTCATGTTACCGCAGTGTCATTGCTGTAATTTTGTCCTTGTTATTGTTTCTTTTCTGTCAAAATGAAAATGCATTCAGTGTCAATTTATATTGTCAATTTGTAGCGTAACTTGTGTAGCTGCAAAACATGGATTTCCCTCCATCTCAGAAAAATTTACAGCTGATTTATTCACCCTTAATTTCAAAGCAGGTCGCCACTCCGCATCTGGGTCAGGCCGCTGAGGTATTTTCTCTTAAATTGGTCGTTTTTGTCGTCTAATCATGCATGCCTCCACCCATTATCAGTGTTTATTATGTTTCTTTCCCCTTCATCATGGCATTGTTTTGTCTACATAGCCACCCCCCCCCCCCCCCGTCATATATTACAACCCACCTCCATCGCTTCTGTATACAATGTTATGTTTTACTGCTCTTAGTGGACGTTCTATTAATATTTTTATTATCTTGTTCCACACGTGCCTACCAAATGACAGTTTTCTGTAATTTATTTCAAATCATGTATGAATTTATTTTCATGCCAGTATATATTTTCTTTTGCTTTTTAATTTACTTGTTTGTTAATTATGAGTACTTTTCCAGTATTTGTTTTTTTGTTTTTTGTTTCGTTGTTTTGTTTTGTTTTGGTTTTTGTTTTTGTTTTTTTATAGCAATTTTTTTCTCTCGCATCTCTAGAGAATGTGAGCGTTACCTTCCTCCGGCCCTCATGATGTATTTACCTTTTTTTTTTCCTTTTGTAAATATATAATCGTACGTAGTTCTCGATGTTATTTTTGTTTTGCTATGATCAGAGTTATCAATTGAAATATTTTATAGACGATGAATATAATTCTTGCTATTGAGATTTAATACTCTATTTGCAATGTACTTATTTATACTATACAACCGTTCAGAGGAAAAAAGTATGAATGAGTTGCATTAATTGAATACTGATGTTTTGTACTTGTTTTTTGTTTTTTGCTCGCACATTTATTATTATCTCATATTATTATATTTTATAATGTTCTAGTTACACTATACCTCAATATGATATGCCCTAGGCTATTCCATTTCATTTCATTTTGTCTTTGTCTTTTTTTTTTTTTCATATTTTTTTCCCCCGTATATATATATATATATATATTTCTATATTATGTCTGGTTTTGGTTTCTCTTTTTATTTTAAATTGTTCTATTGTTCTATTTGTTTCTTCATCTTTGGGAGTCGCGTTGAATTTGCGTCGCATTTGCAGTATGTCTAGTTGCGTTTGTTTTATTCACTATTTATTATCACACTTTAGTATCAACCATTAAACCATGGCTGATAATATAGCTGATAATATAGCATTCAACTCCCTTAATGATGATGACCTTTTTGACCTGTTTAGACCATCCCTGAATGATATTAACATTGACCCTCAAACTGGTAATTATGATAGTATTATTGTTGATTCATTTAATTCTTCATCCGAAGAATTATCTTTTGATTTTCATACTGAAGACCCAGCCCAAACTAATTCTGTAACTAAATATGTAACTGACAATCAATTTAAACATATAATGGCAGATTTTAGACTGGATACCTTTTCTTTGTTACATTTGAATATAAGAAGTCTAAATAAACATTTTGATGAATTGCAGTTACTTTTAGATAATTCAGCCCAACGTCTCCCTTCTATAATCGGCCTCACAGAAACCTGGTTGTCCTCTGACCCTAACCCACCCTTTGCTCTTCGTGATTATGATTTTATTTTTAATAGTAGACAGGATAGATCAGGGGGTGGAGTGGGTCTATATATTTCTAAGGATTATAATTATAATATTTGTCAAGAAATTACATTAATGAATAATGTAATAGAATCTCTATTTATTGAAATTATTGTTCCAGGTCATACAAATATAATTGTTGGTGTAGTATATCGATCACCAAGTAATAACTCACAAGACTTATACAATTGACTGGTATAGTTAAAAATTCTTTATTTGATAATAAAGATTGCTTCGTTATGGGTGATTTTAATATCAATTTATTGCAACACGACACTAATAATGCATCGCAGGAGTTTCTTGAGATATTCCTATCTGCTTCTTTCTTGCCTCTAATTTCTAAACCCACTCGTGTGGTTAATCATTCTGCTACATTAATCGACAATATTTTTAGTAATGTAATACCGCACCCTGACTCATGTGTTGTTCTTTCCGATATAACTGACCACTACCCTATATGTGCTCATTATAAAATATCTCATTCTGTTAAAAATGGTGGACCCCTTCCCTCAAGACGTCGAGTTACACCAGAAACTTTAGCGCGGCTTGGTGCCAGTTTAGAACAAGTTGATTGGACTGACGTACAAAATAGTAATGATGTTAATATTTCATATGAACATTTTTTGAATACTTTTAATGAAAAATTAGACATTTATATCCCTGTTGTAAGAGACAAACGTAATTATAAAGTTTCTCCTCGACTTCCTTGGATTACTAAATCTTTATTACGATCCATTCATAGAAAAAATAGATTATATTATACATATAAATTGAAACGTACAGGTCATGCTAAATTTAAATATACTTCTTATAAAAATATGCTGACTAAAATTTTACGTTTTGAGAAAAAAAAATATTTTATGAATCGTTTGGAATTATATAAGCATGATATGCAAAATACATGGAAAATTTTAAAACAGGCAATGAATTTATTGAATAATCGAATTGATATCACTAAAATTAAACACGATGGAAAGATTATTGAAGATCCTGGTAGTATTGTTAATATTTTTAGTTCGTACTTTTCTTCAATTGGGGAGACCCTTGCTCATGATATTCGACCGTCCGATAAACCCTTTGTTGATTTGTTTAGGCCCCACAAATTCAGAATCTATATTTTTTGTCCCAACACATAGAACTGAAATATTGGATATAGTTGCAAATTTGAATAAAAAGAAAAGTTCGGGCTCCGATGGCATCAATAATGTTATTCTGAAAGGCATCATACCCTCTATCGTCGATCCCTTGGTGCATATATTTAATTTATCTTTGTTAAATGGTGTAGTACCCGACATTATGAAAATTGCAAAAGTTATTCCTTTATTTAAAAAAGGGGACAGATTAGTTCTTAATAATTATCGCCCTATTTCTCTCTTGTCTTCCCTTTCAAAAGTCTTAGAAAAAATTATTTATAAAAGAACAATTGCTTTTTTGAAAAAACATAATATTATCAGTGATTCTCAGTTTGGATTTCGGGAGAACCACAGCACTTCTCATGCCTTATTGTCATTTGTAGATAAAGTTGTTCATGCCCTCGATTCATCATCTCATATGATCGGTATCTTCCTTGACTATTCCAAGGCCTTTGACACGATTAACCACAACATTTTACTTTATAAACTTTCCCATTATGGTATACGCGGGAAGGCCTTGGAGTGGTTCAGGAGCTACCTAACCAACAGAAAACAATATGTTTATTTAAATGGTCATAGCTCAGAACTTCATCATACAAACTGCGGAGTTCCCCAAGGTAGTCTGTTGGGACCGCTTCTCTTTATATTGTATATTAATGATTTTCATGGATCATCTAATATTTTGTCTTTCATATTGTTTGCAGATGATACGAATTTATTTTTCTCGCATAGTGACCCTCATTATTTAATACAAATAGTCAATTTAGAATTGCGTAACCTTTCTCAATGGATACGAGCAAATAGGCTTTCTTTAAATTTACAAAAAACAAAATATATGCTTTTCAGTCATTCTTTAGTTTCTTTACCAGGCAATATAATTTTTGATGATTCTCCTTTAGATAAAGTTTCTGATATTAAATTTTTAGGAGTTATGATTGATGATAAACTTTCATGGCGACTTCATATAGATAGCATTTGTAAAACGATCTCGCGTAACATTGGGATTATAAATAGATTAACCCGTTGAAGACTGAGCCCGCATATATGCGGGCTCAGTTTTCCCCGCTCGTGGACTGAGCCCGCATATATGCGGTCTGAGAAAATCGAAGAGACGAGCTCACTTTTACACCAATTAATTCACTTATTACTACATGAATAAACATAAATCCTTACTGATTCGAATGATTATACATTTGACATACTGGTTTGCTTTGTTTTACTTTGAAATGATAACGATTTGGGGTAGAAAACACAGTTTCAAAACCTTATTTCCTCTTGAACTCTTGAACTCGAACTCGCATAGCAACGCTCTGGCTCACTGCCGAGAACCGACCAATCAAAATAGGCTTGTGCGCACACGCTCTATTCATTTCCATATGAATTACGTTTACCCTCGATCTCTGCCTTATTTGCATAGTTTATGCAAATTAAATTGATCGACCACTTCGCCTCGCGTGCCGAGTTCTTTTTCTCCAGCTTTGCATGCCACCGGATTGATTTTCATATAGAAACTTTTTTTCATATTTGAATATATTTTCCACGGAAGTTTATTTTATCATTGATCGGATTTTTGTTACACTTTCCTCATCAATTGTTCTGTCTTCATTTCTGACCTTCTTTATTGCCGTCTCTTGTTCTCCATTATAAACACTCTATTTTATATTTCTCTCACCCTCTTCAACAACAATTTCGTCTTCTGTGCTCGTCTATTCGTTTAGAACAGAGCAGAAAAAAGAAACACCAAGAGGAAAGGTGAACACAAAGATTACGATCAAAACTCATGAGGCAAAAAAAAAAAAAATTAAATGTCAAATGCATAATGAAATAAAAGCAAAAGGTTAGAAATAAATACATGACAATCTTTTGGGGACATTTCTTCTACTTTTTGTTTTACATTCATAGGTTTATTATGGAGTTCACGATTTCTCATCATCATGCAACATCATACTTTCATTATTGCTTCCTCTGCTGAATTGTTTTATGAATAAAGGAGTAGCGTTATTCACATTTTATTGAACTACATACAGTATATTCCGTTAGTCGTCGTAGTTTACAAACAATAAACCGAGTCCAGCTTGGGTTCTAACGGTTTCAAAAGCATGAATGGATTTCCTGTCTTTTCATCGCAGATGAGAACAAAGGAAATACGAACGAAGGTTGCCAAGGCCACGCCAGATAATCCCCCATTTTGTCAATGGAGCTCCAATCCAGGGGGCGAGAGGATCTAACATAATAAAACACTCATCGATTACTTTCTTTTCCAAAGGCGGATCAAAGTTGGTGGCTGTAGAAAAGAATAATACCGAATATATATATGTATTTAAACTTGTACCAGTGTACCACTTATAACAGAGGAATTATTATTGAACATTTCCCCTACTTAGACTTTAGAAGTTAGCGAAAGTCGAACCGATTTATAAGGTTTAAACTCTGTGAATTCATTAGTCTTCCGACCACTTCATGAGAGCTTATAATAAATCTGCGGCAAAAAACCACCCAAAACGCGAGAATAGATAACACAGAATCCACACGAAATGATTCTGTAAAGATGATTATAATAAGAGAAAAATCGTTTTGTTTTGTTTTTATTAGCACTGTGAAAATGGTAGTCTTTTTCTTACTACGAAGCTGCTAAAGTTATCAATATTAATATAATCATCATTTTACATATACATCAACAAAATTGAATAACTTGAAAAGGCGACAAAATGGGAAAATACAGAAGGATTCGGAGAAGCGTATAGTCTCGCTAAAATAATAAATTCCTATAACAGCAACCCATCATGATGGTATAATAATGACTACTAATGAAATATTGTTTGAAAGGAAATATGAAGAATAAGACTGGAAAATAAGAATGAAAGTAAATGACTTTATTCATTCATTGTTAAATCAGCTTGAATAAGCATAAGACCAATTATTTAAATACATATAAAGCAATAAATAGAAAATATAATATGCAAACACGTTTATGAGTTATTGTCGCAATAATGTCTTATGAAAATAAATGAATAATATATTTAAAAAACAGAATTGTGAGGATAATATGTATGGCCGGCGGAACCGGGGGCCCCCAATATTTTTGCATCGGACATATAAAATGTGTTACAAAAATTTGGACCCCTCCCCCCCCCCCCCCCCGACATCGACTATCGGCGATGTCCTTTGAACCATTTTTTTTTTTTTTGTTTTTTTTTTGGGGGGGGGGGCTTGCCGGAAATGTCGACAACGGCGACGATATTGGACTTTCTTGGGTTGTCAACAAATTTTTTGTCGGGAATGTCGACGACGGCGGTGACTGGGCCCATTTTTGTAGCACAATAGTAACATTCCCTGCATGGTTCCCATATTTGGGCCCCACCAATCTCAAAAACGTTCGGCTGGCCCTGATAGAATGTGGTAGACGAAGAAAGAAGGAAACAAATCAAGGGAGACAAAAAACTGAAGGATAAGATAAAGGAATAGCTATAATTATGATAAATGAATAAAAATGTGGGAAAATAAAAGAATAGCCCAAGGATAAACGACGAAAAAAGAAGAACAAAATAAAATTTACGAAAAAAAGCAGACATGAATCATGTGAATAAGTGAGATATAGGAAGCTACAACGAGAATTCAGAATTGACAAAAAAACAAAAACAAAATAGTGGGTCAAAGGGAAGGGGGATGGGGAAGACAAGAAATACAATCAATAAATTAAAAAAGACGAATGGAAGTAAAAGTATTTACTCTCGGAAAAAGAATACAGGCAGAAAATTAGGATGAAACAGATGAATTTCATGGAGATGGAGGAAACAAAATGGGGTGGAAATGATATGTCGTATAAATTCACCAACCACGTATCCCTCTTTCTAAAGAGAGAGAGAGAGAGATGGTGGGGGGGGGGGGGGGGGGTAAAATACAACCGGCGCAAAAAACATTCGCGTTGACAGCGGAACCTCATAAATTATTTATTACTTCCGTCGGCACTAGCCAATTAGGAAACAAGAAAATGAATAATGCATGAGGTATCGCGCAGTTTCGTGCACCGAACACTATGAATATTCAGTAAGCCAGCGGCAAAAGCGATCAAGGCGCTGATTGGCTATGAACGCAGTAGACCACACCCCCTCCTTGACAACCACGCTTCGTTGAGCTTGTCCGGATTTTTACCGTTCCCAGCGGGGGAATCGCACTGGGCTTTACCGTCTTCAACGGGTTAAAGACGCACTTTCCATTAAATTCCTTACTTACATTATATTCGTCATTAATTTTACCGTACTTAAATTATGGATTGTTGACTTGGGGTAACGCATGTCATTATTTATTAGACAAATTGTTATTATTACAGAAGAAGGCCCTCCGAATAATTTGTCATACAACTTTCCGCGCCCATACAGACCGTTTATTTTTTGATAATAAAATTATGAAAGTAACAGATTTATATTGGTATCAGTTAGGTCAGTTTATGTATAATTTTAATAATGATGCTTTGCCTGTAGTTTTTAAAACCATGTTTTTGAAAAATTGTTCACTTCATAAATATTCAACAAGACGTTCTGATGAATTACATTTACCCCTCTTTCGAAAAGTCCTGGCCCAAAATACATTCATCTATGATGGTCCGAAATTTTGGAATTCCCTTTCTGAACACATTAAAATTGCCCCCTCTTTATATTCCTTTAAGAAAAGATTAAAGTTACATTTATTGAAATCATACGCAGATGTTCATTAATGATTATGTTGTTATGATTGAATATTCTCACCCCTTTCCCATTGTTCCCTGTCCACTTTTCTTGTTTTGTGTTAAAAAGGTTATCATCAATGTCCATGAGTCGCTCAAATCATGATTTTTCTTTTATTTTTAAGCGCGCTTTTAATTAGTTCTGTTTGTCTCTTGGTCGAATAATCGTTAGTTTGTAACGTATTGTATAAGTTTCCCGATTCATATCCTATATCAAGTTTTGTTGTTTCTATGGTAGCTCTATTGTGTCCTTTTGAATGTTCTCTTCGTAGGCATTGTACTGGTATTTTTTTTTTTTTTTTTTTTTTGTGTTTTTTTGTTTTGTTTTGTTTTGTTTTGTTTTTTTTTATTATATGATTTATTATTTTACTTTAATGTGTTTCGAGGGATCCTCATTTTACAAGCTTCGGCTTTTTAGTGGATCCCTCCATTTCTGCAGATTTGTTAACTCCATACAATTGTTTATTTGATTATGGAAACAAAAAATGAGTGAAATTATTATGTTGATATATGTATACTAACTTACTGAATAATGTTCTACATAATTATGTCAAAGTTTGTTTATCTGTGGAAATGAAAATAAATTGAATTGAAATTGAAATTGAATTGTTGTTCAAAATCGATTTAAAAAAAAAAAAAACTAAAAGCAGATTTTTGAAAGGACACATGTCAGGATAATTTTTTACTTATACCTAATATCTTCAAAATTCAACATGCTG
This sequence comes from Heliocidaris erythrogramma, assembly GCA_025617745.1. NCBI lineage: Eukaryota > Metazoa > Echinodermata > Echinoidea > Camarodonta > Echinometridae > Heliocidaris > Heliocidaris erythrogramma. Next base: position 15,481,757 of record CM046856.1, read on the forward strand.
GCGGAGTACCTATACATGGAGTTGCTTTCCCGCAATGTTATGATGAGAGATTTACACTGCATTAAAAGGACAGACATCCAACAAAAAGTGATATCCTGGACCCCGTTTCATGAAACTTGATATCTATAACAAGTTACAAAAACAGTTATAAGCTACTGAAATACTTGCATCTGATTGGCTGAGAGCTAATTTGTCATAGATATGTGGCAGTTGTTATTGATGATAAGTTTTATGAAACGGGGCCCTGCTGGTTAAGCGGTTGATTCATTTGAACTTCACGCAGGAGGTTGAGAATTCAAATCCCGATGCTTGTGTCCTTAAACCATGACTTTGTAATATAATTTTATCTCTTGACCAGTTTTGTTCTGTTATGGGTACAGTAGGAGTGTGTGTAGGAATAAATTAGTCGGATACTCTCTTAGCATGAAACATTATTATATTGAAGCGCCATGCAGACACATGCAGAAACCACTTTTATCATCATTGTTGTTTAAAATACAAAGATAATAAGCAAGAATTGCTATTTCTTAAAATTTTGTGAGCAGGTTTACCTTAAAAGTTGTAGATCAAGTAATGAAGACTTTTCCCCCCAAAGATGATAAAAACCGAAAGCGACTTTAAAAGTTTGATGCAATATAGGAACACACACTCGTACATTTTTCCCCTACCAAAGCAAATATATATGAATTCATTGATAATCAAATCATTTCAGTAACTCGACATATTCTCTTGCCTCTCAACTAAATTAATATACCTCTTCTATATTATTTCAACAAAGAATACTAAACTATAAGATATTTATAATACTTTCATCAAGAAAAAATTGTTTGAAGACATTAATTAAAGATATTGATGAAAATATCAGATACTAAAAGATTTTAGACTTACCGCCTTTTGTAGGTAACGTGAGCCTCAATGGCTACAAGTACCACTGCAAGGAGAAGAAGGTAGTATATTGCACGACCCATGATTGTGTTAACTCTTTCAGGCTGGCTAACGTTGGCGGCCAAGCCACGTGAAAAGAGAAACTTTGACTAAAGTATCAAACAGTCTTGACTTCCAGAATTGCTAGGGCTCCTTTTCGCGTTCTCACAATAATGGAGCAGATCAACGTCTACGGAGTCCAAGGCCCTCTAGAATTGGAGCTCTATGCGAGAGCAACTGACCATCACAGGGTTTGCGTGGACCTTTTATACCAGAGCGCCACGCGAGATAATTCGCGCGTAATTAGATCGTTCCGGTAGAGACTATTAATTTTGAGCTCCAAAGCGGCCACGTTATTATCCATGAGCTTCGTATATCGCGCGCCGCCGCGCCCGCGTGATGCGTTCTGAGGAAAAATACGGGCCCCAAAGCGCTATCTAGGGCTCCGATGCAGTATCAACAGCAGTACCGACAATATGGGCTCCAAGAATGTATCAGGGGAGGATGAAGTTCAATTAGGAGAACACAATTAAAATAATTATTATGATAATTAAGAACCAGTTACATACTTAAAAACAACCTTATAATGAACCTACAACTTAGCTGAGCACTTAAGCACTCTCTCGGTTTCCAGTGCAGCGATACAGACAATAAAACAAAAATAATTGGGCAAAAAGGCAGTTTCATCGGAATGGATAGTCTTTTAGAAGAATAAAATAAAATTAAAATAGATATGATAATAATCAAGAACGGGTTATAACATTTCATTATAAGGCTGTAATTAAATAAAGTATAACTGGTCCATAGTTATATATTAGCATATTTGTTATATTGTCTTTATCGCTGTTATACTGCATTGGAGCCCAATATAGTGCGTAAAGATCACATTACAAGAAAATCACAAATATGGCAATTAATGTATCACTAGAAACTGGGAAGCTTACAGATGGCAATCGTATAAGTTTTATGTCAACTGCGTATCTGATGATTATAAAAACAACATAAATAAAAGCTCTTCTAAGCATCTGGAATATCCGGGGTTTCGCCAGAAATATAGCGATGTTTTGATGTCGTCAGACTAGGGATCGATCCTGCTTAAGCAGACGACGTCCCATAATGAATGAACGTAATTGCAATGCAATTATTTATCAAATTATAAAGAGTTTGGTATATTTAAACATGACCTTATTTCACACCATTCTAAAAGGGAAAGTGAACTGATTCTGATAACTAAAACCGTTTGATTGCAGGAGAAGGGTCAATGATCAATGAAATAAACCCCATTTTCAAATTGAAAAGCCCTCCGAATAATAGCACGGATGGTATTCGTTCCCTCTTGAAACGCCGAACATGCCCGGTGCAAGCAGCTGAAAATACAATGGCGTCTTATTTTTTTTTTACAATTGACTGATTCCTTTATTTTTTTCATCAAAATAATACCATACACGAAGTTAAGAGTGAGGCAACAGACTAACATTAAGACTGACGCTAGTCAAGTAAGAGAAATAAGTGAAGAGGAGATGACAAAACAGGCACTGAAAAATGTGTAAGATGTTATGGGACATCGTCTGCTTAGACAGGACTGGCCCCTGGTGTGTCGTCACACATCTCAGCAGCGTTCGAGGAGCTCTTCAGCTGCTATATCGGGGGCTGTATTTTACCGTTTTATAATTGATAATAATCATTACTTCAAATGTTTCCAAGCGTTGAATTTGGATAACCTTGTTTAATTTATGCCATATATGCAATACAAGTATTAAGCCAATATTTACTTTGATGGAATTTTCTTGTAATGTGATCTTTAAGCGCCCAGCTAAGCTGTGGGTTCATTATAATGTTGTCATTAAAATGTAACTGGTTCTTAATTATTAATATAATTATTTCAATTATGTATCTGTTCTTCTAATTGAATTTCACCTTCGCCTTATACTTTCTAAGAGCCCATTTATTTTGTTTCCATTGTCTTTATGGGTGTTAATACTGTACAAGAGCTGGATATAGTGGTTAGGCTCCCAGCTTAGCTGTGGTTTCATTTTAAGGTTGTTTTTAAGTATAACTGGTTCTACATGTACTATAGTTATTATAGTTCGGCAGATTGGTGAAATAATTGTGCACTTTTTGATAAAGGTATGGAATTTGGCATGGAGGTAGAGTTTTTGATGCCGAACAATTCTGGACATGGGGCCACCTAATATTTTTAATTTCTAATAGTATAGACAGCAATCTTGAAATCAAGAATATAATAAAGAGCCCACATGGGCCCATCGATGGCACATTCGAGACAATTGAATTTGATTGATTCCCTCACAGAAGGTTGGCCAAATACAAAATGGCTGCCGTGTTAAAATGCCTACTAGCATCTAACTTCAGTTTGGGCTTTAAAGCATAACTATTTGCAAGCTGGGTATTACAGGCAGAATCATTGGGTCACTTAATTTCATCAAGCTGCTGCAGCTTATATGCAAATGAGACAATCTCAATGTATGGTTGGCCATTACCGCCAATACGTGTGCCCAAAGCATGCGCGTGCCAATCATAACGTACGCTTGGGTCTGAAATAACGTACGCATGGCTCTGGCAGAGCATACGCGTCATTCTGGCAGAACGTACGTATGGGTATTCTTTATTATAGTTATATCCATTCTTAACGTACGCGTGGTCTTGCCATGTCATACGTGTCGTCTTTCCATTTCATACGCGTCGTCATGCCATGACAAAAATCATCGGACTCGACTAGATCGACTGTACGGGAACAGGGGGGGGGGGGGGGGGGGGGGGGGACGCCATTTTTCTTACAGTAATTATGGATGGGCTAAATCGTCTTGAAAGAAGATTTCTGACTGCTGCCACCAGTTCTAGAAATAGAATGGCGTCGACGTCAGGAGGGGACTGTCATCACAGATGAACCATAAATGAATTTTTTAAAATACATACATTTTTATTTTACCAAACATCGTTCGATCTCGGTGCTTCCACCAACCGATAAGTATTTTTATTTTACTCAAGATTTCCTTATAGTTCAGGTCATCCTTGCGAAGTATTCAACCAGGTTTCTTGTATGCTGTACCCAATGTACAAAATTGTGTAAACCAGGGCCCTATCTTCTCCCAATCACACAACAATTTGTTTTATCCATGTTAATCTTCAATCTACTTGGATATTCAAAATCTTTAAAAAATTTCTTTTCTCTGTTGATCGAATCCATATTTTTTTAAAAGAACAATGTAATGTCATTTGCATACAACAATTGATTTTTTTCCTTTGCCCAAATCATACTCCTTTAATATTTTCAACTTTTCTAATATAATGAACTAGTAATTCGATAGCCATGACAAATAAATATGGAGATAGAAATGGATAATATAAATAAATACAGAGATATCGGAGACCCGCAATAAGTATTGGGGGCGGCTCAATATCTGAGCCCCACTTAAAAAATTGGGGGCTCATGGTATTTGAGTCCATAAGGGCTCAATGATATCTAAACCCCACCAAGAAATGGGGGGGGGGGGGTTCAATGATATCTTTAGGCCCCGCCAAAAATATTGGGGGCTCAATGATAAGATATCAGAGTCCCGCTAAAATATTTGGGGTCTCAATGACATTCGAGATCAATGATAGGCGAGATCCAACGTCTGAGCCCCCCCCCCCCCCAATAAATATTTCTAAAATGTTTATATTTGAATGGTATGTCTGTAGATTATAGGTATACATGCGTTTCATTATTAGACTATAATGATTGGGACGAGGGGGGTTAATGATATCCGAGCCCCGCAATAAGTATTGGGGGCGGCTAAATGATATCTTAAAATATTGGGGGCTCAAAGGAATCCCAATGATATCTAAGCCCCGCCCAAAAACTATGTTAGGCATAAATCATGTATTTACGGTGCGAAGCTTATTTACGCAAGAAAGATCAGCAGTATCTACCACCTCATAAAATAGGGGACCCCCCCCCCCCCCCCCCCCCCCCGTTGTCCACGTACCACGGCCACTAGCCTTCACTTTACAAAATGCATTTTCCATATATCCTCGAATGAACACTGGAAATTGCTAGAATTTCCACAAATATCCTGACATTATTCAGAGAGGCCAGGCTTTCTCTTTTCATGACTTCTTCTTTTTATTATTATTATGATCTCTTTTTTTTTGGGGGGGGGGGGGGGACTGTTGACAGAATTTTAGCGCCTAACAGTTATAGCGCTAGAGTCGTCCGCTGCCATGCCGCCTGCACTGCATCAACGGGAATTTCGATTGGCTATTCAAACATCAATATTATATGTTCCAACCCTTGCGTATGACATGGTTAGCCCACACGTATGACATGGCAAGACCACGCGTATGAATGACGAGGCCACGCGTATGACATGGTAATACCACGCGTATGACATGGCAAGACGACGCGTGTGACATGGCATGACCACGCGTATGACATGGCAAGACCACGCGTACGTTAAGAACTGCATAGAACTATAATAAAGAATAACAATACGTACGTTCTGCCAGAACGATGCGTATGCTCTGCCAGACCCATGCGTACGATATGATTGGCACGGGCATGCTTTGGGCACACGTTTTGGCGGTAATGGCCATACTTAGGATCACGACAACCCAGAGTCTCACACTTAAATGGACGAATAGAGTCATAGTACCAATCACCGTTAATATGGCACTCTTGGTCAATTTAAGGGACATTTATAATGGCGCCATCTACGTTTGCAATCGTGGCCGAGATAACTTAATCAGACTCGAGACCGACATACACTCAGCATTGAGTGAGAAAAAATATACTCTAGCTGTTTTTCTAGACTTGGAAAAGGCATATGACTCGTTATGGAAAGGAGGTCTCTTAAAAAAATTGTCAAGGTTAAAAAATTCATGGAAAATTATTGTGTTTTATTAAAGCTTTCTTAAAGAATAGATATTGTAATGTTAAGGTTAACAATTGTTTGTCGGAAAATTATGTGTTAGAAAACGGTATCCCACAAGGGAGCTCTTTATAAAGTCCTGTACTTTTTACTTTGATGTTGAATGACTTAAAGATTAACGAAAGTGGAGTGAAATTATCATGTTATGCCGATGATATTGCAATTTGGTTTTCTGGTTCCAACTTAGATCTGGTTCGCCAGAAACTACAGGAAGCCCTCCATGAAATTGAAATTTGGTGCTGGAGGTGGAAATTAAAGATTTCACACACCAAGTCGGTAGTTTTGGTATTTACCAATAAACAAAAGAAAGACATTGCTTTGAAAATAAATGGGCATGTTTTGCCTCATTGCGAGCAGTTTAAGTTTCTTGGTATGTGGCTGGATTATAAACTAACTTGGTCGGTCCATATTAACGCACTTATTGAGAAGTGTAAGAAAAGATTAAATTTATTACGTTGCGTTTCAGGAACTACATGGGGAAATAAGTATGAAATTTTGATGATGATATATAAAGGACTTATTTTATCTGTTTTAGACTATGGCAGTGAAATGTATGATTCTGCGTGTATATCTTTGAAGAAAAAGCTAGACGCTATACAATACAGAGCACTAAAAATTATTACAGGGACTATACATAATGTATCCTTGGAGGCTCTACAGGTGTTAACCGGAGAATTGCCGCTGGAACTTAGGAGAAAATTATTTAATGATAAATTTAGATATTATTTGTTGTTTAGCTCATCCAGTCATCCTTCTAAAGAAATTCTTGGTGATCATTATACCATGAATAGAAGTGAATGGAAGGGTGGGAAAGCACCATTTAGCCTTAGAGCCAGTCGAGACGAAGTAAATGTGACCCGACGCCTCAAAACCTACAATAAGTCGCCTAAATTATATTTTTTGTTTTACACATTTTCTGAAAGTAGAGATTCTCAGCTTTCCAACGGTATATCACTTGCCTAGTTTACTCAATGATAACACCTTTAAATATCACATTTAGAATAAGCATGTAGCCAGCAATCAATAACTCCTATTCAGAGAAAATGGCAATTTAAGTTCGGAACAAAAGAGTGCTAAACCTTTGCTCTCTGTGCGCGCCCAAGTAAAACTGGGTATTCAAATGGCCATAGCAACCGGTATGAAGGGATTATCAGATTAGGCTGAATTTTGGCAAGTTGCTCCTAGAGGATCTATTCATTACTCACTCCAAAAATCAATTTAATACCTTTAGAGGTAAAGTAGTAATTTTGCATTGAATGAAAGTATTACAAAAGCTCTCCAAACATCCATTAGCTCGACAGGTGAACAAAAAGGAGTCATTTTAAAATGCCCCAAAAAGATATTTCTAAGTCGAATTACGACTCACAAACTTGAGACATGATAGAATGATAATGAAAATACCCATTTCTATCAAGAACAAAAAAATCGACTGATTCAAGCAAATTTACTATTTTGGGCTGTTTGCTACGTTATGGTCCGTGCGACTTATTGTAGGTTTTGAGGCGGCGGGTCACAAATGTAGAAAATCAAGACAATTTAATACCGAAAATTCCCGAATGGCGATTATCCCGTCCTCTTGTGTCATTTGATACTCGAGGTAAAATACAAAAAAGGGATATGCTTGCAGCCGAGATGAAATCCATTGTTCAGGACAGAATAGGAATAATACGGAAAGGATATTTGCATGTATATACAGATGGGTCTAAACTTGAAGATCTCAGAACAGGAGCTGCGTTTTATGTTCCCCAATATCAGGTGATTAAATCTTTTAGATTGTCACATGTATGTATCATGAGAGCGGAACTCGTCGCCATTCTAATGGCTCTGGAGTGGTTAGACAGTTTCGTAAAGTCCTGTTCAGTGGTCATTTTTAGCGACTCATTGTCAGCCCTTCAAATGATCGACTCATACTTTATTAGATGCGCTATTGTCAATGAAATCTTACACAAAATTCATAATTTTTTGTCAAAGGATATTCTTGTCTTTTTTGAATGGATTCCATCTCACTGTGATATTAACGGCAATGAAATAGTTGATAGGGCTGCCAAGAAAGGCGCTCTGAAAAATCATTTAGATATTGTTTTATCTAACACTACAAGCGAACTTGCATGCTCTCGGTTGGTTTATTATAAAAATATTTGGCAAAATGAATGGAATAGTTCAGAAAAGGGAAGATTTCTATATGCTCTGCAGGACAAGGTTACCGAGCAGGCATACAGAAAAGGCTTGTCTCGGAGAGATGAATGCCTGATCCAACAACTGAGAGTAGGTAAGTGTACGTTAAATTTTTATATGTTACAAATCAATCAGCATTCTTCCGGTCTTTGCGAAGTGTGTAAAGTATTTGAAACTATCGAACATTTCATTTTATATTGTTCAAAATACGAAAAAGAGAGACACATAATGATCAGAAAGTTAAAACTCAATAACCCAACCCTTAAGCAACTTTTGACTAACCCTGATTATATTCGGGAATTATTATGTTATGTACATGCCACTAACCGTTTTGGTTAGTCTGCTTTTTCCATGAACAGTTAGTATCGCGCGCATTGCATTTATCTCCCAATTCTTAAACTGGATTATTGTATTTTGCTATTTCGCTTCGGCTTTCGTGTACTAATTTAGGTGATGGAATATATATATATAATTTGTTTTTCACTAATGATTTCATGCAACTAATAATCACCAAATGGATCGACGTTATACGTTGGCCTTCCTTAGCCGAAGTCCCACTGACGAAAGTGGCTGGCGCGTATAATCTGGAGAGATTGAAGTGCGCCATCATATTCAACTACAACAACAACTGGGCGGTGTGGCGTGCGCCTGTAATCCAGCTACCAGTGGAAGTTATAAACTGATTCAGCGGACCCAGAGCTGTCGGAACTAGGGTTGGGTATTGGTATAGCACAGAAGTCGATGGGTGGACTGATAAGAAGATATGTGTTGAAGTTTCCTATGAAGTGCTTTAGTTTGCATCTAGTTTGCATCTAGGTTGCAGGACAGGTTCTTGCTCAATTATGGCATAGTAATTCCGATTTGTGTGGGCATTTAAGTGGCTATGAAATATCACGAGATGGATTATTTGGTCAAAAGTGAAGACAGTTGAATTGCATTAGCTGATATTGATAGAAAGTTTAAAGGTACATGTAATGCAATAAGTAAAATGTACCAATTGAATTGAAATTGAGGTATTGGCTTCAATGAATGTATATTATGGGTGCACATGACGAAAGAATGTTGTTATGGACTTTGAGGTAGAGTGAAACTTGCTATGATGTAGTTAAAAAATACCCAGAATGAGGGAATTTTTCCCTTTGGACAAAATGAGAATTGGAAGGATCGGGATGACCATGTTTTTGGTTGTTTGGAGGTGAGAGGACGCATTGCCTAAAGGAAATGCATCCTCTCACCTGTAATAACTTGATATTTAATGACATGGTGATCTCCGACTGCACGCCGCGACATGCATGCAAAAGCTTGTCCACGTAGAATTTCCATGTCAAAATAGCACTTGTGCTCTGCTGCTTTTTATTGCCTTAGTTATGGAGAGCCCTGTAACATACAGTCGACTTCGCTGTGTAGTTGGCGAGACTATCACTCTATCTTAGGTATGCCATGTTCTTATTCATGTTATTGCAGTACCAACAGGCAACAGCAACAGTCTAATCATTCTTGTTGTTTACTTTAGTCTTCAACTTTCAAGTAGGCATACACCATTTCCACACTTTTACAACTTCTCCACATTTATTTCCAGGACAACATTATTTATATGGCCAGATGCCCCACGTCTGCGCATCTGAAATCACAAAAGACGCAACACTCACCTCAACCTCCTATTCAGATTTAGGCTACTCATAAATACCACTGAAAAAATAAGAAAAATGATTGAAAAACAAGGATTTCATGATTTTTTTTACTTACTAGACTCAAATATGCTATTTTTAATGCACAAATATCCCGATCTGTGTATAAACTAACAAATTTTTATTTCCGATGGGTTTCCCCAAATTCTTGGGGATGATAAATTGGATTTGTACACGAGCTAAAAATAAAATAAATCCCCAGGTCTAACGTTAAACTTTAAGTTAGCACACATCATGCACATGTCATGCATGTTGTTGTGCGACGTTAGCCTGTGAGTTTAAAGTGCTGTAGTCTTAAGACTAACCTTGCATTAGTGTGAGTGGTTGCATGTTGTACTGTACTAGAAGTTAGAACAGAAGTCTAGATCTATGTGCGTGATATTAAAAATAACATAAAATAACTTCAATTTACTTACAAACACACGTAGTTACTTTGCAGATATTGGCTTGCCCAGATATTTTTGCTGACTGAAGTTAGAACCCTAATGAAAGCATTTTCGGCGTTCTGGGAACTATGCGTACCCGTCGAGCGGGGCCTATATCACGAGTACGGTATGCTGATATTTGTTGTTGTTGTTGATTATGGCACGTATTGGCAGACGATGTTTTGATGCCGATATTTTTCACGAATTTTGGCTTATAACTGGCTTATAAATCGCCAAAGACTTTAATATCCAAGGGCTTATAAATGGCTTATAAATCGCCAATGACGTCATCAAATCAAGCAACTTGACAAAAAACTGCTAAATTCTCCTATTTACCTGCGAGTCATTTAATTTCAAGGAGGTCATATGTAATTAAAACTGTTCAGTGTTGTATCCATGTATTTAAAGCGAAAAAGGGTAAACGCGATCATAGAAAACTGGAGCTCTCTATTCGCAACAGAACTTTTCCTAATGAAAGCCTTTTCAGTGTTCCGATAGAGTGTTCGATGAATATAGCGCCGCCTTCGGCGTTCCGGGAACTATGCGTCCAGGTTCGAGACTGAGTCACGTCTTTCGGATGGTGACGTTAAAGGTCGGTCCCAGACGTAAATAATCATATCTGATTGATACACGTCTGTAAAAACCCAATTACACACACACACACACCCAAGAAAGCTGAATCGATCATAAATATTTGTGTCAATTTTTGCATGAAAAGTATGTCTTGTTTTTCAAGGTTATTTAATGGAAATGTGTAAAACAGTGGCGTTATCGTGAAATAAATCGTCCCTCATTCACTCGTCAGAGTTTCGGTTTATTCCGTACAACGCTTTAATGACTTCATTCCACCTCAACTCTGCCGAAACCAATATCAAGATTACAAAGTCGTAGATGGCGCCAATATAAATGTCCCTTAACTTGACCAAGAGTCTCATATTAACGGTGATGGTACTGTGACTCTATTCGTCTATTTAAGTGTGCGACTGGGTTGAGTTGGATTCACCAATGCCAAAACCTTGCGTCATCCATGTACATGTATGTATAAACGCCTTGGGCCTCATCTCGCGTGAACATGGACTTGTAGTGACTAGATAATTTACCTCGTCATTTCCCCATACCCATAATTCTTTATTTCTTTGCCACACTCGTGCATGGGGACGTCCAGTTGTCAGATTCTTATCATTATGTTAGGAATGTAGTAGATAATGATATTGTTAATATTTCCTCTGATTCAGGATATCATGGATGTAGGTAGTGCTGATGAAAACAAGGGTTAATGGTAGCTTTTTTAGTTAAGTGGTTTACATGTCTGTATGTTTCTGAACCCCTGGTTTGATACATGTGTCTTGCAGGGATGTTAGTGGATAAGAGTGAATGCTGCCTACCAAAGTACATGCTGTAGTCTGTAACTGTTTACCTAATCCTGGGGTCGTGTCGGGAATCGAGCTTCTAATCGCATTTCTTTGTCTATATGATGTATCATTAAGTTCTATATTATGACCTACATATAACTGCTGTTCGGTACTAATTTCAGTCGATTCTGTCCCGATGTTTGTTTGCTTGTTTGCTTGTTTGTTTGTTTGTTAGTGCTCTAACGTTTGGATGGTTCCATTTCAGTTCACCAAACTTTCAGCGAATCTTCATGTAAGTAATATGCGATTTCCTATTGAATTCCACGGTCACAGTTGCATCTGATTTTTTTTTAATTAATTGTTTTAATTAATTTTTTTGATGTTATAGCGACGAAGGTACAGCCCTTTATATACACGTATCGTCACTCGTCTGGGCTTGTCTCGAATGGGTGGGTTGCGGGAGCGGGATGGGAGCGGGAACGGGCACACCCTTTCGAGACAAGCCCCCCCCCCCCGGTTATCTCGAATGGACGCGTTCCCAGCGAGAAGTTCAATGAACGCGCCACTTCGAGACAACCGGGGGGGGGGGGGGGGCTTTCCTCGAATGGGTGTGTTGAGTAGACTTTTGTAACAGACGTTTTAGAAATTTTTGAAAAATGTACTCTTGCTGTTTTTTTTTTTTTCGTTTTTCTTTTGTCTAAGATGTAGAAAATATAATAAAACAGTATCTAAAAAAGCTTTTGACAAGGGAATCATTATTTGTGCAAAATAAATAGGAGAATTTAATAATTATGCATTAAAATACACGGGGACGAAAGGGCAAGTGGCATAGCTAGGATTTTTGTATTTATTTATTTATTATTTTTGTTTGGCGTGAACATAAAGAGTGTTTATAAACTCCGATCAAGCGCTAATGGCAATCAATCGCTAAAATCCGTAACACAAAGCCCCCCCCCCCCCCTTTCAATCAAAGGCTATTAGAGCATGATTCATAGCGATCAATCGTTATTAATTTTTGCAATGAATTTAAATAACACGTAACGACTTGTCTTGAGACTATGACAATTCCACATTGAATTCCCCGCTGATATCGCTGAAACTAGTGAAAGCATAATGAAATTTGCATCGTCCAAGTCAGAAAAAAATTCTGCCGTACACAACCCACCGGGCAAGCAACGCGAGGTCTGCCGGAGATCACGGGCGAAGGACCCTTGGTTGTTCCGTCAGCGTGTGCTTCTTGCCACTGAAACAGGGTTGCGCGATAGGATAAAAAGGCGTCTTAATTCCGGTAAAATATCAGCTTTCATCTTTATATATGCACAATTCATTGTCATAGAATGCTACTTACATTAGAATTTTACATAATTATTGTTATGATTTATTAAAAAATATTGACATCGTCATAATATGAATAAAACGGAGGTACTTACCTCATTTTTCCAGTCATGCTTTCAGCGATATCAGCTAAACACTCTTTATGTTACGGGACCCAGGTCACGCCAAACAAAAATAATAATAAATAAATAAATACAAAAATCCTAGCTACGCCACTTGCCCTTTCGTCCCCGTGTGTTTTAATGCATAATTATTCAATTCTCCTATTTGTTTTGCACAAATAATGATTTCCTTGTCAAAAGTTTTTTTAAGATAATGTTTTATTATATTTTCTACATCTTAGACAAAAGAAAAACGAAAAAAAAAACCAGCAAGAGTACATTTTTCAAAAATTTCTAAAACGTCTGTTACAAAAGTCTACTCAACACACCAATTCGAGGAAAGCCCCCCCCCCCCCCCCCGGTTGTCTCGAAGTGGCGCGTTCATTGAACTTCTCGCTGGGAACGCGTCCATTCGAGATAACCGGGGGGGCTTGTCTCGAAAGGGTGTGCCCGTTCCCGCTCCCACGCCGCTCGCGTCTTTTTTTTTTGTAACCAAGCCTAGGCAGATTTCGCATTTTTTCATGAATATTCATGGCGCAGGGTCGGGAAACGGTTCCGATTGGTCTTCATGAAAGCACGGTCGCCGGTGGGGGAAAAAAGTCCCTGGCCTGCACGCACGTACGCATATTATATCGTATGTTTTCAACGTGTAGGCGCCTAGCCTACGTTTTTGCACTGAATCTATTATCGATCTAAGTTAGATCTTAATATAAGAGATAGAATTGCCTCCACGTATCCCTCAAAATGCTGGCCTAATAATAGACGTGTGGTAGGTCTACCCAACTTCAAAATGGAATCGGAATGTGACGGTGTGATATCATCAAATTTGCAGGTAGGCTATGTCTAGCCAACTACTCTAGATCTACTCTAACTAGACCAATTTTGTTACAATTTTCAATTTCAGTTAAGTTTAGATTAAGTGAATGTTATTTTAAGGTCAATGAGCATGATGAGTTAGACCTAGATCTAATCAGTACTAGTAAATGATTGATGATGGGGGTAGATCTACATAGATCTAGATGATTTTAGATCTACCTACAATAACTAGTTACCTACGCACTTTGTTTTCATCAGCTAAAAGGTCACCAAAATAATTTGTTTTCTTGGTACTAACGTTAGTACTACTATTGGAACGTTAGTAGTAGTCTGCTTCTTTCAGTCCTGAAGACTCTTGCAGTTCTTCTAACTCAGGGCAATGTGCGTTACATGAGCAGGGTGCAAGTGCTAATTACAGTGTGCATGCTAGGAAATTTAATTTCTAACGTGAACAGTAAGACTCTAACGTTGTTAGACCTAGCCTAGAGTCTGTGTCTTGATTCTGCATATTGTTGTAAAGTTAATTTGTGGAGAACATTACGATGGGCAATTGTCAATATACGCATAGCCTAGGCCTAGACCTATTTTCAGAGTAATGCCAGTGGCAGTGTCAATTTTGGTCGGAAAAGGAGGGTGTCCTCAAAAGAGCTAATTACTAAATTAGATCTACGCACATGCAATAAATTAATGCAAAACTTGATTTTGAAATTGACTGCTCAATCCAATTTTTTACGTGTCACATTGCATAGGTGGGGTGAATATGTTGAGAATTAAACAATACATACTACATGAACGTAGGCTAGGCGCCTACACGTTGAACACACACGATCGAAATATAGCGCTGCACGTATTATGCGTACGTACGTGCAGGCCAGGGACTTTTTTTCCCCCACCGACCGTGCTTTCATGAAGACCAATCGGAACCGTTTCCCGACCCTGCGTCATGAATATTCATGAAAAATGCGAAATCTGCCTAGGCTTGGTTACAAAAAAAAAAGACGCATCCCGCTCATAGACAAATTAAATAGTTATCGTATCCGCGCGCGCGCTATTAGTATGATGAGAGACTAGTATAGTCTAATTAGAGCGCAATCGGAGAAACTGCTGGGGCTAGCACTGGAATGTATTTTTATTTTTTTATTTTTTCTTTTATTGTTGTTTTTATAATATTTATTTCTCCTGGCCTACAGCCGAGTACAGGACTATACAATGTTTGTAGTCGGCCGTAGTCGCAACCAGCCTTGCTCGCAACATTTTATCACTTATCCAGTGGCGTATCCAGGGGAGGGGGGGGGGGGGGCTCAACAGGCGCGCGCCCCCCTATTGGCCGTCGTAAAAAAAATATATAGCACTATATAGCACTATGTTGCATCTCAGCCCATTCCTGGCGCCCCCCCCCCCCCCTATTGGGAAATCCTGGATACTTCCCTGACTTATCTGTCATTCTGTGTTCGTGTGTAGATCTAACTGTTAGGTCTAACGACGTTACATCTGTGCTGCTGCAGCGTAAGATCAGCCGTCGTTCGGGTGTTGGCTACGCTGACATTCGACCACTGAACCCCCTCGGGAGGAGGAGAGCGACCAAAACAATAAAGTGACAAGACTCCTCCAAACAGAGGGATTTTTCCGTCTAGCTGCAGTGTAACTATACACAGCACTAACGCAACAGAAATTGGATATGCGATAGCACTTTTTTAGCAGCATTGAAATCTGCACAATTTTTCACGTAATCTGGCTATGCCTAGGCTATTATAGTTTGCTGCATGGATGCAATTTCCTATTGAATTCCACAGGTGCATCTGTTTTTGTTTTTTTTTTGTTTTTTTTTCTTTTTTTCTTTATTGTTTTGAAGGTGTGTAAGGCAATATTTAAGTCATACTATTACTACTCTAGTTAGACCTAGATCTATATTACAATGGCACTTATATTTTATCAGCCCCCCCCCCCCCCCCCCCCCGCCCCCCGGTGAAATATGTGCCCGTCCGCCTAAGCATTATACATGTATATCTTGCCATAAAGTGCGAGTTTCAGAAATTCCCAAATTCAACTGGAAAGAGAACAATAAATATATATATTTCCATGGTACCGGACTAATTTGTCATAGGCTTTATATTTATCATGTTCGTGAGTATGATTATTGTATATCGCAACGTCAGAATGTAATAGTCTGTCATTAATCTATCATTTAAATACTAGTATATCACATAATGCTTTCCCAATAATTGTATTCATCAATAATTCCAATTCAATAATATTGTATCATCCATGTAAATATTTTGCAGTTTGTTTATTACATGTAGACTGGATATTATTCATGTCATCTTATTTATGAAGTATTGCATTCGTATTACCTCTTTTCGGCTTCGACGTCACATCGTCAGTTGTCAAGTACTACGTGCTATTAATGTATGATACATCTATGCTAATAATAAACATACCATGGATATCCATATTAGTAACTAATTATGCGATCCATGGACTAAAATGAACCCTACCTCATTGCTATCGTTCGTATATATATTACGCTAAGGATTTGTTTTGGCTAAAAAGAGGTCTATGATGATAATGATGTAATCATCAAATAGGATGCAAAATACCAAACAAGATATAGAATCGCCGTTAAGGCATGGTCACATCCCGCCGTGCGTGTTTTTAGTCCGTACGTGTTCTGCGGAGGCCACGTCCACCACGTGTTTCTGAAAACGTGGGGAGGGAGTAGCAAGAGCAGGGAAAGAGTACGTCAACGCACTTCACACCCATTACAACGCAAGGTGTAAGTATACGTGGCCCGCACGCCACGCCTGGACGTGAGTGGTGCGTGCATCGTACGTTGCGCACCTGGTGAGTTGTATGTGCTTACAACGCGCTTACAACGTACGATCGCCGTGCGGTTGCCTCGTTATCGTACGGAGGCCGTACTTTCACGTACGGTGTCCTTACTGACTTGCAGGGAGTAAGTGCGTGCAAGTGCGATAAACGTGAGTTTTTTCCCGTCACCATCAGCCGAGTCTTCATCGCTCCTTATCTGTTCGTCGCCTGCCTTTACATCATCTACGACCTGTTTCTGTTGGGCCTCTCTGGCCCTGTTAGCTGTCTTTTGAGCTGACCCCTTTTTGTTAAGCTTCTTGGGCATCTTGGAGACGAAATGATGATACTCGTCAGTCTGCTCGGCTTAGGACTCTATTACATTTTCGGAATTACGAACCCTATTTCGTTTTGGAATTACGAACCTACGGAATTATGAACCTTCGGAGAAATTAATCAAATGTTCGGAATTATGAACCCTATTTCATTTTCGGAATTATGAGCCCCCTTTTTATGCGAAATTTGTGTTTCGGAATTACGAACCTTCAGAAAAACGAGTACCCCTGTTTTCTTTAGAGACTCGAAACGGACTCTGAGCGAACTTTGAATTAGAGCATTTTTCTATAATAATAATATAAATCTCTTGCACGAATATTGATTATCGATTTGAGTAGGTCAAATATATTCTTTCAACCAATCGAAAGATAGGATCATCAATGAAAGATAGGAGTCTCAAAAAGAGAGTACTGGGTACTTCTAGCAGGTTTCAGGCAGGTCTAGCGACTGGTTCTCCGGTTCCTTAAAATGTAGCATACATGTACTTCATATTACGTGTCTACTCTGTATAAACCTGCTCAAGAGACGTTTCATCAACCTTTTACGAATTAATCAGGAGATTCCTTTTTGCCCAAGAAATTCCTATGAGCGAAAGACAACGCACTTCCTTAGGTTTGTTTTGTTGTTGTTGTTGTTGTTATATTGTAACATCCATCATGCGTTACTTTATATACAGCGTCATCTACACAATACTGTAGATATATAGTATACACTCTGTTTCAAGAAGGTACGGATTCGATTACAAATTTATTCATTTTGTTTAGGGAATTAAAAAGATATTGATAAATTTTTTCCTTGAAGCTTTAATCAAAGTTACTCCTGAACTTCAAACGTGTAAACCTTTTCTGCATGTCTAACTTGCCCTCAGTCTTACTCTTAAAAATCTTTCGAAATTAGAGCGTAACAAATCTTGAAACAGAATCATTTGTTCAGAACTTACTCCGTCGATATAGAAGTCGGAGAGGAGGATAATACTGGTGTCATTGTAAAGGATCTCGAAATCTCTGGGGCACGTAGTGCCTGGGAATCGCTCGCACTCGACGTTGTGAATGAGGACGGTGTAGAGTGGGGGATCATGGCTCTTGTCCTGACTGAGGATATAGGTACAGTTACCCTAGTGGTCGAAATCATTCCCGTTGAAGTCCGTGAAATGGGGATCGCCGTAACCATGGCAATAACCTTCACGAGAAAATTAATCACAAATATGTTGTTTTCATTATGCTTCAAATGTTTAAAATTCTGTAGCATATTGTTCAAAACTTGAAGTTAACCGGATTTCTCCGGAGATCGCTGATAACTAATTATAAAAAGAGCCAAATAAATGACGAGAAATGGGAGAGCAGAAAGGGGATTTTTTTTGTGTGTGTCTCTCTGATATCATAAGTGTTTATCTATCAAAACATCTTCGACAACTCCAAGATTTGGTTTTGTTTGACATGAACATTGATCGACTTTATAATGAGCGACCATTCAGTAGATAATTCATAAAGAAATTTTCACTGCCTTCCAGCGGCGTCATACTGTTATTAATATCATCATTGATTTTACTGATCTAATTATATAGTTTTCAAGGTATTCGTGTTCTGAAGAAAATGCAGGCCAACAAATTGAAAATAAAGCTTAACAACCATGGAGAGATTTGTTCAAAAACTTATACATTGTAATTTCATTGAACATTACTTACAGGTGTTAAACGGAGGCGTGTACGGGGGTGGGGTGAACATGGGTGTAGTAGTAAATTCTTTAGTAGTTGCTGACTCTCTAGTGGTAGGCACAGTGGGAGAGGTCTCTGGCTCGGTAGTGAAGAAGTCCCAGTACGGACTAGTTGTAGTTTCCCAGGTTTTGGGGGCAGAAGAGGATCAAGAAGGAGAAGAAAGTGAAGAAGAATTGGAAAACACAGAGCGAACAAGATTAAGGCACTAACGATGGCGTCAATGCAATTATTAGCTCAGTAAATTGTAGATCTATTTTCAATAATTTGTTATATTCTTAAAATAAAATTCCAGAGTGTTGAACAACTTTTGATAATGAAATTGGTTTATAAAATTCCTTGCATGTTCTATTTATAAATATCCTCGAAGGCAAACTGTGTGTTAAAGGAAGGTCTACAGCATTTATATGGTGCAATCGTTATTAAGGCCTTAAAGGGCAAGTCTGACCTCGGAATAACATGTTTTAAATAGAACCAGACAAATCAGATAAACAGATGCAAAAAATAGTTTCATAAAATTTGAACATCTAGTAAACAAGTTAGTAATTTTTTAAATAACATGATAAATAGAGAAAACAACAAAAATTACTAGCATACATAGGCAACTCGGTAGTGAGTTTGTGATGTCATTGCCTCACAACACACCAAATTATTTGTTTACATTAATAACACTAAGTTTCAATTTTTGCCCCAGAATATGATTTTCTCATAACCTGAACCAATTTATACGGTAGACTAGCTATAGTAATAGTGTGTTTTTTGTTTAGTGATTTGCATATAAAGACTTTCACAAAAAAATTCACAAAGTCAAAATTATCGAGAGTAAAAAATAACATATTTATAATAATTTTCAATGTATATTCTATCAAAGAATCATATTTTTCATGAATTTTACAGTAAAGTAATTACTCTGTGTAGGTGAACATGACTTTTATACATGCAAAAACAAAATACTATAAGTAGTCTATGACTTGGTTGAAGTTATGAGGATATATGAGAATCATATATATTATATCTTAGACAAAAAATGAAATTATTATTATCAATATAAAGGAATTAATAGGTGTGTTGTGAGGCAATGACCTCACAAACTCATTACCGCGTTGCCTCACACTTTTATCTGTTTGTCTGATTTTTCTGCTTCTATTGCAGTCAAGTTATTTTGGGGTCAGACTTGCCCTTTTAGTCACACTAGATTGAAAACCGGTTGCCAACCGGTTGCCGACCAGCACAAAAATCCCTGCAAAAACAAGCACTGCCGACTGAAACCCTGAAATTTCAAAAACATTTTTTACTCGGAGACTTGTCGCCCATCGCTTGTACACTGTGTACCCAATCGGTTTAAAAAACCTTAAGCCTTAGTCTCACTGGCCTTACGACCGGTTACCGACTTCCGACAACCACTGATTGGTACTTGCTTGTCAGAGATCGCAAAGAGGTTTTGTCAGTTTTTAAAAGGTTGTCAAGGATTGGCGACTTGTTGTCGGAGCATTTTGGTCCGCGGAAGGTTTAAACCACGGTCTCACTGGCCTTGCGACCCGGTTGCCAACTTCCGACAACCACTGGTCGGTAGTTGATTGTCTGAGATCTCAAAGAGGCTTTCGTCAGTCTTTATTTGGTTGTCAGCAATCGGCAACTGGTTGTCGGAGCATTGGTCGGCTGCAAGTTTACGCTGCTGCATTGGAAAACTTTTGCCGACCGAAATGGTTGTGAAGAGGTTTTTCTTGGTTTTCTAAAGATGGGCGACCGGTCGCAGACTGATCTCCGTCAGATTTTTAGTGCTCGAACAGTGTTTGAAAGTAAGGTCGGTGAATGATCACCGAATAATAAACGACCAGTCCCCTATTGATTCCAAAACAATTACCCAGCACCGACATCCTATCGTAATCAACACCATCCCTACGCCTCCTACGCCTCTTACGCCTATGATCTTAATACTGACATGTGATGACTTACGACATGGCACATACGTATCATTGTTGATCGGCAAAGTGCCTTCCGGACAGAAACATTCACTGACAGGCTCAGTCTGACAAGGCATTTCAACAGGATCGAACTTTTCGCAGCTAGAATACTTATCAGTAGGACAGGCAAACTGCCGGTATTCAAAGGGTTCCACACAGTCAATAGGTGCTGCAGAGTGATACAAGTATGGGGTGAAGAAATATTCGAACTTGTGATTTATATACTTAAAACCTGGAGATGTATTTTTAACTATAATACGATTGTCTTGTCATTCAGATTTTTTATAGAATTCTGCATTAAATTTGTTCATGACTGAAGAATTCATATTCAAGCTCTAACATATTATATAGACCCGGATTCTGAAGTCTGTTTATAACACAACATTTAGTTAAACGGGTTGTAGTTTTCTGTGAACCGTATTTCAAAATACGAGAAAATAAGATCGATTTGTAGACACCTACGCAATCAAGATACTTTAACAATGAGACATAATTACGTAATACTATCGAAAAGTTTGGACTGAAAATATTGCAGCAGACACATTTATCAAAATGTACTTAAACTTGATGTAGATTGAAAAGGGGTAAAAAAAAAAACTCATGCCTTATTTACTTTTAGGCACAACCCTATGCAGTGGCGGATCCAGGGGGCACTTCCGGCCCGTGCCCCCCCCCCCCCCCTTGGAAGAAAATTATGCATTTTGACCTTAAAGTATCCGCCCTTCTGTCGACTGTGCCCCCCCCCCCTTTAGAATGAAAATCTTTTTTCTTTTTTCTTTTTTGTTTGCTTGTCAGAGAATTATGGAGGGAAACTGGACCCCCATAACCCCCCCCCCCCTTAGCGAATAGATTTTTTTTGTCGCTCCCCCCCCCCCCCCAACACTGAGCGACTTTTCGAGAAGCTGGCAAGACCAAAAAAATACTGGTCTACATTCTCCAAAAGTTGACAAACCTGCCCCCCCCCCCCCTTGCTTACACTAAATCCTGGATCCGCCCTTGACCCTATGAACGAAAAAGGACTGAAGCTTCTTAAAACTTACGACAAAAGTCGTCTCTTCTCCAGTCTAGGCATATTCCTTTGTTGGCACACATCGTGGCGTAGGCTTCAAAAGCCCAGCACGAGGTATCATTGGCGTATCATTGGCGTAGCATTCATCATATATACAGTCCTTGAAGTAAGGTGCGGGATTCACCACCGCGTGGCATTTTTCAAAGACGGGATTGTAGATGTGTTGACACCACTCACGAGTGAAATCGACTCAGGGACATGGAGTAGCTGTTTCTTCACAGCCGCAATTTACTCTAAGCTCTGGGGACCCACTCGCAGCAATCATTCTCTTCTTCACATGTCGAATCATTCTTACCGCAGTTTCCTGTTGAAGAGAGTGTGGAGGATCGATGTGATGTGTTTCTTTCACATGTTACAATCCGTCGATTTTATTAAGTGCAATTTATACTTAAAGGGTCAGTCACACCTAGACGATTAAGGTTGGCGATTGTGTACGACTATGGAATTCGTGGCAAAGCTTCATGATGCGTAGTACAAGCGTAGGTGTAGCGTCGCCTATCGCGCTGAGGCGTATGGAGTCGGGTGTGCCCGACGACAGTTTTGAAATGTCCAAAACAGTCGTGATGAAGCGGCTTCCAGGGGAAAATCGTAGCGCAGTTGGGGCCAAGCGTACAGCCAGCGTATCGATAGCGTCCTGTCAGTCTTCGTCATTCGTGGTGAGTCTTGTTGATTCGTAGTGGCTTTGGCATTGAAGATAGATGACGATAGGAGGCGCTAGTACTACGCTTGCGATACGACTGCTACGATTGCAGGACGATTGGTGGCGACTATGGAGGCGTGTGAAACCGTTTAACGACGCTGGTAGTACGCCCATGCCACGATAGCACTAGCCTTCAAGGCGATTCTACTACGCTTTAACCCGATTAGCGTACGCTGGTATACGCTTCAACACGAATCGAATACGCTTTAACACGATTCCAGTACGCTCTAACACGCTAGGGCTACGATATTGGTACGACCACACGACGCTTCTATACGCTCACGTGACGACCCCCCGCGATACACCGCGACTCTATATAAACTGCCACGCTCGAACTTTGTCAAACATTGTACCGCTGGCGCTGCAGGAATTCTTGTACCGAAGTTTTATCGTCCAGAGTTTTACAGTTTATTACTGTATTATTCAACATGCCACCAAGAAGGAAGCCTTCACAAAAGACCCGACGGAAGAAGAGAGACCCCACCCCACCTCCAAGCCCTGGAGCTACCCATGAAAGTGTAAGTGGAGGTGCACAGAGACCCTGAGGCTGAGGAACTTCCGGAGGCGGCTACATTGGAGGAGCAAGTGGACAGGTGGGAGGAGGAGAGTGGGGCCATGAGGGAGAAGGTGAGTTGTAGGGGAAAATGTGTAATAACACCTGAAAATAAAGCACACCTATAAAATGTGTTCTCGATTCGCCAGGGCCTACTCCCACCACCCCTCTCATCAATTTCATGCCGCTTGGCCACGACTTTGGTTGTCGCCGCTCATCGCCCTGAAGCGTAGCTATAGTCGTGTATATGTGACCGGGCCTTAATATGACGCCCCATGTGCAATTCGTATAGTACATGCGGCGTCATTTTGATTCGGTTATTACTTGCGCTAATTAAGCCTATGAAGGCCATTTGCGCATATTGCAGTAATGTAATGCAATTTTTACGCTGTTAATTTTACATTTAATTTTAAATATTAAATTTTCAAATTCATATTGGTCATAATCTACACTTTTATTTAGGTACATGTATGATAAGGATATCCTAAGTTTACGAGCTAGTGTTTTCCATACTTACACCATTATGGTTTTGTTTACGATGCATCTGTTCACATGAGACATCTAAATGTCATACTTTGCAATAAGAGTCAATCTGAATCACAAGTCTAGATTATTTCACCATTTGTCAATGTATCATTTAGTTAATCTTACCTTTTAGATTGTTAGCATCAACATCTTGCAGTATATAAGAGGGATTAGTACATTCAGTGCCCATTTTCTATGTTTAAATTTGCTCATACTACAGGTATCATAAACTTTGTTCTGTGAAACTGAAATCAGAATTAACCACCTGGATTAAACAACAATTACATGTTACTATCTAGTTTTCAATAACACTGTTTTGATGGATCATTACTGAAGAAAGACTTTTTAAATTAATCATTAACCAACATTTCACAAAACTATAAGTTCAATACAAGAGTGCGCCTTGAACACTCCACAGAGTGGATTTGGCATGTTACAATCCGTCGATTTTATTAAGTGCAATTTATACTTAAAGGGTCAGTCACACCTAGACGATTAAGGTTGGCGATTTGTACGACTATGGAATTCGTGGCAAAGCTTCATGATGCGTAGTACAAGCGTAGGTGTAGCGTCGCCTATCGCGCTGAGGCGTATGGAGTCGGGTGTGCCCGACGACAGTTTTGAAATGTCCAAAACAGTCGTGATGAAGCGGCTTCCAGGGGAAAATCGTAGCGCAGTTGGGGCCAAGCGTACAGCCAGCGTATCGATAGCGTCCTGTCAGTCTTCGTCATTCGTGGTGAGTCTTGTTGATTCGTAGTGGCTTTGGCATTGAAGATAGATGACGATAGGAGGCGCTAGTACTACGCTTGCGATACGACTGCTACGATTGCAGGACGATTGGTGGCGACTATGGAGGCGTGTGAAACCGTTTAACGACGCTGGTAGTACGCCCATGCCACGATAGCACTAGCCTTCAATGCGATTCTACTACGCTTTAACCCGATTAGCGTACGCTGGTATACGCTTCAACACGAATCGAATACGCTTTAACACGATTCCAGTACGCTCTAACACGCTAGGGCTACGATATTGGTACGACCACACGACGCTTGTATACGCTCACGTGACGACCCCCCGCGATACACCGCGACTCTATATAAACTGCCACGCTCGAACTTTGTCAAACATTGTACCGCTGGCGCTGCAGGAATTCTTGTATCGAAGTTTTATCGTCCAGAGTTTTACAGTTTATTACTGTATTATTCAACATGCCACCAAGAAGGAAGCCTTCACAAAAGACCCGACGGAAGAAGAGAGACCCCACCCCACCTCCAAGCCCTGGAGCTACCCATGAAAGTGTTGGTGGAGGTGCACAGAGACCCTGAGGCTGAGGAACTTCCGGAGGCGGCTACATTGGAGGAGCAAGTGGACAGGTGGGAGGAGGAGAGTGGGGCCATGAGGGAGAAGGTGAGTTGTAGGGGAAAATGTGTAATAACACCTGAAAATAAAGCACACCTATAAAATGTGTTCTCGATTCGCCAGGGCCTACTCCCACCACCCCTCTCATCAATTTCATGCCGCTTGGCCACGACTTTGGTTGTCGCCGCTCATCGCCCTGAAGCGTAGCTATAGTCGTGTATATGTGACCGGGCCTTAATATGACGCCCCATGTGCAATTCGTATAGCACATGCGGCGTCATTTTGATTCGGTTATTACTTGCGCTAATTAAGCCTATGAAGGCCATTTGCGCATATTGCAGTAATGTAATGCAATTTTTACGCTGTTAATTTTACATTTAATTTTAAATATTAAATTTTCAAATTCATATTGGTCATAATCTACACTTTTATTTAGGTACATGTATGATAAGGATATCCTAAGTTTACGAGCTAGTGTTTTCCATACTTACACCATTATGGTTTTGTTTACGATGCATCTGTTCACATGAGACATCTAAATGTCATACTTTGCAATAAGAGTCAATCTGAATCACAAGTCTAGATTATTTCACCATTTGTCAATGTATCATTTAGTTAATCTTACCTTTTAGATTGTTAGCATCAACATCTTGCAGTATATAAGAGGGATTAGTACATTCAGTGCCCATTTTCTATGTTTAAATTTGCTCATACTACAGGTATCATAAACTTTGTTCTGTGAAACTGAAATCAGAATTAACCACCTGGATTAAACAACAATTACATGTTACTATCTAGTTTTCAATAACACTGTTTTGATGGATCATTACTGAAGAAAGACTTTTTAAATTAATCATTAACCAACATTTCACAAAACTATAAGTTCAATACAAGAGTGCGCCTTGAACACTCCACAGAGTGGATTTGGCGCTACATAAGTTACATTTATTATTATTATTATTATTAAGATTCATGTTTTTATATTATTTCATTTATTTATGCATGTATTATTTTCAATATTTGCTACCCTGGTTGCGCTAGCTTGGTCGGGGAAGAAGACCTGTGGGTCATGGTTGTTGAATTAGCCCTTTCCACATCCAGGCAGCCTACACTGTAATACAACTGTTTGTAATTTTACAGCAAATCTGGTGTCAGCAGAGTCGCCATAACCTCTGATGTAAAAATACAGATTAGTTGTAACTTTTTCCAATGCCATTGATGTACAAATAACATCAGATTAGCTGTTATGAGTAAATACAGAACTAATCTGTATTTTTTCCCCTGTAAAAATACAGATATTTTTTACAGTGTAGCTGATCTAGTCATTGCTTTTAATCAATAAATCATTTTCTTCAGTGTATGAGTATACTGTTTTATCTTGATGTATGTAGCCAAATGAATAATAAATAAATAAAATCAATTGTAGTACGATAAGACGGCATCAGGTCCTAACGGAGTTCTACGTCAGCGAAATGACATGATAGTAACTACAGACCTGGTAAGTAAGTTCTGCATATGATACGCGCATGGTAAGGGTCAATGATGGGGTCATAGATGTTTTTGACACCTGTATGTGTAATATAACCATGATAACAGCACTTGGGATTTTCTGACATTCTCGGTTTAAAATTGTGTTATGTAAGTTAGCAGGGAATAATGAATAAAACATTCTTACCACACAAACCCTCTGTGTTGTAAAAGAGAGCCGCGGGTACCTCGACGCTAAAGTAGCCTACTTGTTGTCTAGTGGCATGAAGTGGACTTCAAGCTCGATCGCGGGGGCTTGGAAGATGAGGTAAAACCCTTCCGATAAGACTTGAAAGCTCGGAAGGTAATCCACTGGTGCTACATGCAGTATTCCGTCAATAACCACCATGTGTGACTGAAAAGTGATTAAGAATCATTTTTGTTTTTCATTGTCAATAATCGAACTAACAATTTGTGTCTTAAGGTAAGGGTAGTGGCAAGGCACAGACTTCGATCGTGCTTTCAATTAACCTGTTCACTACTGAATTCTCTCATCCCCATAGGCTTAATACAGGAGCCACCCTATGGGCAATGGGTTAAACACTGTTTAGTGGAGTTTTTCAAATCTCATGTTTCTCATTTCTTTCGTATAACAACAATACTTTTTCAAAAATGCTTTACATGAGAGATCTCACAAATTAGATAATTTAAATCTCTTGTACGAATATACATTATCGCTTTGAAAAGGTAGAATAATGTTCATTCAAACCATCGAAGTAGAGGCTTATCAAGGAAAGATATGAGTCCTTAAAAGAGTGGACTGGGGTACTTCTAGCACGTTTCAGGTAGGCCTGCTCAAGAGACGTTTATTAACATTTTGTGAGCTGCAGTTCGAAATTTTGTTGAAGCCTTAATTACAGTTAATCCTGAACTTCAAAAGTGGATTTTCTGCAATGTGTAACTTGCCCTCAGTCTTACTCTTAAAAATCTCTTCGACAACTGAAGCGTAACAAATTTAGAAACATAATCATTTGTTTAGAACTTACACCGTCAGGAGAGACGTTGTGAATGAGGACGGTGTAGAGCGGGGGATCATGGCTCTTGTCCTGACTGAGGATATAGGTACAGTTACCCTGGTGGTCGAAATCATTCCCGTTGAAGTCCGTGTAGTGGGGATCGCCGTAACCATGGCAATAACCTTCATGAGAAAATTAATCACAAATATTGTTTTCACTATTGTACTGCATTTAACTGTCATTCTTTCGGTATTGATTAGGTAACATCTTCATTTTGCTTCAAACGTTTGAAATTCTGTAGAACATTGTTCGAAACCTGAAGTTAACCGGATTTTTCCAGAGATCGCTGATAAGTAACATATCAAAGAAGTCAAATAAAATGACGAGAAATGGGAGAGCGGAAATGGGAGAGCGGAAAGGGGATTTTTTTTGTCTCTGATATCATACATGTTTATAAAATCAAAACATCTTCGACAACTCAAAGATTTGTTTTTGTTTGACATAAGTATTATCAACTTAATGAGATAATGAGATAATTCAAGAAATTTTCACAGCCTTCCAGCGGCGTCATACTGTTATCAATATCATCATAGATTTTACTGATCTACTTATATACTTTTCAAAGGTAATCGTGTTCTGAAAGAAAAATAGAAAATAAAGAAAAATAAAGCATATCAACCATGGAGAGAGTTGTTCAAAAGCAAATACATTATAACTTCATTGAAGATTACTTACAGGTGTTAGACGGAGGCGTGTACAGGGATGGGGTGAACATGGGTGTAGCGGTAAATTCTTGAGTAGTTGTTGACTCTCTAGTATAGGCACAGTGGGAGAGGTCTCTGGTTCAGTTGTGAAGAAGTCCCAGTATGGCGTGGTTGTGGTTTCCCAGGGTGGCGTGGTTGTGATATACGGAGTGGTGATAGGGGGTGTGGTAGTTGGGCATGCTTCCACGCATTTACCCTCATGGTAGAACTGTCTATCAGGACAGCTGAATCCCTCCACACATGTGTCAGGGCAATCACCGTTGTCATCCCACCGTTCCTCATGTGCACAGACGTCACAAACTGGGATGCAAGGGTTGTACTCCAGACATCCATCGCATTGGATTGCTGCAGGTGGAAGGAAAGAAAAACGAAAGTGAAATTGTTATAAGGTGATCTGTACTTCAACTGTACATGTGTCGTGTACCAAATAACATACCAACTGTTTTATTGCAATTTAATTTCAATTTATTTATACTCATCCACCTATTTCTTTCAACATATCGCTATAAATTAGCGGCACATTTTATGGAGGAAGAAAAAGCGGCCATTATCAAGAACGAAAATGGCACTTATCAGAAAAGGAAAGGAGCAGTAATGTGTCACATTAAAAAGAGCAATTATCAGAGGATAAAACATGTGGTATTTGTCGCACATGAATATTTGCACTTTACCAGAGGCGAAAAGGCACTTATGAGAATAGAAAAGGGGCGTTTTTTATAAAGGAAGAGGGGCTCTTATCAGAAGGAATAAGTGTACTTCTTAAAAAGAAAAGGAACCCGTGTCAAAATGAATTAAGGGGAAATTATCAAAGGTGTAAAGGGGCACTCATCAGAGATTACAAGTGTCACCTGTGAACATAAGTACATTTATATTCTAGTGTTAATTCTCCTTTAATGATAATTTTCATTTTTCATTTCATTTATTTCCACAATAACAGCAAATAATTTTACAAAGACATTCACTTTACAAAATCATTATCAGCAATGAAAAAGCAACCATTAAGAATGATACTAAATCTGGCACATAAATTCGGTTTTAAAACAAAATTAAATTTAAGTTTCAAATTGTAAGTAATAAATGATAGATGTATTGTAGAGGAAACCTTGGAAAACAAAGCTTGAAAATTCAGGTTACCTGAATTGCGTGTACAGTTCATCAAGACTTAAAGAGAAGGCTGAGTTCTGGGAGAGGTGAAAATGATCTTTCACATTCTTTTTATGTCAGAAAGAATATCATACTAGAAGTGTGTCCTGAAAATGCCCTCATATTCGAAATATGACGAGAAATAGCTGAAATGTTCGGGCCAAACATTCATGCCACTTGTTTGAGCAGTCCCATATACCCATTTCTGTGTGCAGTACATGTACTTTTCAGCGAGATTGGGTCTATTTCTTGTAATTTTGATGATTCCAAAACCTCACAGTATAAATCAATTCTTACGTAGACGTGTTCAGCCTTTCCTAATTGGTAATCGCATGACCAGAACTCAAATTTATTTCACTGGTCAGTTGTTAGTTGTCAAAGATCGCAAAGTGGTTTGTCAGTCTTTAAAAGGTTGTAAGCGGGTGGCGACTGCTTGTCGGAGCATTTTAGTCGGCTGGAGGTTTACGCTGCTGCATGGAAAACCTTTTGCCAACCAAACTGGTTGTGGAGAGGTTTTCCAAGGGTGGGCGACAGTTCTAAGACTGATAGCCAACTGATCTGTAGTGCTCGTCGACCATCGGCAAGTTAGTTGTCAGAGATTGAAAATATGTTTTTTCAGCTTTTAAAAGGTTGTCAGGGATTGGCGACTGGTTGTCGGAGCATTTTGGTAGGCTGGAGGCTTGAGCATTACAATGTAAAGCAGAGTAAATTGAGAGGTTTTTTGCAATAACTTCGTGATGACATCAGCTTTTTTTTACTATGCTTGTTAAGTATATATATATATATATATATATATATATATCATCAAACATATCCCAGCCGCTATCGAAAAGCGCATTTCATCACTTTCATCAAACGAAGAAGCATTCAGAAAGGCAGCCCCTATATACAACGAAGCTTTGAACAAAAGCGGCTACAACACTGAAATAAGGTACACTAAAAATGAATCGGAATCCGAGCCAAAAAGAAAAAGGAACCGGGGCAGAAAAACCATCTGGTTCAACCCCCCTTACAGCGCGAATGTCAAGACTAAAGTAGGGAGGCTATTCATCAACCTAGTAGATAGGCACTTCCCCACCGGCCACAAGCTCCATAAAATTTTCAACCGAAATAATACCAAAGTAAGCTACAGCTGCATGAAGAATATGGACGCAATAATTAAAACTCACAACGACAGCACACTAAGAAAAACAAACCCCCTCAACCAACACCCTGAAAAAACGTGCAACTGTAGGAAAAAAGAAGACTGCCCACTACAGGAGAACTGCCTAATCTCGGCAGTTGTCTATAAGGCAACAATAACCCACGGGGAGCAATCAAAAACGTACATAGGAAACACAGGGGGAACATTTAAAGAGAGGTATAGAAACCACACCAAATCATTTAGAAACCAGAAATATGAAAATGAAACCGAATTATCAAAATATGTATGGGAACTTAAAAAGAGAAGCATAGACTACGAAATTATTTGGAGCATCATGAAAAGATCTAATACGCATAGGAGAAAAAGCGGAAACTGTAACCTCTGCCTTGAAGAAAAGTTACTGATAATAATAAACAAAACAAACGCGTTGAATAAACGCAGTGAGATTATCTCTAAATGCCGCCATCACACCCCGAAACCACTCGACCGTATCAAACCACATCGTCCCATGCGGATCTAACTATGCCCAGTCATTCGCCTGATGAACGCCGTTGCGTGAAACCAGTGGTAGCGAGACTAAAGCACTAGGAACAAACTATATATATATATATATATATATATATACATCAAAAATAGAAGTTCTGCTCGGAGATGAAATGTAAATCGCAAACAATAAACGAAGACACTCCGCATGTAAATGTTTCACGCAGCTTTGTTTTGGATGGGATTGTTGTGTTTCAAATAAATCATACTTAATAAGGATCTAAGTGCGAAAATTATACTCCCTACTTGGTGGCGATATATATATATATAGTAAAATGATAGTTTTGCTTCGGACTTACAAAGTTAAGGAACAAGAAATCAATAAAGATATATATATATACATGTATATACCTGCCAAATTTCAAACACCTGGATATAAAGTTCGCTAATTTAGAGCAAATTGAAATTACTTCGGCATTTACCCCAAAACATGATTTTGCCGAGTAACTTTCGCAAAGTGAGTCATGTTAATGGGTGAAAAGGGTAGGCTACATCTCGAAGTATCTCAATCCTATAAAGGTACGAGTTTAGCCAGGCATAATGGAGTTATACGGCTACACAAAGATATCCATTTTTGAGAACTTTAGAAGCGTGCTCTTAATATCGTGCATTACTATTGACGAACGAAATAAAAGAAGATGAAGAAACTGAAACTTTGAGAGAAAATATGGGAGATGTGTAGCAATTATTCATGTTCGGGCATGAATATTTCAAGAAATCTATCGGTTCTCAGTTTCGGATTTGAATTTAGAGTAAAAAGATGGATATTCGGATTGCAAGTTATGCATTGCAAATGAAAGAACAACTCTTGCACTATCTAGAGCAATATGTTAGAAGTTTGTAACGCTGTAACATCAAGGATAGGTGATTATAGGCTAAAAGAAAGGTATAAAAATGGACCAATAACGGACCAGTTGGCGCCTGGACGGTCATGTATGAGTAATTTCGGAAAATAAAGAGTTCAGAGCATGGCATGCAAAAGAACAAGCATACAATTTTTGAAAGAAAATGGTCAAGAAGAAGGGACCTAATTGTAACTCACACACTACGTACAAAACGAATGTGGTTTGGGAGGGAAAGAAGAATAGGAATACACAGAGCGCACAAGATTAAGGCACTAGCGATGGTATCAATACAGTTATTAGCCCAATAATTTGTAAATCTGTTTTTCACTAAAGGATTTTTTTTGTATTCTTAAAAGAAAATTCCATAAAGTAACATTTGATAATGAAATTTGTTTGCAAAAATGCTTGCTTATTCTCGAAGGCCATCCTCGAAGTCAAACTGTGTGTTGAAGGAATGTCCACAGCATTCATATTCAATTCAATTCAATTCAATTCTTGTTTATTTCACCATCCATAAAAATAACACTACATTGGTAAATATAATACAAAACAAAAATCTATCATTTAAGAATAATTTATGACAATGAAAATGGTGGACTCGAATAAGGCGTAAAACAGTGGCCTTGTGTGATGAGCGACCAAAGGAAGTACAAATACTAAATAATTGAGAAGCGAAACAAAACAAAACAGACACACACATAAAAAAGAACTATAACATAAACGTGACAAGCATGTCTATAAAGGAAGAACGATATTCATGATATTGGATTGCAGCTAAGAACTTAAATATTTAGCAATAAGATATGTCTTCAAGTTTTTTAAAAGTTTTAAATTATTACCGGAACTAATGTCTTTTGGGATTGAATACCATAGTAAAGGGAAATTATAACGAACTTTTTACCACCCATCGATGAAATTGACTGTTATTACGAGTCTCATAATTATGAATTTGTAAATAGAAAACATTTCACAAACATTATTTGGTAACATATTCTTGAAATAAAAGAAGCATAGCAGAGCAATATAATATGTATATAAATCAAATATGATATGATAGGCCTACACTCTGTATTAAGTTACACTAGAGTGGAAACCGGTTGCCGACCAGGACAATAAAAAAAAACTGAAATCCCGAAATCCCGAAATTTGAATTACATTTCTTAATCGGCGACTTGTCGCCTATCGGGTGCACACAGGGTGGCCGATCTGTTTCAGACCGGTCGCCCACCTTATAAAACCGCTTAAACATCAGAAAACAAACATCATTGGTTGGCGACCAATCGTTAACCAATGAACATATTACAAGATTGCATCGTAGAAACAATGTAATCAGCACCTCAATTGGGAAGTAATGCTACCATGAATGCTACAGATTACTGATTGTCGTTGGTCGGCGATCAGACACTGCTATAGTGTGACTTAGGCTTAAGACACCCCCCCCCCCCCTCCCCCACGACATTGCAGATGTGATGATGTCAACTGCCTGTCTCCCCATTCATGTTTTTAATCTACAACCACTCAATAGAGTGCAACCTCATTTAACACTCTGATTATTGCTTCCTTACCTTCCAACTGTGTCCAAACTCGATTGGAGACGTCTCTGGAAGACCTCCAGCAGGAGATAAAAAGTCATCACTGACTAGGTCGTTAAAGTTACCGCACAGACCTCCCACCTAATGGAATACAAGGTAGGTCAGGTAAGCACACGGTTTGTTAAAGAGAAGGTCGAGTTCTGGTAACAGTTGAAAAATAATTTGTAAAACTTTTTCATTAATTTTATTTTTCTTCCAATGTTGGAGGACACGTGGTAGTTATGTCGCATGAAAGGATTGCTCTTGAAGTGCTCTATTTCAAATACATGTATTTCACCAACTTTGCACCAGCTGTGTTGCAAAATGCTTTTCCAGTACCATGTAGGCCTACCTACAGTATATCTGTGTCCGGTGCGTTTTCCTGTTTGTGATTTTCAGCAAGATTCAGTCAATTTGTTATGATTGATTATCAATATTTTATAGATATTATTGATTGTTGATAATTTTCACAACTAATTTTTTATGATTCTAAAACCACATAATACAAAATCGTGCCTACTGACAATGAGGAATAACACTAATACATTGTTTTAGCAGTGAAATTGAATGACCAGTACCAGCACAGACACCAAGCAAGGACTCGAACCCTTATGCAATAATTTGAAGTCAGTTAAAATCTAGTTTTACCTTTCCTTTGTACATGGGATCAAGTTTGACCTGGATCCATGTACCCTGATCCCAGATCAGTGTGATTTCACGATTAGTATGCACGTAGACGTAGTTTCCAACGAGGCTCAACCGGAAAGAACCAGCTGAGGGTGGAATTGGTTTGCCCCGGACAAAATTCAACCTCTCTTGGTTATTTCCAGCTCCTGGTGATGATAGAAATTTTATCATCGGTTTATTATTCAAATTTAATTGTTTTAGTAAATGAGCTATATCAGGGAAAACAGGACAACATTTGAAGTGTTTTTTGTGCTTTACGTTAGTTCATGCATACTTTATAACCCTTAAAGTCACAGGCGTAGCCAGGATTTTTCAATAAGGGGGGGGGGGGCACAGGGGTGTCAATCCGCGTTCATGATACTAGGGATTATGGCACCCGGGGCAAAAAATGAAGTCCCCCCCCCCCCCCCCCCCCCAGTACCTAAACTTATCTTCGTCATCGAAGGAGCAAAGCAATCGAGCGGCATATTTTTCAATTTTTAACCCTAAAAAAACGCAATTTCTTGTGCATTTTATCCAGGAAAATTTTGCAATAACCACTGCAATTGAGCGGTATAGAAGCTCGAATTTTGTACATTGATAAGGGGTTTTCTATTCACTCACTTCTACAATCGGGAGCAAAACTAACGAAAACCCTGAAAGGCTTCAGAAAGTGTCGAGAAATTCAGCAAGGCTATACTTGAATGCTGATTTATATACTTTATCCTACATCGGGGCGCAATATTTAGCAGGAGTCGTATGAAACATATATGATATAGGGAGCAAAATAATTACATCTTACATCCCTTTAAGCTATTTAAGAACTATATAGGCCTACTGGGGGCGCAAAACTACGAGATCCTGAAAAATAATAAAAATGCGAGGGAGCAAAGCGACCGAGCTTTTGAAAATTTTCACATTTCAAACCTTCAAAAACTAGATTTCTAGTGCATTAACCCTGCGGATTTTGGGGTTCGTATAAAGATTATGATTTTTCTTTCTGCTCCCCCCCCCCCCCCCCTCCTCTAGATACGCCACTGAGCGAAGCGACCGAGCGGGGGTGGGTGTGAGAGGGGGTATCCCGCTCCCACACCAGGGACTTTTTCGAAAAAGAGCATCCCAAACTTTTTTTAATGAATAAAAGGAATGCACGGATCTACGCCAATGGACGGAACCCCTCAATTGAGAATGACAATGCGAGCGAACGAATTTTCTTCCATATTTTCGCATTGTAATTATGGCATTTCTTATTTCCTTACTTCTAATAATCAAAGAATGTGATGGTATTTTAAGGTCAAACATAATGAGTTTGGATAATGTATCATAATTATATTGGGGGATGATAATACAGGCCTTTGAGAGAAAGCTAACGGCTCGTAACACTTTTTTTTAGGCGGAAAATTAGTTTGACGCCCTGGCTGATTTTAATTATTTTGGACGTAATACTGCACTGTAATAGGGATGGGTGCAGGGAGGGGAGTTGCCTCCTTCCCGCGCGAAGCGCGAAAGCTCTGACGTTTTAACAAATTTGAGAGAAAGAAAACGGCTAGTAGCAATTTTTTTGTTAAGGCGGAAAGTTATAGTTCGACGCCTGGATTGCTTTTCAATTATGTGAACTCAACATTTCACTGTATGTAACAGTGGGTGCAGGGAGAGGGGAGTTTCCCCCTTCCCGCGCGAAGCGCGAAAGCTCTTAATGTTTTACAGTAAATTTGAGAGAAAGCTAACGGCTCGTAACACTTTTTTTTAGGCGGAAAGTTAGTTTGACGCCCTGGCTGATTTTAATTATTTTGGACGTAATACTGCACTGTAATAGGGATGGGTGCAGGGAGGGGAGTTGCCTCCTTCCCGCGCGAAGCGCGAAAGCTCTGACGTTTTAACAAATTTGAGAGAAAGAAAACGGCTAGTAGCAATTTCTTTTTTTAGGCGGAAAGTTATAGTTCGACGCCTGGATTGCTTTTCAATTATGTGAACTCAACATTTCACTGTATGTAACAGTGGGTGCAGGGCGAGGAGAGTTATTTCCCCCTTCCTGCGCGAAGCGCGAACGCTTTGACGTTTTAGCAAATAGAGAAAGATAACGGCTTGTATAGCGCCTTTTTAGGCCTTTTTCTCTCGCTTCCCCCGCTTTTTCGCTGTCGCTTTTTTTTTTTTTTTTTTTAGTGGCTGAATAGCGGGGCCATGGCCCCCTTGTGCCCCCCTGTCTACGCCAGTGCTTAAAGTATTAAATGAAAATTAATAGTGTGTGAAGTGAACTGTTCATCTTCGTTTCTTTTTATACCGTTTGCTTGTTTGTGTTTTTCTCCTGATTTTATAATAGCTTTAACGTAGTGAAAAGAATGTCAACAGTAATATTTCTTTACCTAAAGTGAAAGTAATTGATTTGGTGCAGGTAACGCCGGTTGTTCCACATGGAATGTTTCCGACGATGATGTGGAAAAATGGAATTCCAGAAGCCTGACTGAAACTATCAGTCACTAATACATAGTCGCAGTCGCCTTGGAAGTCGAAGATCGAACGACCATCGAATGTCTTATAGTGAGGGTCTCCCCAAGCCGTACAAGCACCTGAAGAAAAAAAGAATTGCCTCAGAATTTAGGCTAAGGGTTTGTTGTAAAATCAGTACTCAAACAAATAGACTTTTGTTTTTTGTTTTTTGGGTGTATTGGACCCCCCTTCTCAAAATAATGAAGCAGCCCCTGCATAGGCCGTGTGTTTGAAAATGAAGAGGTTTCTTAATGTTTTTCAAGCAACCCTCAGAGGAAACTGATCAAGTAATTCCATACCCTGTGATTAGCGTAATCATTCAGACGAGAATTGGAACTGACTGTTGTATGGGCCACTGTTTCTGCTCCTTAATTTTCTATGTAAGTAAAAAGGGATGCTCGTAGAATAAATACACGTCTACACTTGATCGGACTAAGAGTGGTCATTCACTGACTTTTTACCCTCTAATTGTAATAAGCCTTATTTGAATAATATTTGTTAAGATGAAGTTATCAAAACAGTTCTTCTCTATTTATCTTAGTGTTGCATTTCCATGATGACAACCATGGCGATATGACTTATAATCATGGAGAAAATGGAGTTGATCTGAAAGCTTGTATAACTGATGCTAGGTGTGATACTTTAGGAATATCATATTACATTATCATGTCAAGTAATATTGTCTATAAAAGGAGAATGATAAACGTACCATGACAGTTACTCTCGAGGCATTGCCATTTGCTGTTTGTACAGGTGCTGTTAGCAAAAGAAAAACATGAGTGAAATCAATAAATATTTCATACGTTTAATATTTGATAAAAAAGTGAGTTGCATTACTGCAATAAAGGAAAACACGGTCATTCATTCATCCGACGAAAGCAATTGGTGCATGCAAAATACCAAAATATCAACTCAAAGTTTGCCTCATCGTACTGATTTGTACAGTGTTAATTTCACGTGGCGCGACGAAGAATAGCCCAGTCGCTGAGGTAGTCCTACATGACACCTCGTGTGCAACGGGCATTATACAGGGCCATTGCCATGGTCCCATCAACACTCACCAAGAGTGGCATTCATCAGTTTGAATGGTGTATCCTTCCGAGTAGCTATGCCCTCCGTGGTGACAGGGGCAACTGGTGGGCAGCACACAGCTACTTCCGTTCCAGACAGAATCATCAGCACACACGCACCCTCCATAGCAGGTGGCAGCCGAGCAAGCCTCGAACTCATGCATGTTGGCGCAGGTCTTGATACAAGGGCTGACACAGGGGACGTATACCTCGTTGGCGAGACACGCATCCATGGGACAGTCCAACTCCTTGCATGTCCACGCTCCGGAGTTACAGTCGCTATGGATGAAACCAATTTTTTGCATGATTTTATTTTTGTTGTTGTTTTGTTTTGTTGTTCGATATGGTGGTAGCTAAATTAGTTCCCTCAGAGTCAGATCCGCACTGGGTGTGATTTTTCATTAAAAGCTAAAATGATTGAACAGTTAACATGCAAAATTACTGCATATACAACTATCTGTATGGTAACACTACATCACATTACAGCTTAAAAGATTCTTGAAGCTGAAATGCACATAGATGTTTCAGTTTTCTGTTCATTGAAACTATCGACCCCGGGGGGGGGGGGGGGGGGGGGCACTCCCATATAATGTCACACATGTATGTGCCGCTGTGACGTCCCCCATTTTCAACCTTCTCGGGCCGCTCCCATGATATGCGATTTTCACTAAACGCACCTCGATCACTGTCGTTTGGCATCGGACTCGCTCCCTAGATATGAGAAAACAATGCGCACAGCCCAATTGTAGGGAAGGGTCGCTCCCTAGCCTCCCAGGCCAGAGCAGCGGGGGAGCTGGGCGGCCTGGTGCCCCCTGGTGCTAGCGGCGGCTCAGCGAGATCAATCTGCATGCGACATTGAGTCCTGAATTCAGTGCAGTGGCGATGGCATGTGTCCAGTGTTAAAAACAGCGCTGCGACCGCTGACTCAGCTTAACACATGCACCGCATGTGTACCAGAGTAGTGATATCGGGAGCAGCTAAAATTAGCTCTGCCCATAAGCTCTTTCGCTCCTTAGACCCTCAAAAATGAGCTTCCTCAATTAACCATTTAGCTCCTTAGCCCCCTGTTTTGAGATTGGCAGTGCCCCCCCCCCCACCCCCCCCCCCCCCCCCCCCCCCGGCTATCGTTCCAATAATTCATGTAATATGGAATGTTTGTCATCCTGTATTTCCATTTTTTATCTGGAAGTGTGATGTTATGGCGTTGTTTTGTCTTGGATTAATTCGTCGTGACAAAGGCACGATAATATACTCACCAGAAACCACAACCCTTCTCGATCCTCTCCCCTGGGGCAAATGTCTCCCCACTGTCCGGGTCTACACAGCCGCAGTTCTCAGGAGCTACGCATGCGCCGCTGGGAGCCATGACGGAACCATCGGGACATGCGCATCCTTCTACGCAGGTCTCATCGCAGACCGAATTGGATGAGATGGCGTTGCATGTCGTTTCGCACATGGGATGACAAGGGCTGTAAATGAGTCCACCCTCGCAGCCGATCCCTACAAAATGGTTTGGACAATATCAGCAGTACATGTTAACGTATTGATATCAGAGTTTTAAATTACATAATTATTAGGTATGATTCTACACTTTATGTTTCGAAATGCTTGCAGCAGTACCAATTATTTACGATACAAAATTTAGTTCAAATGTGGAATTAAATTTAGACATTACATCCATAAATCTCAACTTAAGAACTATTATTTTTAGAATACTTCTACATGTGATTATTAAAATGGCGTGACGCGGCCATTCATTAAGAGTTTAATACGACACATTTAACTTTGGACCTTTGGAAGCAATTTAGCATTATTCTTTTTCTCTATAAGAAGGCAACTTGGAATACAAACTTTAGCTTACCACATCCAGGAGTGTCTGCTCGCCAGTTAATGATCACGCCTATCTCTGCACACTTGGTTGCATACATAGCAAAGATTTCACATTTGCAGGTGTCCCCAGACTCACAGTTACATACATCACGCCGGCAGGCTTCATAAAACACTTCCGGATCAACATATTGCCGGCAAGCTAAAGACAAACGAGAATAAAGTGAAAATACGATTGCTTTTTAAATTCCTTATAAAAGAATATTTTCTATACTGCAAAATAGAAAGTTTATCTTGTTACTGTAAACAGACCGATAGTTACTGAGAAAAACGCAAGAACTTCCAAGCTATGAATACAAATACATTGGTCAACTAAGCCTTACAAATAGGAATTGTTATGCAGTCGGATATCAACGCTCTAAATGTTTAAAATAATCCCTCTGCCTTTTGCACGTTGCATAATTGTTTCAAGGCTACCCCAACCGTTTAGCACTGATGATATCACCCTCCTCGTCTAGTTATATATTCTCTTCATTTCAACTTATTATTTTTTCATGATAATAAAAACCTCAAAGTTGAGAGGTTGGTTGCTCTCCAACCCATTGCAGCGTCCCTAAAGGAACTCTGTAGGGGGAACTTACCAGCGAATACCTCATCGGTGTAGAGTCGGTAACATTCTAGTTCAGCTGTTAGAGCCTTTTGGGAGTAGAGATCACAAGGGTCAGTGCCTGGATCATCGCTGGCATCGGGACAGGATGAACCAAGCTTCCACTTGTTAGCTGGGTTTGATTCGATATCACCTGTTGAGAAAAACATTCCGAGAAAAACGATGAGATGGTCAGAGCATGAGTATTTACAAATAATTTATAGAAACCAGATTCCAGATCTCAATACAAAACAACTATCTCCTGTAGATCGACAGCCCTAATCCCCATGTTTACAAAGAAATGTTGAGACACAAAGTATCGTTCAGATAAGCGAATTTTATAGCCGTGAATTACCTGCTTCGGTGTAGAAGTCATCGCGCAGGTTGTTGTTGTATGTACCACAGGGACCATAGGTTGCATTGAGGTGCCTTTCATCAGCCATCACCACTACGCGATTGTTGCCATCGAAGAGGATGGTCAGGCCATTAGCCATCACGGCCTGTATGCAATTGGAATTACAAAACCAACAAGTTGTTGAAATGTAAGAGATCTTGAATATATTACCAATGATATGAAAAAATAGAATGGGGCATCTTAAAGTGTCATGGGTTTTTTGTTTTGTTTTCTGTATTGTTTTGTTTGCTTTTTGTTTTAATTTTGCGAGTTTACAGGTTAAACCTGTGTCCTTCATTGATCTGTAAATACCTAAAGATCTAGGAACTCAGTTGCAGTCAAACGTGCTTCTATTCTAACGTGGTTCAAATTCAAAATTTTGCAGTAAATCTAACTTACAGCAGTTTGATGATGAGTTGGTTGGTTCAAGTAGATACCACCAACTGTCTTAGGGAACTCTGTCACTTCTTGACCATTGGTCAGCATTTGATGGCCTCTGCGCAGACGAACTACATTCATTCCATCTTCTAGAACAATGGCCTTGACACAAGAGGCGCCCTTCATTCCGCAGGCGGCATTTTCGATGTTCACCTTGTACAGGCTGCCCAAGCTCCAACAGTCCTTGAGGGTGTAGGTGCAGGTACCAGCGAAATCGTAGTCATAGTTGTCGAATGTGGGGTAATGGCCATATCCACTGACTTCTTCTTCACGAAGTAATGTCAAAGAAAGAAGTTTTTCAGCCCGTTAAATTAAAAATAGAAATTCTTTTTTTCTCGCAATTTTAGCTGAATATCGCCATTTGATATATATCAGTCACTGCTAAAAGAATTTCGTCATTAGCTGAAGAATAGGCTTAATTTATGAGAAGTACAGTGCGAGTCAGAAAATATGTTACACTTTTTTAAATGCTTATATTACAAATATGATAGAAATATCAAAATTCTTTCAACCACAGTTAGATAGAATAACTCTTCCAGTTTTATTTAATAATAATAAGTGGGGAATCAGTAATGAATTTACTCGATAGGTATCAATTAATGTGTCTGGGTGAACATCAATTTACGCCAACATCAACAATGCCTTGCCTGATTTGGATTCCACTGTACAATGAGAAAGAAAGCCTTTTGTAATGATAATTGGGGTTCCTGAAGTTCAAGGTGTACAGCAGCCCACCTGCAGACCTGGATGACTTGCAGCAACGAATGGTCAGAGCAACCAAGCAACCAATCTGTGAGAAGACAGGCAGACACTTCGTAGGGCCATGGCAGCGATGCTCCATCGAGCTCAGAAATGCATCAAGAGAAGCGGACGCCATGTGGAAGATTGAAAACTATGTCCAAGTGCTCAAAATGACTATGAAAAGGACTTTTCAGTGAAGATCACTGAATTTCATGATTTCTGGCTTTATTTATTGATTGGTTCTCATGTTTATTTGTCTTGATTGAACATAATGCATAAACGTTACGCTCATTGTTTGTGTGAATAATGTTTTCTCTGTTTCAGCATGTAATCATACATAGCATACGACTTGGCGCAAATGAGTTTTGACTATCTTTCAAACAATGGATGTTGTGCACTCAACCGTAACAGCAACAACAAATGTTACCAAACAGCAAACGTATATATACTCTATCCATTCTTGCTAAAAAATACTCTCTGTTAATCCCACATTTTGAAAACACTACTCCATTAAAAAAGGGTAACAGTTTTTATGACTCACACTGTAGTATGTATCATTCTCTGTCTGTAGGCATTCATTGAATAATTGTATAAACAAGGAATCATACCTCCGCAGTCATTCTGTGGGCACTGCCACTTTCCATCAACGCATTCACTGAAAGTCAAGGAAAAGATTTCGTAAATAATAGCAGCAAAGTTGGTGGTTGATTGTAATCAGTGGTTTACTAACAGATTAATTACATCAGATTTCTCTCCTACTCTCATCTCTTTTCCGTGTGTATTGTGACCAGGCCCCACAAAACCACCAAAAAGTCGCACTGTGTGATTTTTAGTTAGAGCTCAATCAATGTGTTTTTGGTTGGCATGGTCAGATTTTAGTTTTTGATGTTTCCTGAAAGATTATACTTTTTTCTAAGTAATCTAAAAATTTGGAGGCACCAAACAATCTAAAAGTGGTATTTTTTACAGTTTTTTTTAGACTTATGTGTGTCTTCTCTGGATTTTGTTGTATTACTTTTCTTTTTTACGACCCTGAATACTTGTCTCATTTTGATCTCCCATAACTTTTAAACATGATAAGTTCTTGCATTGATACTTGTCCACTATGATGAACAGGATATGCCTAATTAATATGCCAAGTTATAGGACAATCTGATAATCCCTTCATAGAAATTTCCATTGAGTTCTTATCCTCCTTTTGTCACCTAAGCATAACGCCTTGTCAGAGTGCTTTAATAGAATGCAAACTTTAAACCCTTATTTCTCACAAGTAACATTCTGAGGGACTGTGCATTCTACTCTTTGTACAGTGAGTTAGGAACATCCAATGCTAATGGGTTATATATCAGTTTAAAGCTGGGAATCTCCTCTTTCAGAATCAGACGACATTTATATATCTGGCGACATTTTGGTGGTTTGTGGTGTCTGGTCACATTTTTAATCTAAAAATACCCTTAATTTCCTTTCTCCAATTACAGAAAGACATGAAACCTAGTAAAATTAAAAAAAAAAAATTACAAAACAAAAAACTTTATTTCGAACATTTTGCCATTTTCTTCTGAGCATTGATTAGTGCATTCCATTTAAATATATCATACTATACTCTACCGTATCGTCAGAAGGAAATTATTTGAAATGCAGTATGAAATGTCATCATAAATAGACAAACATAGTCATGTAACAGATGAAAAGTGAAAGAATAAGTAGATTTAGTGGTTCAAACAGATGTCGAGACTCAACAAAATGGCCCTATAAGAAAAAGAAACTGTTCGACTGTACCTCGTCATAAGCGACCTTGCTTACCACGAGCTTCAGAAGAACCCATGACTTGATCTCTGGGCTACTTACCATTCGTTGCATCCATCTGAGATCTGCTTTCCTGGCTCGTACTCTTTTCCTTGCCATGAGCAGAAGCATTGGTTAGCGTTGACACACTCGCCTGATGATGATCGGTAGGTTCCTGTAGGACAGTGACAACCCTCAATGCATCCCACTGTTTCATCGGTCTCGCAGTCAGCTGGCCGTGCTGGAGCCCCTCTGAGTGCACGTCGATCCGCACTGGTCGTACACTTTGTCCAATGGACACAGGAAAGCTGTATGGTGAATGAGTATTAAAACCATAATGATTGTTGTTGGATGAGTATTCAACACGCATACCTGTGTACTTGAAGCAAACAAATGTGACCCGCCGCCTCAAAACCTACAATAAGTCGCACAGACCACAACGTAGCAAACAGCCCAAAATAGTAAATTTGCTTGGATCAGTCGATTTTCTTTTTTTGATAGAAATGGGTAGTTTCATTATCATTCTATCATGTCTCAAGTTTGTGAGTCGTTATTCGACTTAGACATATG
Source organism: Heliocidaris erythrogramma (assembly GCA_025617745.1). Lineage (NCBI taxonomy): Eukaryota > Metazoa > Echinodermata > Echinoidea > Camarodonta > Echinometridae > Heliocidaris > Heliocidaris erythrogramma. The sequence goes on from CM046856.1 coordinate 15,525,640, forward strand.
TTTTGGGGGCATTTTAAAATGACTCCTTTTTTTCACCTGTCGAGCTAATCGACGTTTGGAGAGCTTTTGTAATACTTTCATTCAATGCCCTATTACTACTTTACCTCTAAAGGTATTAAATTGATTTTTGGAGTGAGTAATGAATAGGTGATCCTGGAGCAGCCTGCCAAAATTCAGCCTAATCTAATAATCCCTTCATACGGGTTGATATGGCCATTTGAATACCCAGTTTTACTTGGGCGCACACAGAGAGGGAAGGTTCAGCACTCTTTTGTTCCGAACTTAAACGGCCATTTTCTCTGAATTGGAGTTATTGATTGCTGGTTACATACTGATTTAAAGGTGTTATCATGGAGTAAACTAGGTAAGTGATATACCAATGGAAAGCTGGGAATCTCTACTATCAGAAAATGTATATAAAAAAAATAATTTTGGCGACTTATTGTAGGTTTTGAGGCGTCGGGTCACAAACGGATGTTTTTCATGATCACCATTGATTTAGAGTTTCGGACAACTACCCCGGACTACTACAAGGACATTTACTCCCTAGGATAATCATCTCGGTATAAATATTCCAGGACAAATACACAGAGGACACCAACTACCACCAAGAAACAAGAAAATAGTCCCATGGACAAATTACCACCGGACACTAAGAAGATTATTAAACAATAAGTAGTTGTTGTACACGAGCGGTGTGGAACTTTCGGACTGGAAAATTTATCTCAATGGTTGTTTTAGAGCGGGACAACTACTAACTTGATGGCAGGCCATGAATTTACCGTGACGGAGCTGAGCACACTCAGATTCGGCAAACTTTGGAGTATTGTGTGCATCGCAGTGGAATAGTCGGAACATCCGGGCAATAAGCAGGATCTGGGAAATATGAAAACAAAGTTCATAAATATAATTCTTCCTATATAAAGAAAGTACAAGAGTAATGATAATAGAATTGTTGTTGTTGAGGGACCAAAAAAAAAACGGTTTTCAGCAAATTTCATGGAGATCTCGTACACCTATGAGTGATCTTGTGATCGTTGGGCATTTGATGAGAGACCATTGAGAGTTCATTGAGCGCTCATTGCGCGATCAAAGGTGCTCTCTGAGAGACCAACTAAATCCCTGAGAAATGCAGCTGCGACCAACGGATATCACTGAATGACCAAGAGAGTTCAAAGAAAGACCCTTGAAAAATATGTTTTGGGAGCTGAAAATTCACCAAAAATGTTTTTTTGGTTGAGAGTTTGCCGAGATATCATTGAAAAAAATGATGAAACCGTTGAGCGCTCGTAGAGAGATCGTTGAGCATTCACTGAAAGATCGCTTCCCCCACAGACCACTGAAAGATCGTTGAGAAACCATGATCATTGGGCATTCGATGAGATACCATTGAGAGTTCATTGAGCGTTCATTGCGCAATCATATCACTGAATGACCAAGACCCTTGAAAAAATGTTTCGGGTGGAAAATTCACCAAAAATGTGTCATTGGTTGAGAGATTGCCGAGAGATCACTAAAAGACGGATGAGACCGTTAAGCGCTCACAGAGAAATCGCTGAGCATTCATTGAAAGATCACTTCACTCATACCCCCTTTCCACAGAGGCGAGACCGTTGAGCAGTGGCGTAATGAGCCAAAAACTTTGAGGTGGCTGACCCAGCAAGAATTGAAGAATTATCTAAAGCGTCAGGAACGAAATACATACTACACTTGTATATAAATCCTTTGAATAGGGGTACAAAGGGAGGGGGTACCGTACACACCCATCCCTTACACAAATAAGAAGTCTTTGCACTTTGCTGTACCATTTTGCTTTTATCTTGCTAATATTTTTGTGAGGTCGCGTAGCGACCGAGCCACAATCTTTTACATTTTCTGGTTTGAAACTTTGCATTTCATACCACTTTTATCATGTTTATGCACACAAGCATAATAAGCAAAATCTGATCTTAATATCCATCCTTTCCTCTTTTTTGTCTTATAGGGATAGGCAGCTTAAAATCATCGTTAATTTTTAGTGACTTTCATTTTCGGGGTACGATTCCTCTCTGCCTAGGCTATGTAATACCTGTTAACAGATTTTCTTTAAAATAAAGTTAAAGTGTATTAAACGTGAGAGCGGGGAGACCAACTGAGAGGGTTTTCTATTTTGAATAGTGAAAGTTTGCATTCTAGATCGCTTCGGAGCCTGAATAGTGTGCTGTAGCCTTAATTCATTATCAACTTTCCTCAGTTTCGAAATAAATTTCACGATACGCTAATTTGGGTATAGGAGGAAAGTTCCCCTCCTATAATAAGAAAATTGTGAGAAAACAAGAAGCATATAATAATGTATATGGAAGGGGAAGTACTAAGATAATTTAGCGATTTATACGTTCTAAAAGACGACCATGACAACTGTAATCACAAAAATACATTTTTTCTAGCCAGGGGGTTAGAAGGTTAAATGTCGTTTTTCCGAAGGTTCGTATTTCCAGGTTCGTTTTTCCGAAGGTTCATAATTCCGAAGGTTCGTTATTCCGAAGGTTCGTTACTCCGAAGGTTCGTTTTTCCGAAGGTTCGTATTTCCGAAGGTTCGTTTTTCCGAAAATGAAATAGGGTTCATAATTCCGAAGGTTCGTATTTCCGAAAATGAAATGAGGTTCGTATTTCAGAAAATGAAAAAGGGTTCGTATTTCCGAAAATGAAATAGGGTTCGTATTTCCGAAAATGAAAAAGGGTTCGTATTTCCGAAAATGAAAAAGGGTTCGTATTTCCGAAAATGAAATAGGGTTCGTATTTCCGAAAATGAAAAAGGGTTCGTATTTCCGAAAATGAAAAAGGGTTCGTATTTCCGAAAATGAAAAAAGGTTATAAATTCAGAAAATATGGCGTCAATCCGTATTTCGGATAGGGAGGAGGGGAAAGACGGCCAAGTGTAAAGATATTCATTTCGTACTCAATAATCATAACAATGATGATAACAATTATAATAAAATCCAGAGAAATAGCCATTATATTATCGTATTTCCTATCAATATTATCATTTTTATTATTATGATTATTATTATTATTATAATTATTATTATTATTATCATCATTGTTATTATTATTAATATTATTATCATTATTATCATTGTTCCTATTATAATAACCAATATTTGTGAGCGAGCGTAGAGAGCGAGCGCCTCATGAATAGATGTTTCATTTCTCATAAAATGATATTACTTCGGTGATTAAAATACATACTGATGTATTGAAGAAAGTGAATGATCGGATTCCGGATTAAATTTGCTACAACGAAATTGGCTTGAAGTTATTTATATAATGTATATACCGCTTTGGAAAATGAGACACACCAAAGTTCCAAGTAGATCTTTACAAGCAGAAAATGGCCACGTAATGTTTTTGAAAGGGGGAGCTAATGCCTCTTGGCAGAATATCATATTCCCCGTTTCTACAATTTGCAAGCGAGCGAAGCGAGTTAGAAAAAAACATAGAACCCTTTTTTTTATTGTAATGGAAATGTAATTTCGCCATCAAAAGACAAATATAGAACATGTAATAATGAGCCATGAATAATATTACTTAACTGCTGCCGAATATGGAATATTTGGGCACTTCACTCGCCCTAATGAAGGGCGTTCCCTGTCCCAAACTATTCCGTTTCTAAATCTTACGCGCTAGTGAGCAAGTAAAAAAAAGGAGATATTGTCTATAGAATAATGATTTTGTTACCAGATAATCCAAACAACGATAACATTTTGAGTACCTTCCCGCCCACAGATAAGGATAGCCGACCATCTCGCTTCCCAAAATAAAAGGATGTTCGGGCACCACGCTGCTGGATTCCAGCGAGCCAAACATTGACACTTTATTATCTTTAAGACATGTAAGATGTAATTACTTCGTCAACATTCAACATAAATTGTGATTTAAAAAATACTATGAAAAGTGTATACTAAAAATAAGGTGGGGGCGTCCTGCATCCCTAGCCCTCAAAGCCATCTATTACAGAGTTTGGCCAACTCGGCTCCATGTAGGTAGCAATATGGCGCTTGTTGCTTTGTTAGGCAAGCACTAAACAAAGGAATATACGCCATGTTGTGCCCAAATAAACCGAGTCGGCCGAAGTCTGTAATATGGCTCTGTAGATGACTCTACAAGCCCTCCCCTCCGGTCCCCAAAACAACAACAGCAATAAAAACAATAACATAATATTACAGAGAGTTCATAAAGGAGTCACTGCTATGTTTAATAAATAACCTGGCAAGTAGCACAACATATTATAACAAGCATATTATTGATACGTATAGGCTATAGGCCAATTATACGATCATGACAAGGGAAATAAAAGAAGCAATAGTAGAGTAACCGGTGCAATATCTAAGTCTGGTCGCATAACTCCATCCAAAATGACATCGTCATCGTAATTCTGGGTAGTCCACTTCATAATAACAATGGTAATAATAATAACAATAATAACAACAACAACAATAATATTATCAATAATAAAAATTATAATACTGATAATATTAGTAATAATAATAATAACAATGATAAAACAGATAATAGTACTACTACTAATAATGATAATAATGACAATTATAATAACAATAATAATAATACAAATAATACTAGTAATAATAATAAATAAATGAATAGATACCATAAACAACCAAAGCCGAGGAAAGATGGATCGTAACAAGTTAAAGAAAGAGTCTTATCATCAGGCTGATATGATTATCATAAAAGGAAACAAAAGTAAAACCAAACTATAATGCAAAATATCTCAAACAATTTATGCAGCAGGGCAGACTGAAATCATTGAGCATGTTTTATAACCTTGCAAAAGTGTTAACATTTCTTAAACAGATTAAAATCTTAAAGTGTAGAGGTAAATTAATGAAATGCAGCATAGTATGCTGTAAGTAATGACCTTCCTTACACAACTATACAGCATTTTGTTTGCCGCATATCTGAAATTATCTATGACGCAGATAGTTTTCAAACACTTTACAATTCCAACAGAACTTTACAAAAGACGTGCAGCAGCTACTTCTTAAGAAAACCAAATTCAAGAAAAGAAGGATAACAAGTGAGCAATAACAAAAATGTTAAAGCCACTGCTATGTAGCACACCGCATCTGAAGAATAAAAATAACTCTTTATACTGGCATATTATGTGTAAGTATATAGGTCAGGTGCAATCGCTAATTGAATATAATGATAATGATTAAAAGCAACATACAACCAAATTTGAGGAAAAGTGGATCAAAATGTTAAGTTTTCTTTCAGTCGGGCTGAAATAATTATCATACAGGGAATAATCCTAACTGTCTATGTCGCATAAATAGATTAAAATCATTGAACATGTTCTTTAACTTTGCAAAAATACCATCATTTCTAACAACCGCTGACCTCAAGTTTGAAATAACTTTTACAAGCATAACGAATTACAAAACACTAAAAGACATTGAGAGTAAAACAATCCTCATCGTAAAAAATAGAAATAAGGAATTACACATGGAGAAGAAAACATTCTGACCTAAATTAATGGCTTTTATCAACCAGTGCCCCGCCTTATAAGGAGTTGAAGCGATTTATTTGAAACAATCGCAAGTTAAAATCAATCGCAACTGTGTACTTAACATAGGCCTAGGCATAGGCGTACGAGAAGGGGGGCTGCTGCAGCCACCCCCCCCCCCCTCCCCCGGATTTTGAAAGTGCAGATATTCCGGCAACTCACACCTCATATTCAGGGAGTGAGGTGCCCGAATATCCTCATATTCCAGTCATTATATGCCGAAATACGTTATTTTTATGATTTTTCACAACGGAAAGGCACAATTATTTTTGGTCGCTAGCTTCGCGCGCTCGTAAGTTAAAAAAGGAAAGTTGCTATATTTTTTACAACAAAAAGGCCATAGGTGCCGTAACAGGGATCAAACCCCCAACCTTCGCGTTTCCAGTCAAGCGCTGTAAACCGTTCGACTACGACACCTCCACACACGCACACACACACACACGTTTACATGGCTTTACTTCCGAGGACAACTATTGTTCCTCTATTGTTACTCGTCCTCGGACAGTCGACGGAATAAAGCACAAATTCATTGTTCGACGTTCGAGGACTATTGTCCGGCTTCCGAGGACCATTGTTGTCATGATTTTTTTTTTGTTCTCTGTCCGAAAATGTCCTCGGACATAATGCTAAACAAACGCACCCTCACACACACACACACACCCCCACACACACATAAACACTTATTCGATTTTTCTAATCTCGTCCTCTTATTTTCGTCTCTTTTCTCTTCTCCTCTCCTCTTTTATAAACCTTCCCAGTTTTGTGTCTCCATTTCATTTTTTTATTCATTGCGGGGTTGGGGGAGGTGCTTTTCGTCGAAAAGAGATCCGCTTTTTGAAGATGGCAATTAAAACCATAATATCCTATCGTTACCCTAAATTTTCCCTTTAACAGTGGCGTAGCTAGAGTCTAGCCATTGTGGGAGCACTGGCACCATTGGAGGCACAAGTCTTTTGGAATAATCTTAAAGCTAATCTAAGACGCCGCTGGTGGAAGAGGGTTGGGGGGGGGGGGGGTTGCCGGAAGGGGTCCAACCGTCTTCTTTCCTATTCCATTTTCTTTCTTTTTTTCTTATTTTTTCGCCATCGGATGAGGGAGGGGTGGGGACGTGCCCTCCCCCCCCCCCCCCTGTTGCTACACCTCTGCTCCTGATGAATTCGCCTTTTTTTACCAGGAATTATGAACCCTATTTCATTTTCGGAAATACGAACCTTGTTTCATTTTCGGAAATACGAACCCTATTTCATTTTCGGAAATACGAACCTTATTTTATTTTCGGAAATACGAACCCTTTTTCCTTTTCGGAAATACGAACCCTTTTTCATTTTCGGAAATACGAACCTTCGGAATTATGAACCCTATTTCATTTTCGGAAATACGAACCTTCGGAAATATGAACCCTATTTCATTTTCAGAATTATGAACCTTCGGATAAACGAACCTTCGGAATAACGAACCTTCGGAATAATGCAACAAATGTTCGGAATTACGAACCCTTTTTCATTTTCGGAATTATGAACCCCCAGGCATGGGAAATTAGTGTTTCGGAAATACGAACCTTCGGAAATACGAACCTTCGGAAAAACGAACCTTCGGAAAAACGAGATGCCCCCGGTTAGAATTGGTTAAAATTTGTTAAAATGGATGTCTTTTCTTTTCATCTTTATTTCTTCTTTCTTACTTTCTTTCTTTCCTTTCCCACTTCCTTTTCTTTCTTTCCTTCTCCTTTCTTTTCATATTTTTCCTTTTCCTTTTTTTTATCGTGAAATGTTTGGGGGCTGCAGCCCCAAGCCACCCCACCATTACGCAAGTGGCGTTGAGAGACCATCGAATATCTAAAAAGAAAATGACAGATCTTTCAAAAGTCTTCCAGAGAGCTCTCAATGATCTCTAAGGTCTTTCATGGTCTCTATGAAGTTTTGAACTGGTTCAAAACAGTCTCCCAGTGGTCTCAGAGGGAAGCGATCTTTCAATGAGTGCTCAGCGATCTCTCTATGCTCCAAGCTTTGATGCCCTTAAGGTTCTGGATGTAGAGGAAAAGCCCTTTTGGGGCATTTTAACCAATCTGTGTAATTCAATTCAGCTCAAATGTACATACCACATAAGTTCGTTCCATCCAGCCCCGAGAATTTGTGGGATACTCCTCCGTACTCACGTTCGTTTCTTACTGTTGATCATGAAATTCTAATTAGTAAATTGCTTTATTATGGAGTCAGGGGAATCGCTCTTAGTTGGTTCAGGAGCTATTTAACTAACAGAAAACTATATGTATCATTAAATGGAATTCAAGTCATCAAACTATATCCTGAGGAGTCCCTCAGGGATATTATAATATTATAATATTATATATAAATGATTTTTATTTTAATCTGATGTCCTATCATTCATATTTTTTGCAAATGATCCAAGCGCATTTTTTTCTCATAAAGATCCTGAAATTTATTAGTAACAATTAACAGCGAATTTTGTAAAAGTTATTTTGTAGATTCACGCAAATGAACCTTCAAAAACAAATTCCCTAAGAGATTTACCTGGAGGTGTACTTTTTGATGATACTAATATTGTGAAAGTAGCTTCCACCAAGTTTCTTGGGTTACACATTGATGAGAAGCTGACTTGGGCATCTCATTGTAGTAATAGTTGTAAAGTTATGTCTAAAAATACTGGTGTAATTAATAAATAAAGTTCTTATGTCCAACAACAAACAAAAGAACAATCAAATTCACAGCTATAATACAAGGCAGGCAACTGCATCTCATATATTCATAAATTAGCTTGTACCTGTCCCAAGTTTCGAAATTCACTTCCTATTGATGTAACTCGTTCTGTCAGTGTCTCTGTTTTTAAACTCAAACATATTACATTTATTGAGTAATTTTTGCTGAAAATATTCAATGTAAAAATTATGTCATCACATATGATACTAAGTAATGACTTTTTTCTTGCTTCATTGTCTACCCCTCCACCCCCCCCCCCTTTTTTTTCCAGGCTGGTCCTTGACAACATTTCTTAACCGACTTTCATCGTTTTGTTTTGTTTGTTAGTACTTTTGTGTCACTTGTGAATGTTTGAAGTTCGCATTCTCTCTATCTCTCTCTTCTACTTTTCCCAACACCCTTCCCTTGCATAGAACCTTCTTCTTTCTCAGCGTTCTCTGTGTTGTTGTTGCTTTTGGTTCCGTTTGCTTTTTCCCTCTCCATCCTTTTGTATATATTTTCACCTTTTCTCCTTTTCAGATATTAAGCTATCCCTTTTGTAAATATTTTCCCCACATGTAATTATTTCTAGTCTTATAAGGTAGTTTTACTTTTTAACAAATGGTTCAAAGTAATGAAAGCATTCATGTATTATATTCTCTTCAGGGGCCTTGGTCTAACAAGCCCAGCTTCTTTAAGGTTTCCTCTTTCTTTCGTGCCTTGTGTGGAAAAACATAATTTTACATAAGTAACTGTTAATATAATTTTTTTTGTTAATGATAAGAGTTGTTTATTGACTAAATATTGCACTTCAAATTATTGTTATGTTGATAATCTGTTATTCCTGCTGTCACAGTGGAGTTGGAATTGTATTTACTATTGCTTTTTATGCCATTGGTGGTGAATGGTGGTTAGTAGTGAAATAAAAATGGTGTTTAATCGTCCAGTGTGAAAGTTATAAAGTTTAACTATAGAATGTGAAACTGGCTTGGTGTATATAGTGTCTTTAATGCTGGAGGTAATTGAAATGCATGCCACATTTTAATCAAGCGAAGATGGGCTTTTGAAAATACATTCCTAATTTTATTCAGCCCAGGATAAGCTTTCGTACTCAGAAGTTTTCAGGTGTAAAAATGCAAATTAAGCTTGGCCATGCTCCTTGTACGAAGCATGTAGTATATAAAGGCCGCGTCACACTACAGCGTATCGAGTCAACGAATGCCCACCGTATTCGAAAATTTGGATATACGTTCGCATAAGTTGCTAATCGTTCGTAACACGTTCGACGTACGTCGTATTCGTTAGCTGTTCGCAATGGTTCGCAGAGATACGCTGGAGCCGATTTTTTATTTTGGACATGTTCAAAACTTTGAGCGTATAACAACGTATCAAACAATACGCTATATATACGTTGAACATTCGCTGTATGAACGTTTTGCACGCTGGGTGTACGTTTCTTATTCGTCCGTTGTTCGTCCAAATACGTCCAGCCATCACGAACTCTGCGGAAACGAATGCACAACGCATACACAGCGTTAGCGTAACAAATGATTACCGAATGGCCAACGAATATACAGCATATTCCGACGTACTTCAACTGTCACGAGGCGTTCATCCGACGTGCTTGACGCTAGTCTACCGATAGAGTAACGAATGCGCACAGAACAGGTAGCGTTTTTGTCTGTTACGTCAAAGCGGCTGCGAGAAGGGATGATCTCGGACTATCAGCAGACTCACAAGGAGGTGGAGAGGTTGGGGGTTTGGGAGAATCATGCCCGGTAGGGCTGAGTGTCCCGACAGGAGTACTTGGTGTTGATTCAGCCTCAGGTGCTTTTTCTGCCTGCTTGGCGGGTTGCTTCCTTTTCTTCGATTTCTTTGGAGCCATATTGAAAACTGCAAGAACTTTTCTTAAAGGAGAATTAACCCCTGAGTACAAATTTACTTATATTGAAAGGTGTAATATATTCCTACTTATTGGCCTAAATCATTTTCTAATAAGATATTAGAAAAGGGTATAAATAAAGATATTCCAACACCCTGTATCGTCTCCTACTCATTTACATGGGGGCTGCCATTTTCTTGCTGATTTGGATTTGTACATGAACCATTGAGAAATGTTCCGGTCAGGAAGATATTTTGAATCCAAGACCTAAATTGATTTTCTTCATTACCTAAAATCCCATATGTGACGAAAAATATAAAGTGGGTGTTTACATGATTTATAAAAATTAAATCTTTATAATGATACTTTTAAATTGTCTGGTTTTGCTTAACAAAAATCTATTTTCTTGGGTTTGCCAAACAGAGCAGAACATAATATATGCAGCATGCATTCTGACTTTTGAAGTCCCATTATCCGAAAGCAGGTGAATGCATAGTTTGCCGCTATAGATGCTCAGGGAAGAAGCATCCATAAAATTTGAATTAATTTGCTCCGTCCATTGCGTCACAGTATCTAGAAAATAGATTTATATTAAGCGAATATCGATTTTCAACAGAAATATATAAGGAAATCTTCAGTTTAAAAATAAATTGACATATCTATTCTATATTTTTAATCTCAAATGGGTTTTTAATTTTGAAAAAGGCAATTGGGCATTTGGATTAAGAAAATCTTCTTGTACACATAAAAAAATGGCAGCCCCCATGTATTGCTAGCAGACGATACATATTGCTAGCAGATGATAAATTTTGCTCAGAAAATCTTGATTCGTATCGATCTCGTATATTTTGACGCGAAGCCATATAGTCTAACGAGTAGGAATAAATAACACCTTTGATCACTATCGTCTTTATTGTTTGAGGTTAATTCTCCTTTAAGATGTTCACTGTTCCACGTATTTGGTGAAGTGTGGGTCAGCCGAAATACGTCACGTGACTGCCGCAGCACGCTATGCACACGTTGGACATTCGATGGTCATTCGTTTCGTACGTTCAGCATCCGTTGGATGGACGCTACGCATGAGCTTTCATTCGTTACATTGTACGCTAATAATACGGTTAGCATACGCTCCTCATTCGTTAGGCGTACGTCTGATACGTTCACTACTTCGCTGAGAACCAGATGTTGCTTGAGAATTCGAGCGTATCTCGACTTTTTCCGAATTTCTAGAAAAAATGGTGTTCGCTACGCATACGCTAGCTCTATACGCTCTAATGTGACGGGGCCTTTAAGGTTACTTGGGGCAGACACATCCAGCCAGCTAGAGAAGAAGAACCTGCAATTTCACCGGTTTTTATTTCATCTTAGTTTGTGAAACAGAGAAGAAGAACCTGTCTCTGGCAGGGCATTTTCAGCAGTTTATATATCATCTTAATATCTGAATCAGCACCAACGGTGAGTTGACTTTGTAATTTTTGAAGGTTGTAAAACTATAAAAATGAAATATATGTGCATGACACACGAGTCCACGTTGCAGGTTACTATCTTAACTTAATGTAAATACTTTATGAACAATTTATGAAATGTCTGTTACATCATTGATAGCAATTTTGCTCCTGAACTTTTAGGAAATCCAGCGACTTCAGATTTACAGAGTGTTGTAGAACAATATATAGAATATGAAAGGATATTTATAGCTTAGCTTATGCATTGTTTTATGTGAGAGCTAAATGCTTTATGTATAGATTTATTAATGATAGAACCGCATAGTAGAGTGTGTTTTTGGACTTACACACTAAGAAAAAAAGGTTCTATTCTGCACCCTACAAATGTAACAAATGTTGCACCTTTTTGGGTGCAACTTTGCACCCCAAGAAGCTTTTTGAACCTTTAAGGGTGCAGAGTTGTACCATTTAGAAAAGGTACAAATTTGCACCCTTTTGGATGCAAACATTTCCGCACACTTAAAGGGATACGCCACCGGGCGGCCGTGGGGAAAGTCAGCATTGCGTAAGCCCCATTCACTCGTACACAAAGTTTGTGCGTCGAACGCGTCCGTTGGACTAAGTGGGATTCGACTGCACGGAAGCCGACCGAATCTCGCACGAGAGCTCCAGCTCATGTGGAGCGTACATGTTTGTGTGGCGACCAGTCTATCCGAGGTTTGCGCCCCGAGGGGCAACGGCATGATCAGGTAACGATCACGATGCCCTCTCGCGGCATTAAAACGTCTACAATCTGCGGTTGAGTATCCCTTTAAAGGTGCAAACGGGCATTAAAGGTTGCAAGCAAGAACAAAAAGGTGCATTTTTGCACCCTTTTCATGTAGGGTGCAAGATTGCACCCAAAAAGGTGCTGCCAATGTTGCATTTAGGGTGCAAACTTGAACCTTTTTTCTTAGTGTGTACACTGTATTTGATTTTAGATGGCACTTAGTGTGGGGCAGGATGCACCCCACCCCGGATCTCAACGTACTACGTGGACTTCCGTTCGGCGAGGTCGATAGTGAGGTCCTTGTCGTGGTGACTACAGCTTAATTGAATTCATCGAAGAAACATGAACTTTGGGAGAGATAGCAAGAACTTCACGCGGTGATGTATACATTTGACACGTTTGAGAGAATGAAAACCTATGAAACATTTGAAGAACAACTTTAGATAATTTGTGTCGATAATGGATGTCATCATGTTTCAAAGAACGAGTGCATCAGTGCTTATAAGCGAAGATTTGGTTATTGCAGTGTAGTTTATTTTCCTTGGTTCAATAATGAGATGTTAATTTCTGGAAGTGTTTATTTCATGTTGATGTGTGAACAAGAGAGATAGGCAGAGTAGAAATGTTGTTTGGTAGAGTCAGGGATCAGGTCAGTGCAGGATCTGTTCGAGATTCCAGTAATAGTTAGCCTCATGCAGTGACAGTTATGAGAGCTATGATCCGCTGATAGTATAAAATTATTAGAAGGTGATGTTATTTGAAGATCAGGTCAGCACAGGATTTTTTGAGAAATAAAGAAGTCGTTTGCATCGCATGGCTGTTGTGAAATTTGTCTTTATTTATTTGTTCTCATGTGACACCTGTTACTTATTTGATATCCTATTTACAAATGTTTATGAAATAAGGAAATAAAATGAACCAATGAACCAATGAACCAATTCGTTATGGTGTGAAGCCCCCTTTAAGCCTTAGGCTCACTAGCCTTATACGACCACTTGCCGACCTCTGACAACCATAAAAACAAAAGATGCGACCATCGACAACCAATCTGCAAAAAATATCTGTCATCGATTAGTTGCCGATCGGTTGTGGGCCAATATCCAATCATCAAAGACTGACTGGCCACCGCTTGTAGGAACGGTCAGTAATTTGGCGATTACAAACAACCGGTCGTAGTCTAGCTGATTGCCGATGTTCTTACGGCAGGTAGAGATATACTCGTGGGAAGGCCATGAATCACTGGTGCAAACATGTATAAATTATATATTTACATGTATGCCCAAGGTTAAGATGAATAAGTCATCAATTACTGCAGTACATGGATAACAAGAACTATACAGAGCAAGGATGTTTTCCAGGTTGTCTGGATATATTGCTCAAATTTAACAAGCTCATGAAGAGGGAAAATTACTTGAAAGTATGTGGTCCATATATCAACTCCTATCTTTTATAAGCAAAAAATATTTTTCAATAGGCAATACAACTCAACTTACCCTGGAGTTGATTTCGAGAAAATATCTGAGATGGTGTTGATAACTGTTGGTTGTCGATGCTGGGTAATGGTTTGGGAATCAATAGGCGACTGGTCATTTATTATTCGGTGATCAATCGCCAACCTTATTTCAAGCACTTTTTGAGCACTAACGATCAGTCTGAGATCAGTCAGAGATATATCTCCCACCTTTAGAAAACCAAGAAAAACCTTCACAACCATTTCGGTCGCCAAAAGGTTTTCGATGCAGCAGCGCAAACTTCCAGCCGACCAAAATATGCCAGCAACCAGTTGCTGACTGCTGTATGTGGCTACGTTAGTGCTTTATCCTGTTTCAAGGCCACCCCCTGCCCCTTAATATTTGCTCTTGAGCTTCTATTAATTTCAATAACGAAATGAATAAATTCACAAGAACTGAATGAACGAGGTTTTAAGAATTTACCTTATGCCCATATAAGCCTGACATCCACATAACATTCTGTCGTCAAAGACATTTATCGCCGATAAGATCAAACCAAGCGCCTCTCTTATCAAAATCAAGGCTAAAATGTATCCAGTCGATAGAGGGTGGCCCAGAAAAAATGCAACACCTGAGATCTGCAATTTCAACGAAATCATTGACACAATATCATTAGCTGTTGGGGTTGTTTGTTTTGTTGTGTTTTCTGTTTGTTTTTTGTTTTTTGTTTTTTTTTTGCTTTAGTAAAAAATTCTTTTCCGAGTAGAATACACCAATATCAGCATTTTTTGGTAAGGAGATTTGATTCTACGGCTATTTTTGTGAGGCAATGTCATTTTCAAAATGTCACTTTTGCAACGGTAGTCATGTTTGAAGCAGCGAGAAATTTGTGTATGGCGGCTTCCATAGGTTCAACTTTGTTGACAAACCATGACTGCGCTCACTTTGAAAACGAAGACAACGGGAATGAAACGGAGATCGAAAGCCGTCATTCGTAAATTTCTCGCTGCTTTAGGCAAAAGTAGCAAAAGTTGAAAATGGTGCAAAAGTAGCAACTTTCGAATGTGACTTTGCCTCACAAAAATAGCCGTAGAATCAAAACGCCTTACCCCAAATTTATGATATTTTTATCATTTTACCGGGAAAAGAATTTTCTACCGAATTAAATAGAACTAGTGATACTGGTGCGCATTCTTTCTGGGCCACCCTGTACAGTAAACGACTTGTGACGTATTTCATGGAATAATTATTCAAACAATTTTCTTGTACTTTTCTACCTATGTTGATGTAATATAATATGAGAAGCTCTAGAAATGTTTAATGGTTTTTGTTTATTTGATTCGTGGCTATGTATGTTAGCTAGTAATGTGTATTGATAATTCGAGACGTTTTAGTTGACATGGCCATTGAACACTATATCCAACACACTTCAAAGTAACACGGAAATGAAATTATTGTAGTTTTACTACTGTTCGAGATAACAAATTTCAAAATGAATACAGCTAACTGTAGGCGTATTTTTATCCACATAAGGTTTGTCGAATCAGTGCTGAAATTTTTTCCACTTTATGCTTGAGGTATTTTGTAAGTCCTCTCAACCATTGTATTGGTTGAAAAGGGTAATTGCAATCGTACAGTCTTTTCATAAAATACATGTGATTACGTTTGGTGAGGCATTTATGATACATTCCTCAGCGAAAAATTCAAATTGAAAAAAATATAATAGTGACTTACAATGGTTCACAATAGGTGCATGATTTCCATCTCGCGTGTAGAAAGAGTATTCCGGTCTGTGACAAAAATTTAGAGAGTACACAATATTTATCAGTATTTCTAAAACTGGAACGTTTCTAAGTTTAAATATTTAACAAAATATGTCGACATCATTTCCAAGATTCCATTCTCTATATAAATGAATGCATCGTATCGCATTGTCATTTATCATTGTTCATAATTTATAATATATAATATTAAAATATCAGCTTTAAAACACAAACCAGGTTCAATCTCGATGAAACCTAAAGCACTTCGTGAAAATTATATATTTTGTTTATGAACTTAACCCTGGATGGGAAGACGAACTAGCTACATAAGCGAGGAAGCAAGCGACTGAGCATTACATTTGTATCCAATTTTAACCCTTAAAAAATCAATGTCAATTATTATAACTGTATGAATAAATTTTCACAAAGAACAATAGCAAATTTCTGTCAAATTTTGAACATTGAAAATCGCCATGCTGTTCAAGACCTATATTCGTAGCGCAAATTAATAGATAATCATGAAGAATTATATTCGTGGAATTTAGGAAAGGCCAAGGCAACCGAGTGTTGCGATTTTATTTCCAAATGTTGCCCCTATAGAAATGCTAGTTTGGAGGCACAAAATCAAAATTATTTCGAATTTTGAACCGTTTAAACTTTTATGCGTTATATCCTTTAACAATTACGAGATCCTGAAGAAAAATATGCGAGATAGAATCATTTAGAACACTATATTTTTATGCATTAGGAGCACATAAGGAACATGGCTTTTCTACCCTTTCTTCCCCCCCCCCTCTCTCTCTCTCTTTCCTTTGTATTTTTGGCGCCGCCTTGAAGTTCTGCCCGGGGAACGTGCCCCTCTGACCCCCCCCCCCCCCCCCCTTTAGATACGTCACTGCCGGTCTTAATACAGCTCTTCCTGTGAGCCCGGGAAATATAATGGTAATGAAATGGGGTCAAATTAATTTTTCCAGCAACATGAATTAAAAGAAATATGTTTGTCAGTGTTTTTAACACACAAATTCCTTTTTATCTAAATAATTTTCCTGCAAAGGCCGTTGAACACTGGGCTAAACAATAAGTGTTTGCTTAACTAATACATTGTGTGAGCTGAAAATCAGCAAACCTTTTTTTATGGAGGTAATATTAAATCAGGCCCCTAAAGCGCCACCATGTTCATTTCGATATTTGAACACGATTTGAACGCGCTCGAAGCCTCCATAATTATTCTTTTATTAAAGGGAGCGACAAATCGCAATCTATGGGCGCTTTTAAAGTTGGCTGCTCCTTTCTCTGGATCAAAGTTCAAAGCGACTTCAATTTATCGTGCGCAGCTAATAAAAGTTCGCACATTGACCCAAATTTGAGTAAACAAGATCGCGCGTTCTTTATTCCAGTATTTGAATCTCATTGGTCGGTTGCGTATGGAGGGATTCGAGTTAACGATCGCGCGAGGAATCCTGCAATAACATTCCTTCGGTATAGCGCACGATTGGACCTGATTTTATCCGAATTTCCCCGAGTCAGGCCAACTGGTCAGGCCCATGGATTACGACTTGCCACCCCCTTTAAGATGCTTCCAAAAGTCGTATTTGCTTTTCACGCAAGCGAATCAAATACGCTGCTTAGCATCGAGCATGCGCATTGAGAGAGGTCATGTACTAATGATGTTAATGTATTCATCACTTGGCTAACTCGGTCATCCTTATAAGAATCACAAAGCAGATTGAGACATTAATGGGAAGTAATATTCAAAAGAATGATTTGTTTTTGTTTTTGACATATTTTTCATCAAACTTTAAATTCAATTCTACCCTCCCCTCTCAGGGACGTTGTTAGAACATTCTGAATGGGGGGGGGGGGGGGGGGGGGGGTGACATCCAAATTTGTCTCCAAAAATGGTGCACCCTAATCTCCCGCCCCCCCCCCCCCCCCTCCATAGGTAATAAAAGAAAATCACAGATGTAGAGATCTTGATCATACAGGGGGCTCACGCCTTTTTCCCAAATATCAACTTTTCAACTTACATTTTTGCGAACGAGCGAAGCGAGCGAACAATTTTTTTTTCAGTTTTCGTAGTGAAAATGTACAGAATTAAGTTACATACAAAAGTTACATGATTATCTGGCAACCTCGCTGTCCAAATATGTGAAGAGTTTTCTTGCAAAAGGCCCTAAATCCACTTTACCTACTTCTCAGTAAATTGAGATTTTTTGTTTCACACAGTTCTATGATTTCATTCAAGAAGATCTTCATGTATGTTTAAGAGACATCACCACAAGTAACAATAATCACAATTTTAAAAATCCTGCGGCCGTCAAATATTTTATATGATTTTTTATATTTATTATTTTTTTGGATTTAGGGCCTTTTGCAAGAAAAGTGGGATTTAGGGCCTTTTGCAAGAAAAGTCTTGAATGATAATAGTAATTTACGCATTAAAAATCTTTCTAATGAACCAAAAATCCACCGCCCTTGTTCCCCTAACCTCTTGTGCTGCTCCATCTGCCTAAAGTGTTCAATGGGTTATAATAAACCTTGCCTGATATAGCAACATATAAAATCAATCAAAATTTAAACTTCGAAAGATAATTGGGGTGACTTATCGAAAATCATCATCTGACCTTAAAAATAAAGCAGACTTGCTCTAGATAACTGCATAAAATATTTGCTGTGCTCGGATAAACCTTGCCTGATATAGCAACATTTTTAAGTCGATTCCAAAGATAATTTGTATTGTCTACTGACAGTAGCCAGTCATTATCTGCCTTAATAAAGCAGATTTGCTCAAAATAAAAACAATATCTACTGTATCCAGAGTAGAATCATCATAATCAACATCACATCACGTAACCAATACCATCATTATCACCCATATAATTGCCATCGTCATCACACCATTACCATCATCAGAACATTCAGCATCACACCATCATACACATGAATGAAATCAGCATCAACATCATCATAACCAACATCATCATTGTTGTTATCATCATTATTGCCATTATCGTCACCATCATAACCATCACCATCATCGTCATTATGGAGATCGTAAATACCTTTATCGCCATTATCGTTGCCACCACTATTATCATTATCTCTATCACCATTTCTACCATCATCACATTTATCACTGTCATCATCAACATCACCATCACTAACAGTAGCATCATCACCATCATCTTTGTCATGGCTGTATTATTCATGTCATTACAGTTAACAGCACCTGCTGAACCTTTTTCAATATCACACCATCCTCATATCACCTACTCATGTACATCCAATAAGATTTCATTTCATTTCATTTTTTTTTTCTGGGATTGTTGGTTATATCTGCAAGCTCCATTGTTGTAGTAATTTTCAAGATCTTGATAAACTAAGGAATTTTGTGTATTTAATTCCCATAAAAAATGTCAAAAAGCTGGAAAGATTCTCACACAGAGTCTCTGGATAGATGGTTGTGTGTTGTGTGGAGGCGCGTGATTGGTCATTCATGCCAAAAACCTGTTCTCTTGGCCAATCAGGATGCAGGATAGATGAATGGATATAGGGCTTTTTGCAAGAAAAGTGTTTTGGATTTAGGGCCTTTTGAAAGAAAACATAATTTTCATCTCATTTTTTAACAAACTTCCTGAAACTTTTAGAAGTTGAAATATAGCCAGTTTGATGCACATGGTGAATCTCTATTAAGGCATATAAAAAAGTGCCATATGATAAAAAATGGATTTAGGGCCTTTTGCAAGTAAGCTCTTCATGTGGATATTCTGGCACCTCACCTCTCTGCCCAACTGGTGGTTGCCCGAATATCGGAACTTTGAAAATCCTCGGGGGGGGGGGGGTGCAGCCTATTGCCGAAGGGGGGACGCCTTTTGCCCGAATATGAACTTTCCAGTGTTTTTGCGAGCGATCGAAGTGAGCAAGCAAAAAAATGCCAGTTTTTCCTTTTTTCCCCTTCCCTTTTCTTTCTGCTTTTGTTTTCCTTTCCTTTGCCTTTTCTGTTTGCTTTTCTTTTTTCTTCTTTCTCTTTCCTGTTCCCTCTTCCTCTTTTCCCCCTCCTTTTTTTGCCGACAGCAATTTTGAGCGGGGGTGTGACACCCCCACACACCCCTCCCCTTTATCGACGCCCCTGCACTTAGGGAATAGAATTCTTCCTCTATACAGAAACAAGACAGGAGTCATTTAACCAGTTCTCTCCAACTCACTTATTTGGATGGGACGGGGGCAAAAATCGTGGTCTTAATAAGAATTTTTTTAACCATTTATATTAAATGCACCTGGAACACGATAAAAACTATTTTCGAAAAATCAACTGAAGGCAATTTCAACAGCCCTGTCTATCACCTTTAGAAACGTGCGTACATTACAATCGCCTATTACGTAATCCGAACCTGATTTCTATGGGCAGTACAACAGGCCTTTGAAATTGCCCTTGAGTTTATTTTTCGAAAGTAGTTTTGATCGTGTTTTTGGGAAGGGAGATTCTTCTTCTTCTTCTTTCGTATGAGGTAGTAGTGTTATACATCAGGCTATTTGTTGAAGCTTGGTAAGCCAGTTGATTTGTGCGTCCTTTGGGCTTGATAAGTCAGTCATCCCGTCAGGGGGTTGGAGGTCGAGGCAGTTGTAGATAATAATGGTCTGCCGTCTGCTCATCTGCACCACAGGTACATGCCGGTGATTCCCTAAGTTTCCATTGGTACATGTTAGGGCTGAACCTTCCAACCCCAGTGCGCAGCCGGTTGAGTGTTACCCACTCCCTTTGATGCCAGGGGGAACAGTGAACTGCCGTGGGCGAACCGTCCCTTCCCAGCTCTTTTCCCACTGTTGAATTAGGCTCAAGTCTGATCTACTGAGGGCAGCTGCATGTCGGGAGAAAGGTCGACGCCATCGGAGGCGTTGGCGACCGAGGTCATGGGGTTCTGTTATTTTGTGTAGGGGGTGATCATCATCAGCCAAGGATTTGGTTTTCAACTTGGCTGTCAGGTTCTCGCGGCGTAGCCTTGGTGGCGCAATTCCAGCGAGGACTGGGAGGAGATCTGTGGGTGTAGGGCGGAGACATCCAGTGATAAGGGAGATGTATTTGCCCCTCCCCCACCACAGGTCCTCCAACTGTGGATAAGACATATTTGAAATTGTCTTTTCCCTTTTTCTTCCCATCTGATATCCTTCTTTCTCATTTTCATTACATCAACATATCTCTTATCTCACAAGCTCATTTTCTCTAATTTTCCTTTATCTGTCTCTGCCTCTCTTTCTCTCTCTTTCATGCCCTGTTTCACCACTCTTCCAAAAAAAAATTATATTTAATTAAAGAATAAAGTGCAAAATACGAGTAAACTACTATAAGCTCATGAAATAAAGTTTGATTACATAATTTCTTACTATAATGTAATTTACGATTTTAACAGGTTATTTGACTTAATCTGAAATTCATTACGAATGCCAAATCTAAAACAGATTTTGCTCACCCTTTTTATTGGTTAATTCGCTACATATCTTCGCAAACTGACTGTTTTACCTTATATTTTGTATCTCATTTTTTAATCCGTTTTCTTACATTGTGTATTCAATGTATGTATATATTTTTACTAACAACAAGGGACCCTATAATCAGGTTAATTAAGATTCTGAAACTTTGTAGAAATAGTAAATCTGTTGTCATACACGGAAACTTTACGCATATTACTAACAAAGAGTACATTTTCATCACAAATGAATTATTAAGGTCAGATGGCCTCACCCGCTACTTGATTGTATTGCATTTTTTTTTTGTGTGTGTATTTGTTGAACAATAACATTTTCTTTTCCATCTTTGGAACACAGCATACACTGTAAAAAATAACTGTAGATAAACAGGTTTTTTTGACTAATAGCAAGTTTCCTGCCATTTCACAAGAAAAATACCGTACAAGAAAAATACCGTATTAACAGAAAAACGGCCAAAAACTTGTAATTTTACAAGTAAAAAACACCTTGTATTATATGAACATATTTCATATCAAACTCGCCCATTTCTCAAAAAAATCCTGACATTCTCCAACGAAAGAATGATCATCTGATCTGATGTGGAATTCAGAGTCCTAAAGAATGTTGGTTGTACTGTTATTCATACATACCGAGTGTATAGGCATGAGAATGAAAGATGATTATGTTAATTGTTTCACTCTAAACCTCCACAGATCTACTTCAATAGTTAGTCATGTAAACAGTATTTGGCAGTACTGACTTTCTCAAAATGATAATTCAGTAAACAGAATAAGATTAGTTTTTCATAACCCCAGTGGGTCCGGCAGTCACTTCAGTATACATATTATAGGGGCCCTGCAAGTCCCTACTCCCTAGGCCACCGCGAAGAGGAAACCTCGTCTCGATGATGACCTACAGTGTACATACATGGAACAATTGGCTGTAGTAGAATACAATAATGTGGCATGGTGAGGGGAAGGTGAAGATGACACATTTGAAGAGCTTTAGATACAGTACCTGTTTTCATTAACTTTGCTTGTTACAATAATTTCAGATTCTGGGGATTGTTCCATCTCCTGGAGACGCCATCAAAGCTGAAGAAACTCCGTTCAACTTCATACATGTCTGCTGAATGAAAAAAGAAAAGAATAGAAATAATCGCGTGGAAAATTATCTCTTTCATAGTATTAAAAAAGTGTTACATATGTATGCTGATTAGAGCAGACTGCCATGCACATGATATGCAAATCATTAAAACATCTATCTTTGTGAATGAACCAAGGACATCCTCTAAGTACGATTCGTAGCCATGCATTCGTAGGTACTTTTTTTGAGCTCGTGCACTTCGTACACAACAGACTATGTGAAATAGATTTGAGAGATGAGTGTGAAATCATATAACTCAAGACATCCTTCGAAAGTTCTACCGCCGAATGCAACTAAGAAACCAACTAAGAAAATGTCTACCATCGTTTCTTCGAAATCGACATCAGAGATCAATGCGAGACCATCGAATCTTCCGAACGCTAGAAATTCGACCTCGACATCTCCTACCGTACCCCAAACGCAACCAAGGGTTCCTGCCGTTGGCACTGCCCCGGCCCTTGGCGGGAAAAGTCACGTGACATCGGAACCCGCGATCCCGACCGGGCCCACCCTGTCTCAAGATAGCGACGCGGCTGGAAGTGACCTTAATGTTATCAGCGAAATGAAAGAGCTATTCGCCCAACTTTCTACAGAAATGAACCATCGTTTTGATGCTATTGGGGCTGATATAGCAGAAACGAAGAAATCGTTAAAGGATTTGAAAGTGACCGTGGATTTCAACTCATCTAAAATCCAACAAGTAGAGAAGGAATCATTACCAAAGCTGAAGGAGGAGATCGAAGCAAAAACCAAGGTATTAGAGAACAAACTTATTCTCTTTGAAATACAGCAGAGAAAACAAAACCTACTTAGCTATGGAGTTGGGGAACGCGGCAACAATGAGAACATTTATGAAATATCTCATGATATTTTTGTTCATTTCATGAAAATCACATAAAGTGAGGCTATGAAAATTGCCCTAGTAAACGTGCACCGCCTCCCCGCCCCTCAACATGCCAGTAATCAACCAGCAATCCGCCCAATAAAAATGCGATTTGTCTGCATGGCGGATCGTGACCGTCTATTGAATGCCTTCGAGCAATCCTACAGGCAACGCCCCAAGCCAGCTGACGTACCACCCACGAGCCAGCAGCCCACTCAACCCATCCCTCGGGCGAATGTGATGTCCAGCCAGATGACCGCACCCGATCAGCAGTTCGCCCGCGTCACCATCAGAACAGACCTCCCGCCCCTCATGAAAAGAAAACGTGGACGACTAGCTTGATAGCCTACAAGCTCCGTAAGGAACGAGGATCCGTATCAACGGGATTAAAGTTTACATTCAAACAAGGAAGCCAGTATCTGGGACAGGACCTCAACCTATTTGGACAAACTGGGAAGATAAGTAATCAGTGGTGTATCGTATGGTATTAACTCTAAACAAAATCTTTATTTAAGAAAACCCTGTTTAGTTTGATGAAGTGGAACTGAAGAAAACATTGATCTAATGAACAGAAATTGACTAAATGATATACAGTTAATGGAATGTGTAGGTTATGAACTGTTTTGATTTATGATAGTCTTGAAAATGACAAGATTTGATTGGAACGATCAGAATGCATTGAAATACTTTTGCGTGATTTGAATGTAAAGAATACTGTTTTGATATATTTCCCAATAAGAAGCATTCAGAATCATGATTTTTTTTGGATAGCAGTAATAGATTTATCTAAGGTACATAATTAGACTGAGTGATGAATAATGTTTTGCTCATAGTTTGCCACGATGCGCAGTCGGATTGAATCAAAATACTAATTTTGATAAGCTTGCAAATGACCGGCAAATTACAAGATCCGATTTAACAAATAAAATAGATAGAATGGCTTAAATATATATTTTTTAATTATTTTTTAAGAAAACCCTTTTTTGTTTGATAATCTGGAACTGAAGAAAACAGATCTAATGAACAGATATGGACTGAATGATGACATTTAGTGGAATGTGAGGTTATGAACTGTTTTGGTTTTGATAGTTTTGGAAAAAAGACAAGATTTTATTTGAACGATCTGAATGCAATGAATGATAATTATACTCTTTTGTGATTTGAAATGTGAAGAAAATGTTTTTAAAATGTTGATATATTTCCCAATGAGAAGCATTTCGATAAATTCACAATCATGATTTGTTTTAGATGGCATTAATATATTGATCAAAGGAATAAATTTAAACTGAGTGATCAATAATGTATGTATTAATTCATTGTTAAGTATGTGAAGTAATTTTGATAAGCTTGCACATGACCGGCAAATATTAAGATCTGACTTAAAGGAGAATGAAACCCTGGGGAAATATCCATTTTAGTGAAAAGATAGTAAAGAGAGAAGCAATTTAAAAAAAGATCCATCAAAATCGGTTAAGAAATGAAAAAGTTATGAAAGTTTGAAAAGTCTCGATTTACTTTCTATGGCGATCCTCAAATTGGCTATTTGCTTCAATGTGGCAGGTTTTTGTGGACAACTCTCCATATGTTTTGTACACAAAATTTCATATTTTCTCCATTATCTCTAAAGATGCTACTTGTCTCTTTGTGACCTCAACATATGTTGTGTAAAATACATTTTACCATGATATACATAGAGCTAAAAAAGAGACAAGCTGTACCTTGAGAGATAATGGAGAAAATCTGAAATTTTGTGTACAAAACATATGGAGAGTTGTCCACAAAAACCTGCCACATTGAAGCAAATAGCCAATTTGAGGATCGCCATAGAAAGTAAATAGAGACTTTTCAAACTTTCACAACTTTTTCATTTCTTAACCAATTTTGATGGAACTTTTTTTAAATTGCTTCTCTCTTTACTATCTTTTCATTAAAATGGATATTTCCCCAGGGTTTCATTCTCCTTTAACAAACAACATGGACATAATGACATATATACTTTTGTGTTGTTTGCATACTTGTTGAATGGAATTAAGTTTTTGAACAGATATGGGTTCATTATAATTCAGTTCATCTTGAATATCTGGTTTAATTCAATTTGAAGTCTGTGAACTGGTTCATTTAAATGTTGATAAGTTTGCAAGTGACAATGTCTGTTATAACGAACAGAAATGTTCTGTGTTTGAATTTTGAATTTTTTGAATGTTAATGTTGATTCTTCGCAAATGAAGCAGTTTATTATATTTACACTCCTCGTGATTTGACTTACATGACAGATTCAAAATATTTATTGATCTATATAGTTCAAAATACATTACTCTTATTGCGTTTGGTCGGAATGTTTGAGGCAGCTGAGCTGGGTGTCTTTTCATGATCATGAGAGGAAGCATATTAAAAACAAATAAGTTTTTTTGTTTTGTCGTGCACTTGGAATTGTGAACACTGAATTTTCACTGGAATGAAAGTTGGGGAATGCTTTCGAATTGGCTAATTGCTTTCTCTTATGATGGAGGCATTTGTTCGACTGTTTCAGATTATTTGGGGTTTTGAGTCCTATTTTCTGTCGTATTTATTGTTCTGTGGAATTGGCATCTCCGTTGTCTCGGACCTTCAAGCTCGAGTAAACACGATCATCAAGTGTTTGGGTTTGGAATTGAGAAGTTTGTGTTATTGTCTGATTACAGATCACGTTTTCTAAGTTATGCTTTGCCACCTTGTCATAGCTCTGAGCTCATACCTTGCTCGCCGTCCTTTCAACATTTTAAATTCATGCTCTAAAGATTGTATTACTGTTGATATTGATACTTATAACTTGATACATTTTTTTTTCTTATTTTAACGCGGTGGCGTCTCGTGACTTACCGGGCATTAGTATTCTGAAGAGGCAGAATGCTTTTGTTGTTGCTGTTTGTAATTTTTTTTTACTTTTTTTTTCCCTTCGGGATGTTTTGCTCATAGTTTGCCACGATGCGCAGTTGTATTGAATCAAAATCATGTGTGTAAATAATTATTTAATAATGACGGGTTTTTTGTGTTTTTCTGAAACACTGAAAGTAAAATGCATTTTTTCTGTTATATTCATTGTTTGTTGCGTATATTTATGACAAAGTTTGACAGTGATAATCTATTTCTTCTTTATTTATATTAGGGAGTTCAAGATAATGTTGTTGCTTTGAAATGCTTTGTTACGTTTTTTCGGATGTCTATCGTTTGTTCTCCAAGCCTGCAGAGATCTCTTGTAATTTAGTCGTAAATGTTAAATGTCTGTGTTTCGTTTGTCTATGTATATCCGTGTATATTTTCTTGGCGTTTATTCCCAATATGTGGTCCATACAGACCGATTCTCTCTTTACTAAATTTGAATTTTCCATTTTTAGATACTGCGCATTACTGTATGTTATATTACTATATTGTCACGACATCCTTTTGTTATCATATTCGAAATGGATACGTTACATAATAATTTAGTGTTCAATTCTCTTCCTGATGATCGATATGATGAGACTATCGCCAATTCTCTAACTGAGTACATAACTGACAATCAATTCAAAGACATTATGTGTAGTAATAATAAAGTTACATTTTCTTTATTTCATTTCAACATTAGGAGTATTAATAAACACTTTGATGATTTTCAATTCATCTTAGATAATTCTTCCCAATGTCTTCCCTCTGTAATTGGGCTTACCGAGACTTGGTTATCCACGGATCCTAACCCACATTTTGCCTTACATGAACATGATTTTATTTTTAATAGTAGGAAGGAAAAGGTTGGAGGAGGTGTTGGTGTATATCATTCTAAAAAATATTCTTGCAATGTCTGCAATGATATTACTATAATGAATAATATTTTGGAATCCCTCTTTATTGAAATTTTATTACCAGGTCGGAAAAATGTGATAATTGGAGTAGTTTATCGACCCCCAAGTAGTAATACTTAATATTTTTTATCGTCTCTAACCGATATTTTAAATAATTCGGTAATGAATAATAAAGATTGTTTTATAATGGGTGATTTCAATATCAATTTATTAAAATATGATACTGATTATTTATGGAAATATTTTCATCTAATTCATTCTTCCCACTTGTTTCTAAGCCCACTCGTGTTACTAATAATTCTGCGACGTTGATTGATAATATCTTTAGTAATATCATTCCACATCCTGATTCATACATTATACTTTCTGATGTATCTGATCATTATCCCATTTTTACTCAGTTTACACTTTCAAATTTAGCCAACGGTGTACGGCCTCGTCCATTAATAAGTCCAGCTATCCCCGAGAATATAGCAAAACTTGCAGCCAGTTTAGAGCACGCTGATTGGTCAAATGTTTATAACACTGATGATGTAAATAGTTCGTATATTAATTTTTTAGATATCCTTAATGAAGAGTTAGATGCATGTATTCCCTTAAAAAGAGATAAAGTAAATAATTATAAAATCACATCTAGACTTCCCTGGATATCAAAATCTCTTCTAAGGTGTATTAATAAAAAGAATAAGTTGTACTACAAGTATAAATCAGATTTTACAGATAGAACCAAAATTAAATATACTTCATAATTATAAGAATGCTTTGATTAGAAGTTTGCGTTTTGAAAAGAAGAAATATTTCGTGAATCGCTTAAAGTTGTATAAACGTGATATACAGAATACTTGGAAAATTCTTAAACATGCTATGAATTTAGTCAATAACAAAAATGATATTATAAAAATAAAAAGGGACAATGTTGAGATTGATAATTCTGATATGATTGTAAATATTTTTAATACACATTTTCCTTTGATTGGTGAGACTTTAGCACAAAATATACCACAATCAGAAAAATCTTTCACCGATTTTTTAAGCCCCCCAAATACAAATTCTATTTTCTTTGTTCCAACTCACAGATATGAAATAATAGATATTGTATCTCATTTGAATAATAGGAAAAGTTCTGGTTTTGATTATTAATAACATTATTTTAAAGGGAGTAATACCTTTCATGGAGAAGTACCTAATATTATGAAAATTTCAAAAGTCATTCCTCTATTTAAGAAGGGTGATAATCAAGATGTGAATAATTATCGCCCGATTTCTTTATTATCATCTCTTTCGAAGGTTTTAGAAAAACTTGTATATAAAAGAACAATTGCTTTTTTGAAAGATCATGATATTTTTTGTGATTATCAGTTTGGTTTTAGAGAGAAACATAGCACTAGTCATGCTTTATTATCACTTGTTGAAAGGGTAGCTCATGCTCTCGATTCCTCTTATCATATGGTTGGAATACTTCTGGACTTCTCCAAGGCCTTCGACACGATTAACCATCATATTTTGCTTCATAAACTTTCTCATTATGGTATAAGTGGGAAGGCCTTGGAGTGGTTCAAGAGTTACCTTTCCGAAAGGAAACCATTTGTATTTATGGATGGTCACACTTCTGAATTACGAAATATTAATTGTGGGGTTTCTCGAGGTAGTTTGCTGGGCCCGCTTTTGTTCATAATCTATATCAATGATTTTTATAGATCGTCAGATATGGCGTCTTTTATATCATTCGCTGATGATACCAATTTGTTCTTTTCACATACAAACCCAAATACCCTTGTTGAAATTGTAAATTCTGAATTTAAAAAAAATTATTCAATGGATCCGAGCCAATAGGCTGTCTTTAAATTTACAAAAGACTAAATATATTCTTTTTAGTAACTCAATTGATTCTTTGCCAGGTGATATATTTTTCGATGACACCCCTTTGGAAAAGGTTTCACATTCTAAGTTTCTAGGTGTAATATTTGACAATAAGCTTTCATGGAAGGTTCATATTGATAATATTTCTAAAACAAATTCACGCAACATTGGTATACTAAATAGACTTAAGACACAACTCCCACCTTCAGCATTATTAACATTATATTCATCCTTAACATTACCTTATCTGAATTATGGCTTACTCGCATGAGGTAACGCTCACCAGACCATTTTGGACAAACTTTTATTGATGCAAAAGAGAGCACTTAGAATTATTTGCCAGGCAAATTTTCGTGCACACACTGATCCGTTGTTTTATGATAGTAATATTCTGAAAGTAAAAGATTTATATTTGCTTCAATTAGGTCAATTTATGTACACATATACTCAAGATTTGCTGCCAAATTATTTTAATAATATGTGTTTTATAAATCGTTCTTTTCAGCAACATTCAACTAGACAATCAGAAGAGTATCATTTGCCATTACTTCGAACTTCCTTCGCAAAAAACACTTTTATCTATGATGGTCCTAACTTGTGGAATTCCTTTGCTGATTATTTGAAGAATTCCCCTTCAATAAATACATTTAGAAAAAGATTTAAAATATTTCTGTTCTCATAATATATAGGCAATTAGTTTAATTAGCCCCCTCCCACACACACACTCATACATCTACATTATATGACAAATTATTGCGATCATTTTGCAGAGAATCCGCATACTCTTTTCCCCTTGCTTTCTTTTTAACGATTATTTATATTCCTCTGCGCAGTTATTGAGTTATTGAGTTATTTATTTTATCTAATGGTAACATGAAAATTTTACGTCCACGTTTGTGCTTTATTTTCGTTTTTGTTTTGTTTTTGTTTTTTGTATATCTCTCTCTGTATTCTTATATATGTCTCTATTTATAACTGTTCTGTCTCCGCAGGCTTGTTATTGTTTTTATTTTCTACTTTATTATAATAATTAAAGAACAAACCTATTATAATTATATATTTGTGTTTTTTTGTATAAGCTTATTTGTGTAATGTTACTTTGATATATCTGGGGGACCCATACTCTACAAGTATTTACTTTTTAATGGGTCCCTCCATATCCATAGAGAATATTATTACCTTTTGTATTTTGTTATTCAAATTTTCGTTTATACGCAGTTTAAGTATATTTTAAATTATGTTATTCAAATGTTTTGTTCCATTTTTTGTTATTCATGAAATGTTGTGATTTCTATGGAAGTGGAAAATAAATTTGAATTTGAATTTGAATCTTACCCGACGTTCACACTATCCCCCCTTGAACGACCGAGCGTCCATACTATGTTCGAATCCCCCGCGAGCCGTGGGCGAAATTTTTTTCCCTGTACCTTTGGGGCTATCCAATCTGAATATTCATGAAAGAGACTACAAGTATGGGACTTGTATTTTCTTACTCAGTTTCACCTTATTTTTAAATCAGCAAAAGAAAATTTCGTAATATATTCCTCTGCCGAGATTCGAACTTGCGGTCCTTTCATCGATAGGGCACCAGATTATCCGACTGCGCCACACAGAACAGCTGCCCAATGGCCTTGCTCGTTTTATCATATCCCTACAGTTCGTTTTCATGAATATTCATGCCGACTAGTCTTGACGGAATAAACCGTATTACTGGTCATGCGCATGCGTACTCTCATCTCTAAGACTCAAGTCATGAATATTCATATTGGATAGCCCCAAAGGTAGAGGGAAAAAAAATTAGCAGCCGGGGGACAAATCACGACTATCTGTGCGTTAGGTCACCGTGCATGGCGCTGTAAGACACGCCCTGGTAGAGTACCTTTATACAGAAGAGTAGCGACATGGACGTTTGACTTTTCTGGATACAAAATGGTGTTCGAATTCTTTCTATTGAGAACACCCAGGTGCTCATCGGAATTGAATATAAATGTTACGTGATAGTGGACACAAAATGGCGTTCAAATCACAGGTTGTCGTTACTCTTTTATATAAGGGTACTCTACGCCCTGGGGATAAAGCGCGCCAAAATGCGATTTGTAAACAACAAACGTTCTGCCTGTACCGGTACACTATAATCTTCAAGAAATGAAGTGGGAGTAATTTACTCAAAATACTCACTACTCAAAATAAAACACATCAGCTAACTATGCACGTGTGACGTAAATGTTTACATTTACTGTGTTGTGACACAGCGGAAGCAGTTCTTCGTCACCACTTTTCGCGCATGCACACTTATGATAAAAACAGGTGCGAGATATCGGATTACGAGCCAAGGTCGCTCTCCCATCCAAAAACCCAACATGTTTGGGGGGAGACGGGGAGAAATCCCAGCGAGCGTACACACTATGCGTTTGCCGGGGGATAGTCTGAACGCGGGGTTAGTTTTATGGGTATATAATGAGCAAACTCATTCACTGCCTACCTTTCCAAACTTTACCAGGTCAGTAGTTCTTTCCTCCTCTCTGAATTTGTCGAAAATTCTAACGGGAAATGCCTTCAACATCTATTGAACTGGAGAAGAGAAGCACCATCCTGAAAAAAATGAAAATGGTTCTCATCACTTAAAAATAATACTCCATTCACGCTGGCCTCGGTGGTCCTCAAAGAAGATACATGTCAAACATAGGTTACTGTCATGGATTCAAGCTGGAATTGTAGTGTCTTCCCCATAAAACCCTCTTAATTCGAAATCATATCTAAAGGATAACATACATTTATTCTTGACATTACGTTCAATCTATCATTCCATCTTTAAAATCTGTAAGACCCCATAGATCGCAATTCGTCTGCTTGGAGCCATGCAGAAAGGTTTTAAGTCCC
Organism: Heliocidaris erythrogramma; assembly: GCA_025617745.1. NCBI lineage: Eukaryota > Metazoa > Echinodermata > Echinoidea > Camarodonta > Echinometridae > Heliocidaris > Heliocidaris erythrogramma. The sequence continues at coordinate 15,557,265 of CM046856.1, forward strand.
ATCGTTTGTACATAGTTAACGTCCTTCTGGCTCCAGACAGACGCTATTAATTTTTGACGCTCTTGTATCATATAAACTTACATTAAAGGGCCCCAAAGTCGGGTCAATTCAAACCCATCTAACATATGCGCTAAACTTTGACAGAAGGAAGGTGTATGGCTATACATGACCGAAACACAAAAACTGACAAAACTTTCCGTCGGGGTGGGTTGTCAGACGCCCTTAAAATTGACATGATATTGCCAGGATTATGTAAACACACCCATTATCCATCTGCACCTATTTGACAAGACATAATAGAGGAGCTTGTTAAGTATTTTGGGCTATGTGGCTGCCATGCTGAAATCTACCATTAATGTGTTCATTACACAAATACCCTGCAGGCTTCCTATTATGCCTTGTCAAACGGGCGAAGATGGACAATGTGTGTGTTTACATAATCCTGACATATCATTCGACTACTTTTGAGAAAGCAATACAATTTTCACAATTTTTTATATTATTATTAAAATGACAATTTGACACCAAATTGTACCCAAGAAAGTTACAATACTCAAAATTGTACTATATAAATTTGACAGGATTTGAATAACACACTTTGGAGTTATTAAGGTTATAATGAAACTGATCTGAAGAAGTTATATACTACCGGTACGTAGGTTAAGATAAATTATGTTTTCCCAAATACTGTCATTGTGTAAATACTATTATTACGTGAACTCTTCTGGTCGAATCCCTCGACCTCCTTAAACTCTTTTGCCATTCATTTGTTGTTTTTTTGTTTTGTTTTTTATATAGTTCTTACATTACCTGTTTGTTGTTGCTTTCCATGTTTTGTCTTCACTGCCACTACACTGTAAGATTTGATGAATTTTCTTGTAAAACATGCATTACTGAAGAAAATCTAAATACTTTTCCTTGTGAAAAGTCCATTCTAGAAGATATCTGCTGTTGCATTTCTACAACATGTTACCACAACCTCTTTGCCTTTAGTTCTGTCGATAATGCTGAATTACAATCGTTATTTGGAAAAAATGATAACTCTGCTGTTTTTTATTCTCTCAATATTGTGAATAGTATTGAAGATTTCTATTCTGATGAAATCGACCAAAATTTATACTCTAATTTAAATTGCAAATATTATTCAGAAGAAGATTTCTTATCCTCAGTTGAGAAAATACAGGCCAATTTTAGCATTTTACATTTTAATGCCCGCAGTATGTGTAAAAATTTCGACCAAATTTCAGATTTCATTGCATTACTTAATTTCAAATTTTCTATTTATGGATGCTCAGAAACTTGGATTAATGAAAATACGGCACTTTTATTTGATTTACCTGGCTATTCTTTTTTACACTCTGACCGTACCCATGGTAGAGGTGGTGGCGTTGGACTTTTTGTTTCAAATTCACTTGATTATAATATAAGAATTGATTTATTAACCCCTTCTCAATGCTATGAATCATTGTTTGTCGAAATTTCAATACCAAAATGTAAATATATTGTTGTAGGAATTATTTATAGAAAACCACAATGTTCAGTTCATGATTTTACTCAAGATTTTGAAAAGTGTTTAGATAAATTGAATGGTGAAAATAAGCAAGTGTACATAATGGGCGATTTTAATATTAATCTTTTAAATTTCAATAACAATGCTGTTAGTGATTTTCTAAGTGCAGTTCATGTACATTCTTGCTTGCCATTGATTGACAAACCTACTCGAATTACCGAAAGGTCTTCATCATTGATTGATAACATTTTTGCTAATAATTATGGCTCTAATGTTTTTTCGGGTATTGTATATAATGATGTTACGGATCACTTCCCAGTCTTTCAGATTACCTCAATGAAATTTGCTTTGAAATCACAAACTGTACATATTTTTAGTAATATCACTGACGAAAATATGAAAACATTTAAAGAAAAATTGGGAAATGTTGAATGGAGTGATATTATAGAATGTAAGGAAACTGAAAATGCATACAATAGCTTTATAAATAAATTCTCAATGATTTATAATGAAGTGTTTACTAAAAAAGAAATTAAACCTAGAAATAAGAAAATTAAAAAACCGTGGATAACTAAAGAAATAATTCAGAAGATAAAATACAAAAATAAATTGTTTAAAAATTATTGCTTTGATTTTTCTAAACGCAATCGAGAAAAGTATGTTAAAGTTCGAAATGCTGTTAATAAGATGCTAAGAAGTGCTCGAAGGAATTATTATAAGATGAAATTTCAAATATGTAAAGGTAACATGAAGAAGACTTGGGGTGCAATAAATGATCTACTGGGAAGAAGTAAAAATGAGTTACCATCACATGTTACAATAAATGATGTAGACATTTCAAATTCTAAAGATATTGCTGACAGTTTTAATAATTTCTTTGTAAATATTGGTAAGTCTAAGACTAATCAAGCATTGATTGGCAGAGAGAGTTTTCAAGAATATCTAAATATGTCTAATAGAGTTGTAAGTAATTCCTTATATTTTAAACCTGTTACTGAGGATGAAATACTTCGTATTGTAAAAAACATGACTTCCTCTAACAGTTGTGGCATAGATGATATTAATCCCACGGTTGTTAAGAAAGTAATTTTCATTATTTTGAAACCTTTGTGCTACATTTTTAATTTGTCACTTTTACATGGAATAGTTCCTGTTAAATTGAAAGAGGCTAAGGTGATCCCTGCACATAAAAAAAATGATATACATGATATTGCTAATTATAGGCCCATTTCCATTCTTCCTGTATTTTCTAAAATCTTAGAAAGAATTGTTTATGATAGACTTTATGATTTTTGTATGAAAAATTCTGTTTTCAATGGAAATCAATATGGGTTTTTAAAAAATGTATCTTCCGAAATGGCTCTTATTGATTTACATGATTTTTTAGTCCATTCTTTGAAACATTCACTGTATACTGTAGGTGTTTTTTTAGACCTAAGTAAAGCATTTGATATGATTAATTTTGATATATTACTATTTAAGTTAAAGTTTTATGGAATAAGAGGATTACCGTTTCTTTGGTTTGAAAACTATTTATCTCAACGCACCCAAATTGTTTCGTATAAAAATGTTTTATCTGATTCTCGTAATATTTCGGTTGGTGTACCCCAAGGTTCTATTCTTGGCCCATTATTATTTGTGCTATTTATTAATGACTTGCCATTTTGCTCCAAAAAGCTGAAATTTATACTCTTTGCTGATGACACAAATATACTTTACTCTACTAGCGATCTGTTATCATTAACTAATGAGCTCAATTTTGAATTGACAAAAGTATCAAATTGGTTTCATTGTAATAAATTAAAATTAAATACTGATAAGTCAAATCTAATGTTCTTCTATAATAAACAAAATACATTTCAAAAAAGAATTTAGAAAAAATTATTATAAAAATGAATAATAACGATATTAAACGTGTTGAGTATACACAATTCCTAGGTGTTTTTATTGATCAACACTTGACATGGCATTCTCATATTGCACATATCAAGAATAAAGTGTCACGAAATATTGGTGTCATCAGCAAACTTCGTCAGGTATTACCTCAAAATATCATGGTTTTATTGTATAATACTCTCATTCTTCCATTTTTAAGTTATTGTAATATTGTATGGGGCAACACCCATCACACTAAATTACAGTGTCTTTATTTCTTACAAAAGAGATTTGTGAGACTAGCTTCTTTCTCACATTTCCAAGCTCACTCTGCTCCTCTATTTAAAGCTCTTAATATCTTGAACATATATCACTTAAATAAATATTTTAGTGCAATAGCTCTTTTTAAGCACAACCATAATTTATTGCCCGCGAATATTAGTAATATGCTGATTCTGAATAGTGCAATCCATAATTATAATACTAGAAATAGAATGAAATATCATTTATCTGCTATTACCAAAACACTTGAATTTTATTCCTTTAGGCACAAAGCTCCCGTTGTATGGAATTCTTTACCACCTGAAATAATATCAATATCTACTTTCAATGGATTTAAAAGAAGACTTAAAAGTCATTTGATCGACACCAGTAGTTAAATTAAATTATACATGTTTTACAATGTACTTACTTATTTATTCACATGCACTTGTCCAGGATTTGTGTGGATGCACGTGTATTTATATTTTTATTTGTATTTTTATAGATACACTGGTTTTTTTCTATGTAACATTAATTTTAATTGTTACTTTTTATGTACACAATGTATTACATTTTTAGAGGGGAGCTGTCTCGACAAACCTTTTTGCGGTTTCTTACAGTAACCCTTTTTCCATTTGAATGCTATTCTGTACTCCTATTATAATTGTTCATTTTAAACTATTTTGATGGAAATAAAGTCTCTTTGAATTGAATTGAATTGAATTGAATGCCTAAAAATGGATATCCTCTACATCCAGAGCATTTTGGGCAGCAAAGCTTGGTTTTGGGGCACTTTGGTGTTTTTGCAGGGGCGTGTTACACCCTCTTCCCGATCGAATTTTTTGTCAGTTTGTAAATTTTTATAATCTACATCCATACCTCTTCCTTCTGACAAAATTTGGTCCATGGGCCTTAAGGGGAAAAATTTGCCCAATTTTTAGGGGCCGTCTAACAACTTACCCGGACGGAATTTTTTTTCAGTTTTTGTGTTTTGGTCATGTATAGTCATACACCTTCCTTTTGACAAAGTTTGGCGCATAATTATGTTAGATGGGTTGAAATCAATCTGGTTTTGGGGCCAAACTTGGCGTCTTTGTTCGAGCTGACAAGACTTTTGTGAATGACATGGATGTCTAAGTAACTTTAAGGGGTCAAATCTCAGGTAAAATGGGGTGACTATTTCGGGACAGGTTCCTGGCCTATAAAGTTCGTTAGAGATTGTTTTGAATTCGCTGTTATTCGTTTAAGTTCCAGGACGTTATTAAGGAGTTTTTGGATGTGTCGACTAGAACGCCGTCCTAGACCCTCCCAGCGACAATGGACTGGTTTGTGTTGACTGCCTTCAAAGTAGGTGAAGCATGAAGCTAACAATGGGTGAAGGAGGTTCACGTTTTAGAGAAGACGGCAAAACCATGTTTGACGCATTCTCGATCTGACTAGTGGATGAGGGAGAAGCCAGTGATGGGTGAGCCGTTCTTGCACAAAACGCGGTATGCAGCTAACACAAAGCAGTCCGTTGTAGCTGGGAGGATCTAGGACGGCGTTCAAGTCGACACATTCGAAAGCTCACTATTGTTCGCTCTGTGAGGCATACTCTTACCTTTGCAATACAGTACCGCTAGCGGCCACCAAGTCATTCCCACCACCCACCCCCCCCCCAAAAAAAGGGCCCCAAAGTCGGATCGATTTCAATCCATCTAACATAATTATGCACCAAACTTTGTCAGAACGAATGTGCATGACTATACATTACCAAAACACAAAAACTGACAAAATTTTCCGTCGGGATGGGTTGTCAGAAGGCCCCTAAAAATTGGGGCAAATTTTCCCTCTTAAAGCCCATGGACCAATTTTGTCAGTTCTAAGGAAAGGGTATGGGTGTACATTACAAAAATATACAAACTGATAAAAAATTTCCATCGGAAAGGGGGTGTAACACGCCCCTGAAAAGACACCAAAGTGCCCCCAAACCAAGCTTTGCTGCCCAAAATTGCTCTTGATGTAGGAAAACCCATTTTTAGGCATTACAACTCCGCACGTACAATGAACTCGGTAGACACTGCTAGTCTGTGATATCGAACTGTCTCGTACGTGATGCATCGAATTATTATTCATGTTATTCCTGTTGGGATTTTATATCAACATCTGACGATATCATTCATTCTATTAATTATAATGAGATTTGTTAGTGTGAAATTGATTCCAATCTTCATAGTCATAGTCATTCATCTAATATGCGTAGAGGGTCTGCGTATTTAGACTACGTACGCTCGCACTGAGCGGATGGAGTGCCCCCATTACATGGGCATGAGGAAAGGAAGTTTTATGTTTATCTGTTTAGATTTTTTTTTTATTAAAGCTTTACTAGTCCGGCAGATTGGTGAAATAATTGTGCACTTTTGCATAAAAAAATAAAATTTGCATGTTGGTAATGTTTTTTGTTTTTTAATGCTGAATAATTCTGGATATTGGGCCACCTAAAATACGAGCCCTGTGGCCCATTTTGCCCATTTTTTTTTAAAGAATGGCTCTCTCAAGAGTATTTTTCCTTCATAACTGATTTAATCATATCTAGTGTGGGGTCTACTAAGTATAATATAGGATTTCTGGGCCTCAAAATTCAGACAAGTGCTTTAGGTGCCCAATTTCAAATAGAGCGCAATCCCATATATCAAAATGTTATAAAGGCATTTCATAAGAAATATGCTTCCAATGCTTCCAATTGTGATGAGTCAGACATTATCTCTCTGAAATGAACAAGGTATTGTGGTGCAGGTGACCATTTTGATCAAAAATGCCCCCCAAAGGCCCAAATTAATCTGTGTGCAAAATAAGAGGTCTTTTTTTTAGTTTTTGGTTTTAATTTCTTATGGTAGACAGCAATTTGGAAATCAAGGTAATATGAAAAGCCCACTTTGGCGGGCACATGGGCCCATCGATGGCCCCTTCAAGACAATTCTTGTTTAATTTGTTGTATTCCCTCACAAGAGGATGGCCAAATTAAAATGGCTGCTGGAGTTTGGGATTTATAGGCAGAATAGTTATGCTTGTTAGCCGGTGTGAATTAAGATGTGACTATTTGCATTTTAAAGTTTACGGTGTGTCTGGAATCTTTTGGTATAACAATGTGGAATTTAGTTAGTACACAGTATGCTGGTAATGTCTATAAACAGAAAATATCAGTCTAACTCTAACATTTAAAAGATTTTTTTCTTACTATTATGCTACAGTCACACGGCCACTAATGCTTAGGTCAGACGGACATGTACGGATGTCTGCGGATGCATCCGTAAAAAAAAATAATTTCACCCGCAGAAATTGTTGAAAATCTGCGCAAAAAGCCAAAAAACCACGGTAGATACGCATGAGATACGGATGCAATACGCATGAAATACGCAAATCCTGCGGATGTTCTGCGGAAGACACCCCTTTGGCGGATGTGCCACGCTAGTGTCACTTAAATTCTGCGCAAGATGCGGACTAGATACGGATGTTCTGAGGAAGATACGGAAGTCCTGCGCACGATACGCATACGCACACGGATGTCGGCTTTCTCCTCGTCCGCAACATCCGCATATATACCGCGGCTTGTGGAGCATCACTTCAGTTGCGATTCGATCTTTGGAGAGAACACTACTACTACTACTACTACAGATTTTCAAAATTCACGCTGCGGATCTGCGTATGTCTGCGGATCCTGCGGATTAGGTTACGGATGGATACGGACGTTTTACGCAAAAATACGCAAAGATACGGATCAATACGCATGATACGGAACAATACGCAAATTCTACCTAAATTCTGCGCAAAAGACCTTGCGCGGGAAATTTAAAATAATTTTGAGATTTTCAAAACTTTTTCGCGGAAGACCTCGATTCCTGCGCACTCCCACGGATTTTTACGGATGCACTTACGGATGATACGCATGATACGGATTGCTGCGGATTTCTACGGATTTTTACGGATGCACATCCGCAGACATGCGTATCGCGCGTATCTGTCCGTCTGACCTAAGCATAACGGTAGCTGCGGATGCTTACGGATAAAAATCCGTAAGCATCCGAAAGGATCCGTATCATCTGTTATGCTACAGTCACACGGCCATGTTACGGACCTGCGGATGCCTGCGTATATTTGGATAATGAAAATGCGTAATTTTTACCCCCAAATAACGCAAATTTGAGCAAAAGTTACCTATATTCTGCGGACGATACGGATTAGTTACGGATGTTACGTATGAATTACGGATGTTACGGGTAAAACCTGTTGATGAGCCCATCCGCTGCCAACCCGCTGACACATGTCACGGACGACTTACGGATGACTTACGGACGATACGTATGAGTTACGTAGTTTATGTATGGATAACGTATATTTTGCGGATGCTTACGTATATTTCATCCGCAGCAGAATTTTGAGATTTTCAAAATTCACGCTGCGGATCTGCGTATGTCTGCGGATCCTGCGGATTAGGTTACGGATGGATACGGACGTTTTACGCAAAAATACGCAAAGATACGGATCAATACGCATGATACGGAACAATACGCAAATTCTACCTAAATTCTGCGCAAAAGACCTTGCGCGGGAAATTTAAAATAATTTTGAGATTTTCAAAACTTTTTCGCGGAAGACCTCGATTCCTGCGCACTCCCACGGATTTTTACGGATGCACTTACGGATGATACGCATGATACGGATTGCTGCGGATTTCTACGGATTTTTACGGATGCACATCCGCAGACATGCGTATCGCGCGTATCTGTCCGTCTGACCTAAGCATAACGGTAGCTGCGGATGCTTACGGATAAAAATCCGTAAGCATCCGAAAGGATCCGTATCATCTGTTATGCTACAGTCACACGGCCATGTTACGGACCTGCGGATGCCTGCGTATATTTGGATAATGAAAATGCGTAATTTTTACCCCCAAATAACGCAAATTTGAGCAAAAGTTACCTATATTCTGCGGACGATACGGATTAGTTACGGATGTTACGTATGAATTACGGATGTTACGGGTAAAACCTGTTGATGAGCCCATCCGCTGCCAACCCGCTGACACATGTCACGGACGACTTACGGATGACTTACGGACGATACGTATGAGTTACGTAGTTTATGTATGGATAACGTATATTTTGCGGATGCTTACGTATATTTCATCCGCAGCAGAATTTTGAGATTTTCAAAATTCACGCTGCGGATCTGCGTATGTCTGCGGATCCTGCGGATTAGGTTACGGATGGATACGGACGTTTTACGCAAAAATACGCAAAGATACGGATCAATACGCATGATACGGAACAATACGCAAATTCTACCTAAATTCTGCGCAAAAGACCTTGCGCGGGAAATTTAAAATAATTTTGAGATTTTCAAAACTTTTTCGCGGAAGACCTCGATTCCTGCGCACTCCCACGGATTTTTACGGATGCACTTACGGATGATACGCATGATACGGATTGCTGCGGATTTCTACGGATTTTTACGGATGCACATCCGCAGACATGCGTATCGCGCGTATCTGTCCGTCTGACCATAGCATAATGCTATGGTCAGATACAAATTTGATCTTTTGCAAATAAATGTCATGCCAAATTACATTATAAGCCGATGCAAAACAACTAAATATTTAACACTACACTTGACATGACTTTGGTATTTTTTTTCACCTGTGTGGCTATACTGAAAAGAGAACGATAAGTCCTCATGATACAACTTAAACATGGTGATATTTTAAAATATCCCAATGAATTACTCTTTTCTTACACATCGGCAGCAGCTATTAACCGTTGAATACTGAATTCTGTAATTCCCATAGGCTTTGTACAGGGACCACCCGGTTCCAGTTGGCAACGGGTTAAATTATGATACCATGAATCCATAATTCTTCAGCACCTATGTAGTAATTTTCAATTTGATGGCAATGTTGGAAATGCCACACATTCCTAAATTATTCAGCATAGTAAGATATACATTTACCTTGGTTTCATTGTGTTTAGACAAAACACACCCCTGTATGTTAAACTTTCTTTGTCATGTTTATGTCTGTTATAGGCCATACGTTGTCATATCCAGGAATTTCTATAGCACACAAATTTCTACCTTAATACCAAGTTACAAGTTTCAAGACAAAGCATAGCCAAATCTTGAAACAGACCAGCGGCCATTTCAAATATAACGGTCATCTTGGTGTAATAAAGTGACCCTACACTAGAGGTATTCTGCTTATAAAAAACCTACCCGCCTTACGGGTAGCCCAAACTCAAAGTCATATGCAAGTAGGCATAATTATTTTAACATTTCGGCAGCCATTTTGAATTTGGCCACCCTCTTGTGACGGAATAACTCAAATTAAACCAGAATTATCTTCAATTGGCCATCGATGGGCCCAATACCCGCTAAAGTGGGCTTTTCATGTGACTTCCATTTTAAAATTGCTGTCTACCATTAAAAAAAAAATCAAGATTTAAAAGACTCTTATAAATTTCATGCTTTTTAAAAAAAAGTGCACAATTCCTTCGATTTTCTGCACCAATCTGCTGGACTATAAACGAGTTTCGCCGTAAAGACGGTAGCCAGTTAATTGGGCTTTGTATTTATTTGCCTCAACTGTGTGTATGGCAATAGTCTCGTAGGTTATATTAGGGCAATTAGGCTTTAGCCGTCGCTATTACCTACTTGCATGTTGTACAATACCGAACACTCGGATATTTGCTTCATATAGGAGCATGTCTAGACTTTAAGGACGTGACACTGCTCATCTGTACAAAATGTTTCTTTTCTATATGTGTGTGTGTGTGTGTGTGTGTGTGCGTGTAATATAAGAGTATTATATTAGTAACTCCGAATTGTATCGCTAGCGTTAATGTGATAGCCTACCTACTAGTCGTGGCGCATAATATTATGTCTGCATCATAATTTAGTTAGTGTATTTACCGTATCTGATAATTGGGGTGTTTAATATATGTATTCACCGGTGTAGACAAGCATTAAAGGTCCCCTGTTATGAAATTATAATTCTTGGTATTTTGTACATGCATCTCATCTAAATTGAAAAATCACATCCGTTTGCAATAAATACGTATCAAGATATTTTTAAAATAATATTTCCCCCAGGTATTCATGTCCAAAACACTCTGCTAAGCTCCGCCCCCTTTTAAACCCCGAATTCTCGTTCCGCGAGCATGATTGACGTGTGACGTCACAAACCGACATTGCCGATGCTTGTTTACAATATTGCCTATGTATTACATGTGCAAACTAACTTGTTGTTGTGCATACCACCTCGAAAACCACCTCTAAAGCGAAGTATGCCGCGACGCTGCGTTGTTGCAGGTTGCAGTAACACCACAAAGGAGGGTGTCAGTCTACATTTATTCCCTAAAGACCCAAATATAAGAAGGAAATGGACCGCAAAAGTAAAATTAACTCGCGCCCATTGGAAGGGGCCGAGTGAGCACAGTGTTGTGTGCTCCGAGCACTTTTGTGCGGAGGACTTCGTCGATAGCACGGGGCTGCGTATGGCATCAAGAAGAGGCCGTCCCTGAAACAAGTTTGATCATACATGTATCAATAATATGAAATTGGGCGACTCTGAGCTTTACCTCACAAGCACCTCTCTCAATTGGTCTTTACTATTAAAAATGATTTTTTTTGTTGTTCTTGATGAAGAAAAAGATCTTTCTCCATAAAGAGTGTTATAAAAATGTTTATCATGGTAGAGTGGAAACTCAGTATAAAGAGGTCTGATACAACAGTATTCCTGATATAACAAGGCAATATTTTGGTCTCAACTTTTTATATTCTTTTTTTTTTAAACTTATGTAACGAGATTCTGGATTTAACCAGGTAATTTTAATAGTCCCAAGGACCTCGTTATACTAAGTTTACACCGTATAATATACTGATTTTTGTTACCACCCTGAATGTAGTGAAAGTATAACGGGCAATTTTCAACCTACAACCCCCCCCCCCCCCCCCCCCCCCACCTCCTTCGGCAGGAAAAAGGGGTATACATCACAGTTACAGGTTGATTCCTACTTCTCTACCTTATACATGTAGTTCATTTGACAGAAAATCTGTTTTCCAATGATTCCCTCTCTCTCTTTCAACTTTTCTTCTCTTGTGCTTTCCCTCCCTTTCTCCCTCTTTATGCCCAAAATTCTCCACTTACACACATCTTCCCTCAACTTTTTATCTCTTTTTTCCCCCAATGATTCCCTCTCTCTCTATTTCTCCCCTTGTGCTTTCCCTCCATTTCTCCCTCTTTATGCCCAAAATTCTCCGCTTTCACACATCTTCCTCAACTTTTTTATCTCTCCCTTTTTCCCCCAATGATTCCCTCTCTTTCTATTTCTTCCCTTGTGCTTTCCCTCCATTTCTCCCTCTTTATGCCAAAATTCTCCACTTTCACACATCTTCCCTCAACTTTTTTATCTCTCCCTTCCCCCCCCCCCCCAGTGATTCCCTCTCTTTTTCACTATTTCTTCTCTTGTGCTTTCTGTCTCCCTTACTCCTTCTTTTTGCCCAATATTCTCCAATTACACACATCTCCTCTCAACTTCATCTCTTTTTTTTTTCTTTTTCCATTCTGCCAATTGTTGGTTTTGATCTCATTCACGCACTCACACCATTCTTTTCAATTGTTAATTTCATTCACGACAAGCCTTGCATAGTAAATGTGTTTGAGCTCTTCCAGAGATGACAAAAATATTCAATTGATTTGAAATATATTATTACTTCTGGAGAAATGTAGATATAGATGTATCCAGGAAATGGTTGTCTTACAATTGAACATCAACAATTCAATAGGAGAATGCCCACCCCCACCCCCCCCCCCCAAAAAAAAAACATAACAAAATAAAACAAAGAAAACTGATTAGCTTCCAAAGTGTGTTTCATTAACAAATTAAACAACAAATGCCATAAAAAATAACAGACCTCATATGCCATTAACAACAGAGTTATCATTCTTGACTGAGATACATGCATCTTTACAACATCCATTACAAAAAATGCTCTGGGCAAATACTTAGATGTGAACTCAGTTACCCAATTCCAATTTTATTTCTGACAGTGAAAATGAATATTCAATTCAAAATAAGCCTCCTAGACTACTCTTTTCCTCTGATACTTGAAGCAAAAACAGCAATAACATTTTTACCACATTGTCACAGTGTAGCACACCCTCATGTAATAAACCCAACTTTCAGGAAAACTGATATCCATGTATAGGAATTAAATATCATGAGAAGATAGACTGAACAATGACGTACTAGCATTTTTAACATTTCTTATAAACAGTTATATACATGATAATGTATATGCTATCTAAGTATTATCAAGTTAACAACTAGACCAACATATATCAGTACATAATAATAAATACAATAAATCAAATGAAAGAAGAAAAAAAAAATCTGTAGAAAAAATAATGTCAATTTGAAAAGAAATATGATGTGAAGCAACAATAATGATGATCACATGAATGACCCGATTAAATAAAAGATGTTTGCCAGTCATTAGTACTGAATATTTTTTTTCTTTCAAATAATGACTTTGTGTAAATGTTTACACTGATGGAACAACAGTTCTGATACATAAGTATTTTTAAAATGTTCAATTCTACTATCACCTTTGCTTAATGTTGAGATTTGTGCATGTCATATCCAAGCCCCAGTAAAAAAAAGTATGAGAATAATGGTTGCATAGCTTAAATTAAAGTTCCACAGAGCTGCCCTCCCTTTTGATTTTTTTGCAAAGGTTAAAAAAATATATATACATACAGTAAACTTTGAAAAGAAAATACCCTAAAGAGGTAAAATGCAGGGAATATTTCCAATTAAAAAAAAATATCTTTGAAAATCTTAGAACAGTAATAAAAATCTCAGTAATAAGGTGGAAGTAAAACATATATTTTTCTGTAAACATAGATCTTGACAAGGTGGGGGAAAAACAGCAAAATTGTATGTAGGTCTACGCCTCTTCAAAGCCCCTGTTCTATTCTGATCCAGGATTGAGTAAAAGAGGGGGCACAAAAATGAAAGTTTGTCAAAAGGTAGACCCGTAGTTTTCTGGTCTCGTCACCTTCTCAAAAAGTCCCTCAGTGAGGGGGGGGGGCAAAAAAAGAAATTCGCTAAACCTTCAAAAATCGCTCAATAAGGGGTTATTGGAGTCTAGTTTCCCCTCCATAATTCCCTGACAAGCAACAAAAAAAAATCATACTTCTCTTCCAAAGGGGGGGGGGGGACCGGGTCAGCTGTGCCCCCTGGATCCGCCAATGGTTCTGATGGAAATGCTGCACGGATTCTTGTCACGGCACAAGATGGGAGAGGAACACGTCCTGCCCTGCCTGGCTTTCCTATAAAAGATTTTTTTTAAGAGTACAAAGGAAACTATGATTAGACAACATCAAAACAATGCACAGTGTAGTCTATGATGTAGATGATAGTGAGGTAACTTTTACTTTGAACTTCACAAATAAACAATAGAAGATTAGCTAATAATTTAGTTGTCAACATCGCAGTGTAAAATGTTGTGATGGGGAAAGAGGAAACAAACGTTAATCTGCACATAAGACAAGAAAATACATGTACACTGCAAATAGAATAATCTTCCTCTATTGACATTAAGGCTAAAACATTATTTTATAGAATATCGTAATATAAAATAAGGAGCCAAATTGGCATATTGCATCCAAACTGCTTTATATAATACAGGAATACTGCAGTAAGGATTAAAACAAAAAATATGGTGTACTCACTGATTTTCAGTTGCATCCTGCCTTGCCTGTCCGCCATACTGCTGCCGATACAGAGAGCTAGTAAGCAGTTTCCATCACATACCGCTCCAGACACACTGGATGAAACCCTGGGTGGAGAAGAAGAAGAAGAAGAAGAAGAAGATCATATCTATTGTCAACTATAACGGTACCTACACTTACTTAGTGTAGCAGCACAAAGAAAACAAGCAAGATAACAGGAGAGCTAAGAGTTTTCTGGATATCAATGTTAGAATTTACAAGAATCAAACGCTACCACTCCATGCACCAGTAAAACTGCCCGAGCGCAAGCCCAGGCAGGGTCAGCAGGCGAACAACCAAACAGCGCGGGGTGTACCCCGGCCCTGCGCACATCGAGCTCACTGCCTCGATCAGCGAAGTATCAGCTCAGCCTCTCGGGCAATTTGCAAGCGTAAACAAGATTCATAATACGTGGATATGCGTGAATTAAACTTTAATCGGTAATTTATTATCAAAAAATAATTACCAATTGTGTCTCCCGTCAATATCCTCTCCGTTATTAAAATCAGGGACGTCTCTGTCATCATCAGAATCTTGCCCAGAATCCGACATGTCTGGCTCAAACATAGTATACGGCCGGGCCCCTAATTCCTCTTCAATTTCTTCTGGGACTTGATGCTCCAAATCAGATATATCTGATCCTGAATAAGTGTCCTGGCTGAAGAAGATGATGCCATCGTTGATGTAGGATTTTGTCTTTAAAAAGCTAAAATGAAGGGCTGAAATGGCACGAAGTCGAAGGGAACTACACGAAGCTCAATAGCCATAACACACACACATCGATACTGATCCAGCTTGTGTGAGTCGAGCGTTCTGTGGGTGACGTCACATGACGTCATCGATCGCTGGACCGATTTTCCAAAATTTTTAGGGGCGTTCCCAGTTATTTTTTTATTTTCAAGGTTACAGATTAATGAATGGAATTCAGGTAATATGATTGACAGATCTGGATTCACAGTAGAAAAGTCTATTAAATGAAGTTCCTTTGTAATTCCATAAAAGGGGACCTTTAATGAGTTTTCGATTTGCACGTTCACTAGTGGACTGCGACGTATGTGGTCATTTCTTGAAGCAAGGTTGACGAGGCACGCATATGTTATTTATTACCTTTTCGATTTAACACGACTACATACACTCAGCTATAGTGACGTCATCTTCATGCATACTGTATGCTGCAACAGATTGGCGATGCATAAATGCATAATTTTATGGATTATTCTGCAACAATTTCGATTAAAGGGAAATCATAGACAAGAGAATGTTTGCAGAATGCTTGCAGAATCAAGTCACTTGGGTCCATTTTGTGACTTCTAATGTGGTGTTTTGTATAGTGCTTACGAAAGATCGCGCCAACGTCGTCACAGTTTCTGAACGACGGCAAAACGAGGGTGAACACGTTCTAGAAATCTTCAACGAACGATGAGCTCGTCGATGGGCATGTGCACTGCTTCAAAAAATGACCGCTTACGTCGCAGTCCACTAGTGAACGTGCAAATCGAAAACTCACTAATATCCATTGTTAGTGGGGGATGATCTATTCACCCCCCCCCCCACCCCCACTAACAATAGAAAGCGTGTTCCTATCTACGCCACTGTATGGATTTGGACTAATCTAATGTAATATATATATTCCTTAAGAATGACAATAACAGCAATAATAGAAATAATAAAACCCAATAGTAATAGATAATCACGAACGTGATTAGTCACAGTGAATTAGTTGGTACTGAGACATTTTAACATGAAAACCCGAATTAATTTACTTATGTTAACCAATTATGTTCCTCACTCATCTTTGGTGTAAATAATTACTGTATATGATTTGTTTAATGAATTGGCGTTCCCTGCACCCTAGGGTTTATTGAGTGATTTTTTTGTGTATGAATGTTGAATCTCTTGGTTGTCAGATTATTTGTTTTGTTATTAAAGGCAGTCCGTCTCAGGATTTCAACCTATATACATCTCTTCCTTGCCTACTGTTTTACAGATTCATCTCAAACATACATTATCAATTTTGTATCCTTCATCTGCAATGGTTTAGATGGCTACAATATGAATTAATTTCCTCCAAAATATATAAGTTTAGAATAACAAAATTGAATGCGATTCCACGATATTATAACTTTAATAATGGTAAAGTAAATCTTGCTAAGAATCCCTTTAAAGTAACATGATATTGTGACATCAAGTATAGTGAACTACTTTGCCCAGTAAAGCCACTTATTTACGTTTGCAAATCTAAAATTAAAAGCTAGTTACCCTATTATCATGGGAAAGAATTGCTTTAATTTTTTTTTCAGATATGGAACAGGGAATTTGGGCATAGTTCTTTAAAAAAATATTTACTAATTCGCTTACAAAACGGTAAGAGATCGTTGACATTCGTTCAGCAGTCGCTCTGGTTCCGATGTTATGTCGTTTTGAAGTCTTTTTTAATTCGCTTTAGATCGTTGTTTTGCAATTCGTTCGCGTTCGTTTCTTCAATTCCTTATAATGTGAAATCCCCTTAAAAATTAATAACTCGTCTGCTGAGAGCAAGAAACGCGTTAAACCTTTACAGATATAGTGTCTTCTACTTCATCCTACATCTCCAACAGTCGCTGTGGTGTGGCAATAGTACGTTCAGCCATGGGTAGATGTAGACACTAGCCTGGGTAGGTCTGCATATGCTTCATTATCATTTCCATCTGAAGGAAATAAAGTCAAATTGATAAGATAACTGATAGTGATGCTGCCTATTACCTTTCAACAAAAACAAAAGAATAATAATGATTTGGCTAAACATGCATTCCCCTCCCCGCTATATTGAAGGGGAAGACAAAAAACAACAACATGATTTTGGGCTGTTTGCTTTGCCCTACATATATATATATGTCTAGGATTAGACACGGTCTATATGACTATACGACTATGACTTGCATGTCAGAACCAAAGTCAAGTTAAAACCTGGCCCTAGACCTAGATCTACACTAGGTCTAAATCTATGTCTTTGTCAAACTTAGATAACCGATTCATCAAAGTAGGCCTAACTATAATCCGATGTCGACTAAACGTAGAATGTACGGCTGGTACCGCCTAAAATATTCATCGGACCTGGTCTTGGACCTCGTGAACTGTTGTTCAAAAATTCAAAAGAGCTTCGAAAAAATATCTTGCACGGTAGATCTAAGTTAATTCTTAACAAGCCACCTGGGCCTGTTGCATGAAACACTCACCACAGTGGCAAAAGCTTTGGGAAGTGGCTAAACCTGCGATAAAGTTACGATAATCAGTTAAGATCCATTGCATAAAGCAGCTAGACCTTCGCAGTAACTATACATTTACTGTGGTAAATCAATATACTCAATATACATTGTATAGGAATATTGTTGATGCCATTTATTAATTTCTTTTTCAATGATGGCATATAAACTGCATTTTATTGCACATGTTGGTCAGTACAATTCTGGGTACACAAAGCTGGGCTATTATAGGCCTTTGGTAAACAGGAAACCGAGTTGATAATTGAAATGAATAACTATCTTTTCAACTTAGAGGTAAGTTCATAAAGTTTCTCTCTTAATATGAGGTATTTTGTTTCAAATCTAAAACTAGAGATAATGCAGATTCTCTGAAAAGGAAAAGTGTTTAAGGTTATGTGTAACCAGTACCCCATATATTTTCGACATTGTATATTTTGTAATGCTTTAAACCAATGAACTTCATTTTTAAATCTGCTAAAAAATAAATAAATAATTTAGATGATATTTTCGGGTTTGAATCGCCAAAATGAATGACAAAGTAATACATGTATGTGGTTTTGCTTTTCTCCATACTCTCATCGTTCAAACCCAGATAAAATGAAAAGCAAAATGTTATAAATGCTGTGATTATTATTATTATTATTATTATGGGTTTTTCTCATATAAATTACTAAAAAGGTCGTTATTCCCAAATCCAGACTCTCATCAACTGAAAAACCTTTCTCAGTGGCCGCGTAAACAACGTGGAACAACATTCCACTCCGTATCAGAAAACTAATTTCTCTTTCCTCAGTAATATGATGTTCTAATATATCTTACTGTTTGGGTCTTTTTTTTTTTTTTTTTTTTTTTTTTTTACTGTTGCTGTTGTCTTTTCTCTTCAAATCTGTAATTTTGTAAGCGCTATGATACTTTCTGTTTTTATAGCGCTCCCAAAAAAGCATGATTTTTATTATTATTATTATCATTATTATTACTATATTATTGTTATTATTATTATTGTACACTCTCTAAAATGTACTAAAATGTTATCCCATAAAAAGAGCAAAAAAGTAACTCGCATGAAACTGGATGAATATTTTTACCCAAGTGGTTGTGTCAAATGTTACTCAGAATAGTGTTAAAAGTTATTAAAATCTGTGTTGTGCTGTGTAAAGGTTTTTTACTCATTATTGACCATGTAAATGTTTCCCTCTGATTGTCTATTTTAAATTAATGAAATGATGTGCAAAATATATTTTTACTCAGTTAAAGTAGTGCATCTCTTCTAATAGATTTTGGTATCATTAACGAATATTGAGGATTGTGTATATTATAGGGCATATAAAACTAAATAGCAAAAACTTGTCAAAAATACAATGTTAAACATCTCATGAACACCAAAATCAGTTTAAAACAAAATAACAGACATCTTATTGTACTTTATTAACAGTTACATATGTATAAATCTTTCCATAAGCTCAACAAGAAAAAAGCTCTGCCTAAAACAAAGAAGAAAAAAACAGTGTGAGACAAATTTTCTTGTAAGCGGAAAATTAATATTTTTCCGCCTTTCCTTTGTTACTTCATTTGTTGTGAACGAGATGGATTTCCAGCCTTTTTGATGCCTAGAAAACGACACTCAGAAAGAGAAATTGAAAAGAGTGAGAAATGCTAGCGCTTTTTGGCTGTATATGTGCAATGCCAAATACTCTAGACAAAAGTCCAAGCTGTTAAGATTTGGATTAATTAATACCCTTTGTGTAGGAGCATTAACACGAAAGGGTAATGAGATAAAAGGGGGACAAAATGGACTCTATTTGGCCAATGATGACCAATAATAGCACATTACTTTATCCTATCATTATGAATAGACATTCAGGGGCACCGGCTTATCTCGAAAGGGTGCGGTGCGGAGCGGCGCGGTGAGGAGCGTTCAACGCACCCTTTCGAGAAAAGCCCCCCCCCCCCGCTTGTCTGGAAAGGGTGCGTTGAGAACGGGTGACACGTTAACGCACCCTTTTGAGACAAGCGGGGGGGGGCTTTCTCGAAAGGGTGCGTTAACTAGTCTTTCACATCAGTCGTTTAAAATAAAATTAAAATAACGAAATATCATCTATTTTCTAACTGAACGTGGAATTTAGCTTGCATGTGTTTAAAAAGATATAATAAAAAAAAATATTTTTTGAGAATTCTTCATAATTAGCATTCATTATTTCCCAGAGATCATTGAAGGAGTTAGACCACTGAGAGAGTTCATTGGGTTTTTATAGACGAATTGGTTCGTCACGTGATATCTCAACTCTCAAGACGGAAGTAGCCAGCTAGCTAGCTGGCCGGTGTAGCGGCAGATACGGGGATCGGCAGATACCGTTCTAAAAACGGCCAAGAACACTATCTGCCAGCGGATCGTGTTCCAACCCCAGCAGATACCGTACCTATTTCTCTTTGGCAGATATCGTTCTTGCTATCGTTTCTCTGTACGTAGTACCTATGCGTAGTACCAAAGAGTTTAAATACGAAGAGTGCTCAGTCCCGAAATAAAGCACGCGTATATTTTTATTGTGGTACATGTCCATCGGCCCAGAGGGAAAGGTTATAGTCGTAATCAAGATGTTTGTATATATTTTCTCTACTTTTTTCTTCTTTTTCTGGACATCGCTTTTGGTAAAGCCGTAACTAAAGGGCATAATCTTGATATTGTCCCTTCAAATACAAACTTATGTCCCAAAATAGATAGGTATCAACTGCAACTGCACCAGGGGGAGAGGGAGGGTTTTTTTTTTTTTTTTTTTTTTTTTTGGGGGGGGGGTTGGGGGCTAGGAATAGATTTGTGTATGTTTGTATTATTTGCTGTGAAATTTCTATTAATGTTTATGTGATGGGGGGGGGGGGGGGGGGGGGAGGTTCCAAGCATGTTCCCTGATATTAAGCTCTATATGAGCAAACACTGCGATATGCGACGGGAATGTCGAGAAAAGTTATTTTAAAAATAATAAAATGCTATCTTTATTTTTCTATTAAATCGGAATATTTCATTTGATATGATTTATGGAAATTATAGGGATTATAGACCTGTAATGAAATGTTTTTAGCCTTCTTCTATTAAATGTCAAGACAGAAAAGGCTTTAATCAAATAAAATAAAAATATAATAAAATAATAAAATGAGATTGTGTGCGAGCAATTCCGTATTTAAATAATTATAAAGATTGAATTAAGAGTGGCGTATCCCAGATTATCTTATTTTTATTGGTAGCGTATCCAGGAATGCACGTGCCCCTACGTGCCAGCCAAAACCAAATCTGACATATCTTAGTTACACATCGAATGTAAGGAAATGCGTACCCCCCCCCCCCCCCCCCCATTGGCGAAAGCTGGATGCACCCTTGGTTAAAAATGACCATAATGGGTCCGTCCGTAAATATATCCCCCAGGATTTACAACTGGGCGTTGTGGCGTGCGCCTGTAAACCAAGCTGACGGGGCAGTTACAAATTGACTTGGGGTGCGGGTTCGAGCCCCGGTCACGTCTTTCGGATGGTGACGTTAAAGGTCGGTCCACACAGACGTAAATAATCATATCTGATTAATACACGTCTTAAAACCTAACTATTCATTCATTGTCTTTCTTCCTGATACAAAATTCCATTTGAGATTTAAAATTTTTAACAGATATATACATATATTCTAAAAACGAAAATGTGTTTTATTTTTCTTTGAAAATTACGATTTTACTAAACATCAATCTATTTTCTTGATACTATGACGTACGTGACGGAGCGAATTAATTTATGGATGATGACTTTCCCGAGCGTCAATAGAGACAAACTATGCATTCACCTGCTTTGAGATAATGGACTTCAAAAGTCAGAATGCGCGTTGTATAAATTATCTTCTGCTCTGCCAGGCAAGACCAAGAAATTGATTTCTAGTTAGCGAAACCGGAGAATTTAAAAAGAAATCTATAAATTTCAAATTTTAAAATAAATGTACACACCTGTTATGTATTTTACATCATATATGGGGCTTTTTATAATGAATAGAAGCAAGTTAGCTTCTATTATCTAATATCTTCCTGACCGGAACGGTCTCCAATGGTTCATGTACAACTCCATGTCATCAAGAAAATGGCAGCCCCCATGAAGTGTTAGCAGATACCGTGTGCTAGAATGTCTTGATTTAAACCCTTTTCTGATAGTTTATTTCTAAAGTGATACAGGTCAATGATTAAGAATATATTACACCTTTGAACATAATTACATTTATATTCTAGTGTTATTCTCCTTTAACATCTTCTTCTTCTTCTTCTTCTTCTAAAAAGGTAAACTTTAATCAGATGGAATCAGTGCAACCTTGCATAAGGTACAGTAAGAACTGTGTTCAGTCTGAACATAATTACAATGATATTAAAAGCTGTCCATACACTAAAAATACTTTTTTAACCTACTGCCTTCTACAAAAACTTAAAAAGACAAAACCTTTAATAACAAAGGAACATCGTGAAAAATTGACAAATATCCACTTTCTGAACTTGAATCAGATGGAAACAGTGCGCAAACGTGCACAAATTATTAAGACCTGTGTT
The DNA here is from genome assembly GCA_025617745.1 of Heliocidaris erythrogramma. Classification (NCBI taxonomy): domain Eukaryota; kingdom Metazoa; phylum Echinodermata; class Echinoidea; order Camarodonta; family Echinometridae; genus Heliocidaris; species Heliocidaris erythrogramma. The sequence goes on from CM046856.1 coordinate 15,579,525, forward strand.
CAGTCTGAACACAATAACAACAATGAAATTACTACAACTTGTCCATCTTTTTCGGGCTGCCTTCCAAAAAGAGTAGAAGGCAAAAAGAATTGTATCGAATGAACATACTATTATCATGAAAATAATAGACAAGTATCCACTTTGTGAACTTGAAGCGATAGAAACAGAGTGCAGTCCTGCAAAAGGTACTCTTTTCAGTCTGAATAATTGTTGAAAATATTATGTGTTATACTGTTTTTATAATTTCACATGTATCTTTGAGACACAGGATTCGAAAGCAATCATTGCCCACTATTTTATCACCAAAACAAATTAGTTACAGTCATACATAGAAAAATCAATAATCATTTTAATCAAATAAAATAAGATATTTCCCATTGAAATTGTAACAAAGCAAGAATAACGCATCCGTCACCACTTTGGAGACGGAGGCATAAAAATAGCCATTTTCAGGCTGACATACATACGTAGAATTTGTCCTTGTAACAATTGGTCTGTTCTTCACAAATTTTATCTTAAAAGATGCAGGATACACCATCATAGTCTTGAAATGTGGTTGTCACTGCGCGATGTTATCTCTGTTTGACTAGGCAACATTTTCTGATCACCTCCTGTCATGAAAATGATGGATAATGTAGTTGCCACAGGTCTTGGTTATCACTGCACGATACATCTCTCTATTTGATTAAACACAATTTTCTGATCACATGTTATGGCAGTGATTGATAATGTAAATCCGGGGGCCTGGGAGCCGGGGGTGTGGGGGTGCTGCAGCACCCCCTGCAATTATTTTTTCTTTAAAAAGTAGTTAAAAAGAGTCCCTAAAACGATAGGACCTTTTTTTTTTTTTTTTTTTTTGCTTGTCAGAGATTTTTGGACTTAAAAAGAGATACTAAAATGCTGAGGACCTTTTTTTTTTGGCTCACAGCACCCCCAGTAACAAAATCGTTCCCATGCGCCTGTGTAAATCCCACTAGTTTTGGTTATCACTGCACGATACATCTCTATTTGACTAGACCACATTTTCTGATGACATGTTACGACAGTGATGGATAACTCCCTCTCGCATGTCTAGTTTGTTCAAAATCAAAACAAACACAATTCCAGAACTGGTATACCTTTTCATACACAAATTTACATAGGAAATGCAGATGCCAAGTTGAAAGTTTTAAAGTAATAGATCTTCAAAGTTGTATATCCCTAAATATAGATACTGTAGCCTAACCGCCCTTTACCTCCCTAGGCCTACAGGCCGTTTTGAGTGCAATATACAGTCAGTTGGTGTAAATCAATATTGAAGAACTATTTTAGCTTCATAGCAAACTCAAACTATAAAGGTGTTTATCTGGGTTCACAAAAAGTATGCGATGACCATGCCTCTCTCAGTACAATATGCAATACTGCACGACAATGCCTACTTTTTCTTTCAGAAAACCGCAGTACGCAGGACCATGTCAATCTCTCTCTTAGGACAACACGACTGTAGCTGTAGCCAGCCAGATTTCGATATAAAATAAGACAAAGGTTTCGACTGGAAGTATTAAAGTAAACTGGATGGATTTATTGTTACTTCATCTTGTCGTTTCACATTTACATCATTTCATGACTATGTGCGAGTCATTATACATGTTGAAGTACTGCATCGATCACAAATCCAATATTCCTTGATTCCTTACTTCCGTGCAAACTGTATGAATGAATGAGACATTTAATGCATGTTATCTGAAGTATAATGATCATCTAGATGGCTTCGATCTCATTCAACGTTTACATATTGAACTTAAATATCAGATATGCAATTCAATATTAAACTATAAATTTAGGACTTGCAAATTAGTAACAATGTGAGAATATCAAGCAGAGTGATCAATAAATCAGAGTTATCAAAGTTATAAAGAAAGAAATCTTTCTCACTCTATAATCTGCTAAATAACTATCTTTATTTTTTCCATTAATATTCTTCTTTATCATTAAATAAAAGCACAATGCAATGTGTATTTCACTGACTTAGGGTCTATGTCTATTTTCTACATGTTTATTATAACTCCTGTATAAATGCATACAAATTATTCACTGGCATGGGAATAGGGGGAAAATCAATCTAACTTTAAAGGTTCTCTTTCCCTTCATCAAATCAAAATAAAAGTGTACTTAATAAACAATAATGAACTGACCTCTTTGCTTCTTTTCGAACGAATATAACTTCAAAATTCTGCAGGATGGCTGTGCATTTTCTGGATTTCAAATGACTGTCATATAGCTATACTGTCTCTCTATCTGCAGTGTCATAGTACAGCTGTAGGGAAGTGCTAGTCCTATTACATAACCAATAATCATATAGTGCATGGGTCAGTGTACCTGACTGAAAAGTAATCTTTAAAGTGCAAACAAATTTTAGTGTACTTTCACTACAATGACCATGCATGGTTTTCAGACATTAGGTCCGCAAAGACCATGTATTGTTTTTATCTCGCTCACCAGTATTTCAGACAACTAATCATGTATCTCCTTTCTTGCTTAAAAGAGGAAAGACAAGGTGACAACTTTTGTTCCAAGGAAATTTACTTGTGCTCAACGTAACCTAGAGGGGCTGGGCTGGGCTGGCCTAGCAGGTATCAAATCAGCCCAAAGTTTCCGTCTAGTCTGGTTGTACAATAACAAGGTTGGCAAACTCAGTGCCACGGCAATACTATAGCAAAGCTAACTGGTAAACCCAACCCAACCGAATATATTCGCAGCTTTATTCACCAGGTCATTGCACTGCCAATGTTAAAAACAGTGAAAAATGTTTTTAAAAAATGATGACTTTTAAAACATTTTATGGCTATTTCCTTATTAGTGAACGGAGATGGGAATTTAAATTCCCAAATCATACGTAAAAACTTGTATTGTACTGGTCCTAAAACGCTGCATTAACGCTGGTTCCCTCCTGAAAACGCAAGAAATATCCCATAGTATTAATGAAGACATGAATATGTTATGTTGGGCTGAGTTTTATGAAGAATATGTGTGTTACACTAAAATCTGATACTTGATATAACAACCTCCCTGTCCAGGATCCTACAGACCTCTTTATTAGGAGTTTACACTTTGTATAAATTCCTTGAGGTACAGGATTTAAAAAAACAACGTACTACATCAATACACACCTCACAAATAATAATTAACCACTTTGTTTTGTTATAATGCATCAACATACAGTGTGCCATACTGAGCCAACTGCCAAATTTTGCTTCTCTTCTATAATACTCGAAGAAAATACAGACAGGCATTAACTGTGTAAAGTCAATTTCACTGAGATGTCATTTTAATGGATTTTGAAGCAATCAAAGTAATGCGAAGTGATTTAAGTCATTCAAAGGATAGGAATATTGATGTTGTCCTTGATGATGATGATGACAACAATGTTAATGATGATGATGATGACAATGATAGTGATGATAATGATGACAATGATGGTGATGATAATGCTGCTGTTGCTAATAATGATGATTATGATAGTGACAGTGATGATGATGATAATGATGATAACGACGACGATGATGATATTGATGGTGATGATGATGATGATAGTGATGAGGGCGTCAATCGCTCCTCAAACGTGGAGGGACATATTTCTGTTTTAACTAATAATATATATATATAGTGTGTGTGTGTGCCACCCCCCCCCCCCCCCCATCTGCCGGGCCATGGTATATGTTGCACTGATAATGTTCCCTGTTTGAATTTCATGGGGGGGGGGTGGGAAGAAACCGGCCCCTCCATGAGTACACCAGTGCATGAATTGGTCAATGTGCGTACATAAACATGGATGAAAACACTCTGACCAACTCGAAATAAATGCCAGGAATTGTGAGTCGCTATTGCTCATTCACACCGGTCGCACGTTAAATGTTAACAAACTAGTATCTTCATCCCTATTTCTCTCTGGTCACTGGTGGAGTGGTGGTAGACACTGGTAATGACCACAATCTAGTTAATTATTCTGTCACTTTTGCAGTTTTTTGTTTGTTTGAGTACGGTCGTTTCATTGGGTGTACAAATAGATCCTTGTTTTATTTAATTAGTAAATGAATCGGTAATAAATGAGAAATAAATAAAATGATACTTAACGCAAGCTCAACAATATTTTAAAACAGTCTATGCAACATTTGAAAAGTCAGCAAAATCTTTATTTATGTATAACTTCCATGCTTTATAAGTGATTCACATATATACATTGCCTTTCTCGTTATAGCTCTTTAACGCCTGCCTGTCTATACAGCTAAATGCCGTCATGAATTTCCATACATTTCCTCTCTTTTGAATGTCTTGTGAAAATTCTTCATCATTGTTGCTTAGTTAATAAAGACAATATAATTAGGAAATCAGTTTTCTATGTATTCTTCAGTACATAGTTGTTCATCATTAAAAAAAAGAGTAAAAATAGTGTCTACTATAAAACCAAGTCTCTTCATAATTATCATACAAAATAGATTAGTACTTTGGATTGCAAGACCAGTGATTATAAGTTAATTATTGCCAGGCTTAGCTTTGCAGCATGAAATTGGTATACTTCATAATTATACTTGTAACTCTTTCATGTTTGTTGCATTAGTCTACGACTTTATTACAAAACAAATAAAACAGTAGAAACTAATACTAAGTAATCTTCAGGAATAACCTCTCTTCATACACAAGTATACACGTACATATTCTGTGCAGACAGGGCGTGTGCTTTAATAACAAATTAATGGCTACAAGTGCACAACTGCAGCATTTGCAACGTTTGCAAAAAAGCTGTAATCACTAATATAGCAAAACATTCTCCCAATTAACAACAAACAAGATACTGATATAGGTACATATGTACTTGGACTCCACCGTTAGTGGAAACATGAACATTTAAGTCTAATGATCACATGTTCACTTTTTTTGAGCAGTAGTATTTTATATTCAAACACTTTCACATTCAGGCTCTTCAATTACATGCTAATTACATAATGAATATGTGACCCGACGCCTCAAAACCTACAATAAGTTGCCAAAATTATTTTTTGGTTTGTTTTAAACATTTTCTGAAAGTAGAGATTCTCACAATGGTATATCACTTGCCTAGTTTACTCAATGATAACACCTTTAAATATCACATTTAGAATAAGTATGTAACAAGCAATTAATAACTCCTATTCAGAGAAAATGGCCGTTTAAGTTCGGAACAAAAGAGTGCTAAACCTTCGCTCTCTGTGTGCGCCCAAGTAAAATTCAAATGGCCATAGCAACCGGTATGAAGGGCTTATCAGATTAGGCTGAATTTTGGCATGCTGCTCCAGGAGGACATATTCATTACTCACTCCAAAAATCAATTTAATACCTTTGGAGGTAAAGTAGTAATTTGGCATTGAATGAAAGTATTACAAAATCTCTCCAAACATTCATTAGCTCGACAGGTGAAAACAGGAGTCATTTTAAAATGCCACAAAAACATATTTCTAAGTCTAAGTCTAAAAACTTGAGACATGATAGAATGATAATGAAACTACCCATTTCTATCAAAAACAGAAAATCGACTGATCCAAGCAAATTTATTATTTTGGGCTGTTTGCTACGTTGTGGTCCGTGCGACTTATTGTAGGTTTTGAGGCGGCGGGTTACATATATACCAGAAACTTAGTTATTGCAGTATGAAATTTAAGGCAGTGAAAGTGCATGTACTTTACAATCCTATGTTTACTCCTCTTTTTCCCTTCAGTACAAAACTAACCAGGCACTGGAAACATGCTTATATTTCTTGAATGGATAACAGAAATTTCTTCATGTCCAGATTTTACACAGAAATGCAGCATTGCATGGCACTATCCGTGCATTAAAAATAAATCATAGCAGCATGAACATAGTATAGGCAATAAATATATGGAATGTACACACACACACACACACCCACACATATATAATATATACGGTAGGGTCAAAATGCTTAAAGCTTTGTCTTTTAGGCACTGCACATACATGTATACACACCATTCACAAAATCATCAAATGGCAAAATACAATAATATGCCCTGTGTGCAACGCAAAATTATTGAGTATTTCAGATTACAATTAAAGTTATTAAGATACACTATCTTAATACTATCTCTCGTCATATTTCCATCATTTGCACCCGGGGGTGGGGGGGGGGGGGGTTGTAGAGCCCACAAATGTAAAAATAACCACAAATGTCATAACATGTCAACCACAAATGTAAAAATAACCACAAATGTAATAAAAATCGCCCACAAATGTAAAAATCTGTTTAACCACTAATGTAAAAACTTTTCGCCTACAAATGTAAAAATGTCCATTTGCGGTTGACATGTCCATTTTTACCACAAATGTCATAACACGTCGACGGCAAATGTAAAAACTCATTGCTTGCATAATGTACCCATGTAAGATAGATTATTATGAGATGTATGTGGGCGTGTTCAGCCGTATGTCCGAAAACATTTTCGGACAGAGAACAAAAAAAATCATGAGAACAATGGTCCTCGGAAGCCGGACAATAGTCCTCGAACGTCGAACAATGAATTTGTGCCTTATTCCGTCGACTGTCCGAGGACGGAGGAACAATAGAGGAACAATACTTGTCCTCGGAAATAAAGCAATACAAGACTGTGTGTTTTTGCGCGTGTATGCGTGTGTGAGAGGTTTTCCTGACCAGTGGTTTCCGTTTTTAAAATCAGCTTACAGAGACCGGGGTCGAGGAGCTGATCATAAACTTCAATGGCAAGAAAATTTCAGATAATCCATCGATCTCTACATAGAACATCAACTAATACGATTCTAGTGAGGGCAATTAATGTTGTATTCCCCGAAAGTAGATAGTCCATATCATTATTATTAACAGAATCAGACGTCTAGAGCGAACTCGAAAATATTGTAAAAATACAATTTATTGCCCGCTATTTAACACACAAAATCCCATTGACTTTCGAAACCGCGCACTAAACAATTTATAGGCCCGCAATTATTTTAGCTTGGCAAAGCCGGGCAATAAAATGTAAAAATTGCATTGCTCAGATGTCTGATGTGGTTAATAATACTACTTATTTATTCACGCGATTTTAATGATAAAATATTTAATGGTTGAGAAATGCCTGAAACCTGCATGTTTTCGTTTCAATAATGAAATATAACACAAATGTAGTGGGCCTACACTATACGACGTACGCTGTTGTTTTGATTAAAAATAAAGTGTTTATTGCCACTTGGTCTACAGATAGTTGGTCTAATAGCCAATTGGTCTAACATCATTCAGTCTAATATTAGTTGGTCCAATAACCAAGTGTCCTAATCATCATTTTGTCCAGTTACCATTTGGTCTATTCGTCCAATAGCCATTTGGTCTATTTTACAATTTTGGAACCGGGCACCTGGGGGGGGGGGGGTGATGGGGCTGCAACTTTTTGAGTAGACACGTTTCATATAATTTTGTTTAATGATTATGCACAATATATATATATATAATTTTTTTTTTTTTAAGAGATCACATTTTAAAGATATATATAAATTGTAATAATGTTTTGGCCATTTCCATGCATTGTGGTACATGTACTTATATTGATGATAATAATGAATAGAAACAGAATGGCACAATGAGAGAGATGATGGAAGATTGAACATAAAGAGTACTATAAGGAAAGACGGAAGTGAAGATAAATCGATGAATAACAATACAATAGGGAAGGCTGAAAGTTAAGGGATGGGAGGATAAAGACATGGGCCTAACGTAAAGATAGAGAGAGAGAGATAAAGATGGTCGAAAAATAAAGAAAACCATGGCGAAAGATGGAAGAGAAGATTATAAACAAGCCCCCCCCCCCCCCCCCCCCCCGCTCCTAGCAGAAAATCAAGAAAGAAGAAGAAGAAAAATAACATAACGAAATTAGAGATGAAAAGCAGAAAAAAAGAAGATAAAAAGAAAGAATAATAATAATAATAATATTCCGCTTTTATATAGCGCCTAATACATCGATGATGTCTCTAAGCGCTTTACAGATATATTATTACACCGGTCATCGGATTCTAGCATGTCCACACACAATGTATGCACAATCTCCGCTCCCTGGGGAGTATTCCAGCAATGGGCAGTATCGTGTCGCTCACATTGCCAAGCAAACGACATTAACTTTCGCATCCTACCGGGTACCCATTTAACACCTGGGTGGAGAGTGACAAATGCAGATTAACGTCTTGCCAAAGGACGCTAGTGCTGCGGTGGGATTCGAACCCCTCGTGGTTCACAGTCCGGGAACTTATCCACTGATCCACAACATAGAGAGAAAGAGAAAAATGATAAAAGAAATAATGTCAAGATTAGCATATGGAAAGATGGAAGAGGTGATAGAAGGAATTAAATAATAACACATCTAAAGGAAATATGGAAAATGAAAGGATAAAAGCAAGGAATAACATAACGAAAGATAGAGAAATGATAGAAGGATAAAGCTTCATATATATATATGTATTTATATATATATATATACGGTATATATATATATATATAGCGAAAGATAACGAAAGAAATGAAGGGATGAAAAAAAAAACAATATAACAAAAGCAAAGTGCATTAAAACAATAATTGAAAATTCACTAAACATATTGATTAATTGATTAATCAAGTTATTCAATAGATAATCAATTAAGCACATGTAATTAATTCATGCCATGGTCCAGCAGGTCACCCTTTTTTAATCCTCTTTTTTGTACTCCCCCACCCCCTAAAAACAACATAAAATTACTGCAAAAAAGTTCGAAAAATTTCGGCCAGTGCGCCGAACCGAGGCCTGACTGTTTTAATAGTCAAAGCCACCTAGAGTAGTATTGTAGAGGGAAAACAAGAAATTAGCCCAGTTGGTCATTAAAGACGAAACGATGATTATACCAAACGTTAATTAGACCAAATGACAATTATACCAAATGATTATTAGACTAAAATGAGTGTTGACTAAATGATTATAGACCAACTGAGGTTAGACTAACTGACAAATGGGCCAAATGTATGTAGACCACATGGGTATTAGACTAACTGGTTTTAGACCATTTGTTGATTATACGAAAATGGCAATTAGACCAATTGATAATGGACCAAATGGTTATTAGATCAAATGGTTTTAGACCAAAAGGCCATTAGACGAATTGACTATAGACCAAATGGTAATAAAATGAAGTGCAAGTTAGACCAAATGGTAAATGGACGAAATGATGATTAGATCAATTGCTTATTTGACCAACTGATATTAGATGGAATGATGTTAGAACAATTGGCTATTAGACCAAATGGCTGTAGACCAAGTGGCAATAAACCTATAATATGACAGGCTAAAGTTTGTCTGTAGTATTAAATATTAGATGAATATTAGACTAAGTGAACAGTAGACCAAACTGTCATTAGGCGAACTGAGAATTGGACCAAACGATTAGCAAAAAATGGTAATTAGACGAAGTGATGATTAGACGATGTGGGTGTTAGACCAGCTGGGTTTAGACAAAATGGCTATTAGACGAAATGATGATTAGACCAATTGTTTTTAGCCGAAATATATTGGTCCAAGTGAACATTAGACTAACTGATTTTTAGACCAAGTGATGTTTAGACTAAATGGGTTTAGACCAAATGGGTATTAAACCAAATAGTTTTTAGACGAAGTGGTGATGGACGAATAGACCGAATAATGTTGTATTGGACCAATTGGAATTAGACCAAGTGGCAATTTACCATAATAACTTACATCGGTGAATTATTTGCAAGCTATGAGTTTTTACCTCTGCGGTCGACGTGTTATGACATTTGTGGTAAAAATGGAAATTTTTACATTTGTAGGCGAAATGTTTTTACATTTGTACTTAAACAGATTTTTACATTTGTGGGCGATTTTTATTACATTCGTGGTTATTTTTACACTTGTGGTTGACATGTTATGACATTTGTGGTTATTTTGACATTTGCGGGTGCAATATTTTTACATTTGTGGTTATTTTTATATTTGTGGTTGATTTTTACATTTGTGGGCTCTACAGGAGTATGTCTCATTGAGGCCTGTAGGGCATCCGCGTCCGTGACTTTCTGCAAAGCACCCTAAACGAGGATTTTAGTGGAAGATATTTAATACCCTATTCAGGGAAACCCGCGACAATTTTCAGATATTTAGATCCTTATTAGGGATTTTTTAGATTTTGCAAAGTATTGTAGCCTATTCGAGGATTGGTTCTTCTTGGCCCTTATTTTGTTAAAAAGGAATAGTTAAAGGCAAATATTTACTTTGGAACACAGGCTTACAGAATGATGTTTTGATTAAAAGAATAGAAAAAGAACCTCTTTGGATTAATGAAAAAATATCCACGGGAAGATTTTCAGATGCCCCTTATTTTGTTAGTTTATAAAGCTAGTATTGGGACCTTTCACGACAGGAACAAATGAAAAGATAGGGAGGGGGTACAAAAAACACACTCATTCAAGTTCAATGATAAACATGGGCCATGAGGATATTCATGTAAACACTTGTAGAAATTGGCGATTTGAAAAAACACCGTATATGCACAGAAACTTCAACACTACATCCATGGATCAGTCGCCAAAAAAACAAATTGACAAGATGGCATAATATATATATTTTTTGAACAATATTACCCTATCCTATAAGCCTTTTGAGATGTTTAGATTTCTTGGCGTTGTGATATACATGTACATGTGATAAATTAAAGACAATTGCTACACTTTATTACATAAGATCAACTATGTATTTCTATTTCAGCAAAATTTGAAACCCATCATTTTGTACACTAGCTACAAGAATCATATATACTCAATTAATGATGAAAGAAAAGAAAACATGCTAAGCTCCTGGGCAAATTACACGTTAGCGGGAATGCACTCCTACGGCAGAACTATGTTGAATGATGACAACAAAATGTTCTGTACCAGGGGTGTCGATCCGTGTTCACGATTTGGGGGGGGGGGGGTGTGACCGGCGAGGGAGCGAAGCCAGTGGCTTATTTTGGGATTTTGGAGCAAAGCGACCGAGCAGCAAATTTTTCAATTTTGACTCTAAAAACCGGAATTTCTTGTGCATTTTACCCAGGAAATTTTGCAGTTGACCACCGCATTGAGCGGTAGAGAATTGTATACATTGATAAACGGTTTTCTATTCACTCACTTCTACAATCGGAAGCAAAACTAACGAAAATCCTATATAGGCTTAAGAAAGAGTCGAGAAATGCAGCAAGGCTACCTACAGTTGAGATTTCTTTCAAGTTGAACCTTTGAAAATGCTGTTTTATACACTTTATCCTATATTGGGGCCGCACTATTTAGCAGGAGTCATATGAAACTTATAGCGAACAAAGCAATTACATCTTTATTTTTTTTTAATTTGAACCCTTTAAGCCCTGGGTTCTTAATTATTTTGTAGGGGGGGGGTATTTTTAAAATGACGTCGCCGGCCACTGAGTATTACACATACATAAAAAGGCGTATGGGGCTCACGTCTCCATTAATTGTGATAGCTTTTCGATTTATTGAGCGAGCGAAGCTTGCGAGCAAAAAAATGACACTATAGAATCGTGAAAATCTAATTTCGTCATCAAAATGTGCTAATTTAGATCATCTGAGATATAAAAATTAGGAAATTAGAAAAAAATTAAAAGAAAAAAAGGAGACCATGTCCCTGCCCGGAAATGAGATGGTGGTGCTCGAATGCAGGACAAATGTTATATTTTCGGGGGAGAGGGCTTCAGCCCCCATCCCCCGCCTCAGATGTTAATGCATACATATACCAGAATGGCTCATCTAAGGACAGTTGAACGATTTTAGAATACTCCTTCCGTGTCCTTATTTTTTCTTCCTTTCATGTTTGGTGTTTTTAAACTATATGCAGAACAGGGAACGGATAAAATACTGCTTTTTGCGAGCGAGCGAAGCGAGCGAGAAAAAAATTGATACTTTTATTCATAACAATAGTTAGGATGATATTATATACGCATAGTCTTTAAAACAAGATTATTATTTTTTCTTACTAGATATTTTTGGCAGGCGGCATGAAATTGTCTCGCGGGCCGGGCCCAAGTGGCTCATGGGCTTTATGCTATATTTAAGAACTATATAGGCCTACATCTTGAAAGAAAATAATTATGCGAGGGAGCAAAGCGACCGAGCTTTGGAAAGTTTTCGCATTTCAAACTTTCAAAAACTAGGTTTCTAGTGCATTTAACCCTGCAGATTCTTCATTTCCACCCTTTTTCTTTCTCTCCGTTTTTTACGCCCCCTCCAAGTGCCGCCAAAGGCACGTGCCCTCTGTCCCCTTAGATACGCCACTGAGCGAGGCGAGCGAGCTGGGGAGGCTGTGGGAGGGTATCCCCTCTCCCACTCAAAAATCTGTCTATAAAACTTGCATTTTAGAGCATCCCAAAATGTTTTTTTTAATGAAAAGAAGGTAAAATAAAGTCAAATAACTTAACCAGGTTGTGGACGGCAGAAGGGTAATATGAAATCTGTATAGGCCATCGTATGTTCGTTCACAAAACCCATAGCACAAAACACCAAACCGCGAAAATCTCGCCAAACCGGGGCGAAAACCCGCGTAAAAACAGAACTATTTCATGGACTTCGAGTGAAAAAAGCCCAATCCCGCGGAAAATAGACCAAACAGACTACTAATAATGAAGGTTCCCGAGATTATTGACAGATTATTAAGCATAAATAATGCAGCTGTTCGTTGGGCTCCTGACCGGCTCCCGAATACTGTCAAATTTAAATTTTCTACCTTTTTCGAGGATCTTTTCTTATCACTCGTGAAATTGATACCCTTTTTTCAGAATTTTCCTGTTTTTGATACCCTAAACGAGATACCCGGGTTACCCTACTGGTGTTGGAAAAACAACCCTTTTTACTTGTTTTCATGGACGCGGATGCCGTACAGGCTTCAATGGGTCATACCTGATGACGGACAGTCAACCTGTCCGAAACGTCGAGTAACCTCCTACTCAAGCCTCATCTACTCAAACCCTCGCTACTCAATCCATCGCTGCTCATCCATCGATCATCAACCAAGTCTTCTCATCTCATCTCATCTGGTCTACAGTCCTTTTCAGGACTTCACTCATTGTCACAGAAGATTATTTCTTCTTTTCTCTCTTGTCATCCTTTCTCGTCTATCCATCTCTAATTTCCTTTTCCCTTTCCTCCTACCAACACACATGGTGAACCGTAAACCTTCTCCACGTTATAAGCTCCACCATGCAAACCTTCAAAGATCATCTAAACCACAGTTTGTAGAATGGTTGTAAATTAAGTAGTATTTCAAATAAATATGTGGAATTATTTTGAAATGAGAGACACAGAAGATTAAGGGGAGGTACACTTTTACTACACAGAGACAATTGGAGACAAATATAATAGTACTTATGAACTAAAATCCAATTGCTCCTTGAAAAAAATACCTGCACAACAATACCTATTAGTTTGTCATCTTTACTATTCAATGAAACATTTGGGCAGAAGAAAGCATATGGGCTTATTGCTTTTGCTTTTCGTTCCCATTGTTTGGTTGGTTTCTTTCATGCCAGGTTGGCTAGCATTTATCATTGCACTACTGAACAAAAAAAATTAGTGAGCAATCTGAAACATCAACCAACATACACGATTCACTTAATAAGTTTTAAAATCCACCAATCCGCGCCATGATATGTACCTTACTGAAAGGTAGTTTCAACTACATGTGTTACATGTGTGTGTTGACATGTCAAAATAAGAACCACCACGAGGCACCTACATGTTACAAGACAGTCTAGAAGCAGTAATTTCCGTACGTGACTTACAATATACGCAGATTTGATTATTTTCTGATACAAAGCACAACTGACAAAGTCTTGATAATTACCATATGATTTGGTGTTGGTAACTGACGTTTGGTTATCAGCACAATATAGAAAGTTTAAAAAAAAAATTTTTTTATAATTCACTTTTTCAATTTGACAGTTTTTTTACACCTACACAATGTTATTTTGCAGAAGCCATGCACGTCTCTTCATAAACACATATTTTACAATTGCATTGGGTTTCAGTATAGTGGTTCCTGCTGAATCCTGCATAATTTGAATTGCATCATGCTATGATGAAAGCAAATCGAGGGAACAAAAAATTTAATCACAGCCTGATTTTTTGCCCAAATATATATGCAAATGTTTACTAACATAGTTACATAGTTACCAAAATAAACTAGATGATTCTCGACTGCGTGCAGTCGAAATTAATGCCTCTACCCTTTTTTCCAGATTTCAGATATATTTTTACATTTCTATTGAAGTTTGAAGTTAACATGTCAAATCATTCAAGAGCTATCACGGGAACGGGCTATTTTCATTATATTAGGACCTCTGTGAAATGAGGTGATTGTCCCTTGCTTTATTTTGCTAACATAACGCTGGTGCACGGCTCACATAAATATAGTCGCCGATGATCGGCCGTCCACGCGCCGGCCCTGGCCTAGCGCCTGGCCATGCAAGAGAGCTTTCGCAAATCGTTCGCGGACTCACTCAGAGACGAAGGACGTTTACGATTTGAACGTAGTTGCGCTCGACCGTGGTACCGATTATTTTTTCTTTCGCACATCCAAGAACAAGCGGTTTGCGTGACGTAATTGCTGAGGACACGTCCCGCATGATCGACCGGATGATGATGTCACCGACAAGAGCGCTGATTGGCTGCTCGGCTTCTTACCGCTGCTGAATTCACCAACGTGAAATTGGCCAAAACCCGTTGGCGATTGAAGTACGGACTCGGAACAACGAATCGACGCGTGCGCAGATCGATTTTGATTGATTGATTTATTTATTTACCACCAACAACATTTAATTACAATCCATTTTTCTTTTTACATACAATGATATTTACATATAAATGAAGAAAAGCATTGGTTGGTAAAAGGGGCCAGATAATAGCACATGTGCTAGTCGAGCCTGACCCACAACAACAACAAAAAAGACACCAAGTATTTTGGTAAAGTTCAATTAATACCCAAATTAAAAATAATAATAGTTAACAATGAAGTACAAAAAGTAGAAAGTAATGATGTTTAATACATTTCTTGTACGTATACAGACTATTTACATAAACGTTTTCACTTACGATTTACTCAGCAAGTGTGTCGTAACAGAATTCCGAAACGTAGTTCTAGACCTGGTTAATTTGATTTTAAAATTGACCTTGCGTTGTTCTGAATTTTGGTAGACGCAACTGTCCACTTTCCTTTTGCCTTGTGGAGTACCTATGCTGTATAGTGTCACAGTAATTTACTAAAGTATGAGGCAAGTTGTTATTATACAAATCAAACATCAAAGTAGAAATTGACAAGTCATGCAAATCATATACATTAAGGATTCGCAAACTTTGGAACAAAGGAGTCGTATGAGTTCTCCATTCACTGAATGTTATAGCACGGACCGCCATTTTCTGTGAATACAATATGCTTCTTAGGCTAGTCTTATAAGTGCTTCCCCACACTTTTATTCCGTAGGTAATGTGTGGTTGTATAAAGGCTTTATATAGCAGTATTAAAGTGCGCCTGGGTACAAAATGTCGCAACCTAAATATCACTCCAACTTTCTTTCTTATGCACTGATTTACAAAACGAATGTGATTATTCCAAGACAGATGTTTATCATTGTTGATTCCAACAAAAGTGGCAACATCAACTTCTTTGATTTCCTCACCAGCTATTTTCAATTTACCATTCATTCCTATTTTTTTCCTCCTGCTACTTATTAGCAAGAAATTACTTTTCATTGAGTTTATTGTAAGTTTATTGGCTATGCACCAGTTTCGTATCTTCTGTATGTTGTCATTCACTTCATCTGCATCAATTTCGTATGGAAAAGTTTCGAATCGTCGGCAAACAACCGAAAATTGAAATACTCAGTTACTGAAGGCAAATCATTTATGTAGATCAAAAATAAAATTGGCCCTAGTACTGATCCTTGTGGAACACCACATTTTATCTCTTTCTTTTTGGATAATGTTTGTCCACATTGAACAAACTGAAATCTGTTACTTAGATAGTTTTTTAATAATTCAAGTGGTAACCCTCGAATGCCGTAATTGGAGAGTTTACCTAAAATTATATCATGATTAATGGTGTCGAAAGCTTTCTTAAAATCAATGAAAACACCAAGGGTAACTTTCCCCTCATCTACAGACTTCAAAGTTGCATTTATCAAATTGATTAAAGACAATTTGGTACTATATTTCTTCCGAAAACCGTACTGATGGTAACAGAAAGCATCATTGGTTTCTAAAAACTGTATTAATCTGATATTTATTAATTTTTCAAATATTTTACCTAAGACAGGTAGAACCGATATGGGTCTATAGTTACCTGGATCCTCTCTCGAGCCTTTTTTATGAAGGGGAGTAACCTTTGCAATTTTCATTTCATCCGGAACCTTGCCAGTCTCTAATGATAAGTTAAAAATATATGCCAGTGGATGTGATATATAAGGAGCACTATCTTTAATTAATTTTGCTGGAATATTATTGTGACCACAAGCTTTTTTTGTATCTAGTAACAATAATTGAGTTCTAACTTCGACCGCAGTTATTGGTTTCCAGAATAAAGAATGCTCAGTATTCTGTCCCATATATTCACCATAATGTTGTAGCTCCATTTGGCAATTCATCAGCTAAATTTGGTCCAATGTTCACAAAGAAGTCATTAAATTCATTAACAATGTCAGACACAGATGCCAGTTGCTCACATTTTCCATGAACCTGCTTGACAAGTCTGTCCACCTCAACAATTCCACCTGATCTATTTTTACCAGCTAACAACTCATTGATTATAGCCCAAGTCTTATTTGTGTCATTCTTATTATTATTTAACAAATTGCAGTAGTAATTCCTTTTCGCATTTTTTAGTATAGTGGTCAGTACATTTCTATACTTTTTGTACTTATCCACAAGATCCTGACGATGATCTGATTTAATAACTTTGACATACATTGTGTGTTTTACACGAATCGATTTCATGATCCCTCGAGATATCCATGGCTTCTTAGAAGCCTTTCTCTTTCCTAACTGCTTAGTAACCAACGGTGCATGTTTATTACATATGTTCGAGAAATAAATGCAAAAATTAGAATAAGCTGTGTTGATATCTTTTGATTTAAATACTGTTACCCAGTTAAAAGCACCAAGATCTTCTTTGAAAGTTTCTATATCATATCTTTTGTAATATCTATACCGAATTACTTTTTTATTAGACTTCACTTTCGATATGTTCTTGAAAATTGCAAAAACTGGGAAATGATCAGACACATCCGATTGTATAATACCTGAGTGAATTTCAGATGTGTTGATATTTGAATATATGTGATCTAATAATGTAGAAGAATCTTTTGTTACCCTTGTTGGTGATTGAATCAATTGATCCAATCCTATGCATTGTAATGATGTGAGAAACTCCTCGACAGTGTCATCTTCACCCAAAGAATTAATATTGAAGTCGCCCAGAAGAGCACACTTACGTTGATCTACTTTACATTTTTCTAACACACTCAACAAACCATCTTGAAATTCCTTCACATTAGTATTAGGTTTTCTATAGATTATCCCAACTGTAACTTTTATATCATCTGTAATATTGATTTCTAACCAAAGGGATTCTGCATGATTAATGCTATATTTCAAACACCTGTACTTTAGTGATGTACTGACGTATGCTCCAACTCCCCCTCCTCTTGAATCGCTGGGGCGACAATTTACTTCAAGAGAATATCCTTCTATACCGAATATTGACTTGTTGGTCACATTCCATACCTCAGACATACTAATAACATCAAACCTTGTATGAATACAATCTTCAAACAATAATTTAAAAGCTTCAAAATTTTTAGACAAAGATCGAACATTAATGTGAGATAACTTTAAGGAATTCGTTCTATCAAATTTAAGAACATTATCGAATGAATTTGGGGTCAATTTATGATAAAAATGTGCATTATTCATTTTAAGGACGCTTTAAAAACGCCTCCACACGGGGAGGTGGAATGATACATTATTCCATGAAATGCAGTTTGAAGTCTTTGTAATTAATGTGTGTCGACGCCATGGGCGCAAATCCAAACAGGAATTCTATTCAAGTGGGGGGGGGGGACCCCCTGACATCCATCTTTTCCTTTTAGCTTGAAGCGAGAGTCATAGAAACGATCTCTCTGCCTTCTGGTGGTAAGACGAACAAAAGCCTGCCTAGGTTTGCCGCCAGACTTCCTTCCAAGGCGATTAAAATGTGATGAAATGTCCATCCCCTTTAGATCCACACCAGCCTGTTCTGCCACTTTGCAAATTTTACTGGCAAGTAGCTCCTCCGATTCTTCCTCAGATTCCTCCTCTGTAATGCCAGTGATTCGGAGGTTATCTGTCCTTCTTAGTTGCTCGAGCTGGTCAGTTTTGTATTGCAAGCGGAGGAGATGGGGATTGACTTCCTCCTTCACTCCAGCTAGGCACACATCTTTCACAGCTTTAATGATCGCTGGGATTGCTGCCTCCACTGTAGCCTTCACAACTCTCTCAACTAGATCTCCCATGCGCTCCTGTTCTCCTCCCTGCAAATCTTGCAGATGTTTATGGATGTCAAAATTGACGAACATCCCCTTTTCTGATGGAAGGGCCTCAGCCGCCATTCCTCTTTCGGCAGCGACCTTGCGGTCAGTGTCGTTATCACCCACAAATGGGCGTCGAGGCAGGCGTTGGTAACTGCTTTTTGCGACCTTCTGGGCTAGCTCCTCCTGATGGTGGGACCTCTTGCTACGTGTAGTCATAATTACAGCCACAATCAACTTGCACAAGAATATCAGTTATTTTTATCAAAACGGCTTACCCTAATTTACTTCTGAATGTTCCAGAATGATCTATGATGAATATCCCATCACTTAGTATCAAATGATACACAAAAGTGATTCAATTTAAAGGTGTAAAGTGTCCGACCATCAGAGCATCATTGCAGCTATTTCGTATCGTCCTTCGTCTCTGAGTGGGTCCGCGAACGATTTGCGAAAGCTCTCTAGTGATGCATGTTCATCAGTCTGTCTAAGGTAGATGTTAGCGTATTGTAGAGCTAGACATGCAATACACGCGGAACCATTTTATAGACTTTATAAAACTATTCATACATGGTTGTGAGTTCGTACGTTAAGCCTTAGTCACAACTGCCCGTACGTGTTTTTTCAGGACGCACGGTTTCTGCGTTTTTTCGGGGTTGGAAAAAACGTAGAGGTCCGTGGCAGTTCGCACAGGGAGTATAAGTAGTAGCGTGCTTGCGCGGGCTTCATACACAAGGAGCACGTATGTCTTGCAGTTAACGTGCGGCACGCAAGGCGTCAGTACGCCTCAGTCGGAAATTTAATCGTGAGTGTAACGTGCAAATGCCGTGCGATTTGTATGTGCTCCGTGCAGATGACGCAAGGTTCACGTCCGTTAATCGCACGTACACCGTACGTGTTGCAAGAACGTACGGGCCTGTTGCGCCACATTCACGCCGGTAGTAGGGTGAAAGCAAGATGAACGTACTAAAACCGTACGGCGACAGTACGGTCGTCTTTCGGATGATGACGTTAAAGGTCGGTCCCAGACGGTAAATAATCATATCTGATTGATACACGTCTGTAAAAACCCAATTACACACACACACACACACGGTCGGCGGTGGATTTCCACCCTCTTAGCCCCACGTGTTCTCTTCTGACCCCTGCCTCTTGCTCCAGGCACTGTGATTCAAGAGTCAGTCCTGATTTAGAAAATGCCTTGAAGAAACGTCGGACCTCCTGAAGACCCTGAAAATTCAGAGCGAAAGTGTGAGACCTCTGTTGCCCGCACGGTTTTTATACCGACCCCAAATTGGCCGTACGTTGCACGCACGTGTTTGCATGCGCCGTGGGTGGGACACACGAAGCACGCAAGTCGCATGCACGTTTTCAGCTATGATTGGATACCCGCGTAACACGCCCGCAAGGAGCGCATGCGCACTTGCGTGACCATCACATGCGTGCCTCGTGAGTGCTGCCTGCGGTATTCGCGCGGTTTTTACCCCCAGCAAACGTGCGACCCACCCACGCTATTCGCACTACCCTCTTGCGGAAACTGAGTGTTCATTACGTCCTGTCCACGGGCTGCCTGTCGTAGCGAGAACGCAGAAAATAATGTGCATACACATTTTCGGCCTACGGCTTTAGCGTGCTGTCTGCGAACTCGAAATTCCGTATGAACAACCTGCGTCCCCCTTGCGTTTTCCCAAATTCCTGCCCGTAAACCACCCGTACAAGCCCGTACGGGCAGTTGTGACTTAGGCAACACGCAGGTATAGTATAGTACACCACGATAAAAACCTTTGTGTTGCCAGATCGCACCAACGCACTCCCAATCATTAATAGTATAAGTACGTCACTTTACTCGTGAAAAATACAAATTAAATTAAGCTTGTTTGAGAGTTCGCTTGGGCACATGTCAATGGCCTTGCAATAGAAATAGTTACTGCAATTGCTGATTATGAAGCTGAATGAGTGAGGATAGGGTTATCATTCCAGAAGGTGACTTACGAGTTGAATTAAAAGTTTCTTTTCTGATTAAATATACTCGGTTACGCTTATAAGAATCACAAAGCAGACTGAGACATTCATTGGAAGTATGAATGATTTTTTTTCAAGCTAACTTTAAATTAAATTCTACCCCCCCCCCCCCCTTCCTCCCCTTTCCCTAGGGAATATATTTATTTCTATATACAGAACCAAGACAGTAGTCATTTTACCCCGCTCCCCCAACTCGCTCATTTCGATGGCACGGGGGCTTAACTCCTGGTCTGAACAAGAAAAAATAATATTTGTAACCATTCATTTAAAATTCACCTAGGGCGGGGATGTATTTGCCCCCCCCCCCCCCCACCCCCACTCCAAGGGTTCCCATATTGTGGATAAGGCATATTGGCAACTGTCTTTTCCCATTTTTCTTTCCATCTTTCTCTCTCTCTCTCTCTCACTATCTCATATCGTTCTTCCTCATTTTCATTACATCAACATCTCTCTTATCATCTCACAAGTTATCTCTCTCATTATCTCTTATCTCTCAATCACTATATCTCTCTCTTTCTCTCTCAGTGCTGTAGTGAAGGCCCTAAAACACACGGACAAGGCTAAGGCATAAATAAAGATAAGAATATGGATCAAAGAACAGAAGAAGTTTAACTCCGACACATTAAAAGAGGCATACAATTAAAAACGGACTTTCACAGCCAAACTATGATTTATTAAGGGGTACTACCAAGTACCAAGAATAGATTGTGTTTCCTGTAAACGTGCTATTCTATTTCATAGGATGTCTAAATTGTACTTGTACTTAAAACATGAGCGAAAATGTTTCGAAATTTTGTGAAGTCTTAACCCTTTTCACTTCAGAGAGATAAGCAGATACATGTATACCAAATTGCACTTGGTATATATATGTGGATAATAACTGCTACAGGTACTTAGAAATAAAGAAATTGATGAAATGATGAAGCATAGGCATTTAATGCTCAAATCTTTATCTTATAACTTTCTTCTTCCTGAACAAGCCTGGGTAAAAGATTCAAATTACACAAAGTTACAAATAAATTATGTCAATCTGACATCTTTATAACAAGCATAATGATATTTGCATAGCGTGTATTATAGCACATTTACTGGTTTTTGTAATGCACACTCCCCTCCCAGGGCCCATCCCGGCCCTCGCCCACCTCCAAGAAAATATACACATGTGACAAGAAGAAAGTAATGGCATTGTGATACATTCACTAGTTTTTGTAATGCACACTACACCCACCCCAACAAGATTTGATTTCAAATTTGTGAAGATTGTGTTAACTTTACACCAAAGTGAGTAGCAACATCTTAAAACCACGTATCTCCTCTTTCCAATGATCATGGATGGCTGAGTAATCATTCTTTTTGGACAATGGGCCAAATTGGACTTGGGACCAAGTTTAGACACTGCAAGAATCAATGCACCTTATCAGAAATTAACTTAACAAATGGAATAATAAAATTAATAATCGCAACTTACCATTGTCTTCTTTCGGATATCTCTTTTTAACATTACATCCCATGCCCCTCAATATGGCCCCCAATCCTTTCCTCACAGAGATTAGCTCTTTTCTCCATCTCACGCACAGCCCTGCAAATCACTGGGGCTTGGTGGCGTATAGAGCTTCAAGCTCATCAGTGATTCTTTGTCTCAGAGTTGCAATGTCAGGTGGAGGGGTAATGAACACTTTGCTCTTGAGATAACCCCAAAGAAAAAAGTCACAACAAGTCAGATCCGGAGATCGTGGTGGCCACTCCCCAATGATTCGCAGGGCTGTGCTTGAGATGGAGAAAAGAGCTAATCTCTGTGTGGAAAGGATTGGGGGCCATGTTGAGGGCATGGGATGTAATGTTAAAAAGAGATATCCGAAAGAAGACAATAGTAAGTTGCGATTATTAATTTCATTATTCCATTTGTTAAGTTAATTTCTGATAAGGTGCATTGATTCTTGCAGTGTCTAAACTTGGTCCCAAGTCCAATTTGACCCATTGTCCAAAAAGAATGATTACTCAGCCATCCATGAACGTGTATGAATAAATAAGATATCATTGGAAAGAGGAGATATGTGGTTTAAAGATGTTGCTACTCACTTTGGTGTAAAGTTAACACAATCTTCACAAATTTGAAATCAAATATTGTTGCGTTTTTTTTTATACGCACTGTATGGGTGACAAGAAGAAATGGAATGGCATTCAATTAAAACCAATGCATTAATCACATAACTTGTTTTATATTAGTTATATATATGCGTATTATACTGATTTCCACTCGAAATCTCTTTTATTTCACCAATCTTATTTTGTAATGTTAGCTCAACTATATATAATGTACATATGTTTTGTTAAGTAGTTTTCTCCCTCTTAAGTACTTTGATTAATTAAACGAAAAACATTTTTTTAACATATAACATTGTATCATTATTCGATTAGGGGGTCTACACAAGCTAAGCTTTTCAGTAGACCCCTCCACATATCCTTTTGTCATCTTTCTATGTCATATCCATGTATTCTTTGTGTGTGCAGTGTTTGTAATTTGTACATATTGATGTAATTTCATTGTAAATGTGGAATCTGAATAAAATAAAATCAATCAATCAATCAATAACTTCTCTTTCTCTGCACTTGCAAAATTCTACTGAGTACTGATACATAGTTAAAATTAGGGACCCCCCCCCCCCCCCCGGTTTTGCCGGAAGGGTGGTTGGGAGCTGTAGGGTGCGTCAGTTCAGATAACGCTACCAAACAGCACAACCGGGGGTGGGGGGGGGGGTGGTTCCCTAATGTATGCGTTCATACAAGGTGGTACATTTTTTCTATTATAGGTTTTCCCGGTCAATTTCAAACTTTCTCCAATCAATTTAACGTTTCGAGCAATCAATTTCGCCCGAAATGCGATCGCGGTAACAAATCAGAATTCAAATTCGTCTTTGGCCGCTCAAAATCAACATCTTAGCGATCAAATTACAAATCGCGCCAATCAATTTAAAACAATGAGCAATGGTATTCGTCAATCGTCATTCAAATTCGTCCATTCGTAACAATTCCGTCTTTGCGGTCATTCAAATTCGTTAATGAGCATGCATATTTGAAATAACTGCTTTGATTTCTTAAGGGGTCTATGCCCCGGTTCTCCCCCAATCCACCGTAAACTAAATACAGTGGCCCATACCAAATTACAATAAGTAATATATGAATTCAAATTCGTCTCCGATCTTCTTCAGGCACCTGCCCCATCCTTTTCGGCCAACCCAAGATTCACAAACCCGACACGCCTCTCCGACCCATCATTTCCACCCGCGGATCTCCCAGCTACAACACAGCACGACACCTAGCCACCATACTTCAACCACTAGTAGGCCTCACCGACCATCACGTCACCAACTCACAGCATTTCGTCGACATCATCTCCAAGACTAAGCTTCAACCCACCGACACACTCGTCAGCTTCGACGTCGTCTCACTCTTTACCAGTGTACCGGTCACCGAAACCTGCGATATCATCAGACAACGACTCCTCACCGACTCAGACCTTGCCTCACGCACCAACCTCACTCCTGACCAGATCCACGACCTTCTCCTCACCTGCCTCAACTCCAATTCCTTTAAGTGGCGCACCAACTTCTACAAACAACTCAAAGGGGCTGCCATGGGTTCACCTCTCTCACCAATCATCGCCAACATCTTCATGGAGCACCTCGAACAGCAAGCACTGAAGACCGCCGACAAACGACCCTCACTCTGGCTTCGCTACGTAGACGACACTTTCGTCATCTGGCCACACAGCACAACAGACTTGCACCGATTCCTCGACCACCTCAACAACCAACACCCAGACATCAAGTTCACAATGGAGACTCAACTCAACGACTCAATCCCTTTCCTGGACGTTCTCGTCAAGAAGACTAACTCAGGGTTCCTCTCACACCAGATCTACCGAAAACCTACCCACACGGACAGATACCTCAACTACCGCTCCTTCCACCACCCATCCGTCCACCAGTCGGTACCCAACTCCCTCATCAGACGCGCATACCAACTCAGTGACAAGGACCATCTTCAACAAGAACTCACTCACATCACCAATGCACTCACCTCCATCAACCAATACCCCAGGAAGAAGATCTCCACCCACCGACCTCATCACCAACCCACAGACGCCGCCACCGACGACCAACCCACCGGCAACCAACCCACCACAGTTGTTCTCCCGTACCTCGGCAAGACATCCCACCAACTACACCGCATACTTACTCAGGCTAACTTCAAAGTCCGACACCGATCCTCCAAGAAACTTCACTCCATCTTGCACTCACACAAGGACAAGACCCCCACCAACAAACAACCCGGTGTATACAAGATTCCCTGCGACTGCGGCAAAGTCTACATCGGAGAGACAGGACGAGATTTCAACACAAGACTTAAGGAACACAAGGCCTGCCACCGACTTAGCGACTGGGACAAATCTGCAATAGTCAAACACGCACAACAAGAACATCACCACATCGACTGGGCACACAGCACTCTAATCACCAACATCAAGCACTGGCACACCAGAAGAGTGAGGGAGGCCATCGAGATTCAACGCCACGACACAGTACCACAGGACACTGGACTTCATCTCAACCACATCTGGCACCCAATCCTTCATAGGGGCACCAACCAACACCAAACCCAATCCACACAACCAGCACCACTGACAACTCAATCGACTGAATCGCCGCCCACCAAACCCACCGACTCACAGCCCACTCAACCCGCCGACCAGCCGACCATCCAGCACGCCGACCCGCCGACTACCAACGCCATCCCACCCAACCCTCAGGCCGACGCACCCCCGACACCACAGCCCGCCGTCCCACCTACACAAACCCGGTACAATCTCCGCCCTCGACCAGCCAACACACAAAGGACTTCACGCCGCCAGCCACCCGCTACCAATCCATCCGACGTCCGCACACACGACCACTCAACTCTCGGACATAATAGCGCCACCACCGACAGCAACCCGCCCGCACCTCCGGCCGCCGATTCCTCCGACGTCCGCACACACTCCATAAAACCCCGCCGCTCGTCTAGCACACTTCACTCCTGATGACGGACAGTCAACCTGTCCGAAACGTCGAGTAACCTCCTACTCAAGCCTCATCTACTCAAACCTTCGCTACTCAATCCATCGCTGCTCATCCATCGGTCATCAACCAAGTCTTCTCCTCTCATCTCATCTGGTCTACAGTCCTTTTCAGGACTTCACCCAGTGTCACGAAAGATTATTTCTTCTTTTCTCTCTTGTCATCCTTTCTCGTCTATCCATCTCCAATTTTCTTTTTTTCCCTTTCCTCCTACCAACACACATGGTGAACCGTAAACCTTCTCCACGTTTTAAGTAATATATGGTAGTATTAAAGAATTGTAAAGCATGAAAAGAGTATTTTTAGGAATATAATATTGTATCTTATAAAGTATACCAATGTTCCTAGAAATACAAGTAGTTATACTGTATGCCGTACATGTTCACTCAAATTTAAATTTTCATCGATGAAAACACCTAAAAATTTATTATTTTAAGCTTTCTTAACATATAGCGTTCCCCAAAACAAGCTTTGTGTAAAAAAAAATTTTAGTTGATAATATTAATTTTTTAGTTTACAGTGGATTGGGGGAGAACCGGGGCATAGACCCCTTAAGAAATCAAAACACCATAACAAAAAAGAGATCAAATTTCTACCCAAATTTGACATGAAAAGAAGGAAAATGTTTCTGGTTATTTGCCAAATGAGCATAACAACACCATGGCCAAGTATTAACATAAAGCGTTCCCCAAACTCTCCCCATTTTGACTTTGTACTCGGTACTTGAACCTCACATTCTTAATTTGATTGCAGTTATTTCAAATATGCATGCTCATTAACGAATTTGAATGACCGCAAAGACGGAATTGTTACAAATGGACGAATTTGAATGACGATTGACGAATACCATTGCTCATTGTTTTAAATTGATTGGCGCGATTTGTAATTTGATCGCTGAGATGTTGATTTTGAGCGGCCAAAGACGAATTTGAATTCTGATTTGTTACCGCGATCGCATTTCGGGCAAAATTGATTGCTCGAAACCTATATTAATGATAATAATAATAATAATAGGCCTATTGATCATAATGATAATAACGATATTTATAATAACAATCATAATCATAATGATAAGCTCATAATTAAATAATATAGGTTCAGTTCAAACTGATCAAAGCGCTTTACAAATTACATTAATCAATTAATACTAACAACTTATACTGTAATATAACATAAAATAGATGATTATAGCCAAAACATTAACAGCCTAGACACATGTACATAAATGGATGCCCAATACAAATCAATTATTAAATAGGTATGTTTTAAGACATTTCTTAAACAACTCCACGGATACACTGGAGCGCATCTGACATGGAAGTTTGTTCCATACTGTGGGGCCACTATATACAAAACTTCGCTCACCTAACTTTGTAACTGTTCTGGTCACTTGAAGGGCCGTAGTGTTTGTAGTTGAGCGAAGTTTGTATATGGACCGCCTATGACCCTGCAACAATGATGACAAGTATTGGGGCAGTATTTTGGTTACATTTATAAGCAAATAGTTCTTTTTGCGACAGGTAACCAGTGAAGTTGCATAACCAGGGGTGATGCATGGTCATATTTCCTAGCTCGAAGAATAACACGAGCATCGCGGTTTTGAATTCGCTGAAGTCTTTGGATTTCAGTTACCGGGGCATTAACGAGTAATGAATTGGCATAGTCTAGCCGGCTAAGGACTAGTGAGCAGACAGTACGATGACATGCTTCTTCTGTTAAAAAT
Organism: Heliocidaris erythrogramma; assembly: GCA_025617745.1. NCBI lineage: Eukaryota > Metazoa > Echinodermata > Echinoidea > Camarodonta > Echinometridae > Heliocidaris > Heliocidaris erythrogramma. The sequence continues at coordinate 15,606,999 of CM046856.1, forward strand.
CTTCTCACCCTAGAGATGTTATGAAGGTGAAAATTCAGAGATCGACTCAAAGAAGTAACTTGTCTACATATGGACAACGAAGTATCAAACATCATCCCTAAGTTACGAACACAGTCTGATGTCTCAACTTGAGAATTACAAACAGATAGAGAAATGTTCTCTGGAAGATAATGTCTAAGTTTAGGAGATACAATCAATAACATCTCTGTCTTGTCTTCATTGAGTTTCAATCTGTTATGTGACATCCATTGACCTATTTCAGTTATACACTTCTGAAGAACACGAATTGCTTCCATAACACTATCTGGCTTTTTCGGATCAAAGCTATAGTACAGCTGGGTATCGTCAGCATAAATGTGATAACGAATACCATAACGGCGAATCATTTCTCCCAATGGTTTGACATATAATGTGAACAACATAGGTCCGAGAACCGAGCCTTGTGGAATACCGTATTTCAAAGGATGTTTATCAGAAAGCTCATTAGCTATAGATACACGGAAAGATCGACCAGAGAGATATGTCTCAAACAATCCCAAAGCCTTATCGGATATACCAAATTCATTATTCAATCTTTCAAGTAATATAGTACAGTGTATTATCTATAGTGTCAAATGCGGCACTAAGGTCTAACATTACTAGGACAGCTCCCTCTTTACTATCCATTAGTTGAAGTAAGTCACTGTTCACTCGTAGCAGGGCAGACTCTGTGCTATGGAATCGCTTATACGCCGATTGCAGATTACAGTCATCGAGATGAACCATCAATCTCCAGGAAACTGCCATCTCTAGTACCTTTGATAAGAATGCTAAATTTGAAACTGGTCTGTAATTCTTAAGTTCTGATGTGTCCAACAAGGATTTCTTTAAACACGGACAAATAATGGCCTCCTTGATCTTATCGGGAAACACACCGCTCCTCAACGAACTGTTAATAATAGAAGTAATCTTAGGAATCAGAGGAGGAAGATTTGCTTTCGCTAACCATGTTGGCAAAGGATCTAACACACATGATTTATTTGCACACCTCTGAATCATCCTCTTTACTTCTGTCTGACTTACTTCAGGTAAATGTGACAGCAAATCACCATGTTGACTACTGGATTGTGATGAGTTCCGGCTATGAACCGACCCATCGTCATCAACTGAAGCTGCTGCCCTATCTAAGTTGTCTTCAAGATCTGTCGAATCCGCGTAATCTTTTCCTCAAAGAAAATGGCAAAGTCATTTGCCAAATGAGCATTGTTGTCACAGCACGGAAGAGGTCCTTTCGAAGATCCTTGCAAGGACATGAAAGTGGCGTACACGTCTTTAGAAGAAGCATCCAGGAGCAAGTATGTGTAATGTTTGCGCTTAGCATTTAGAATGGCGATGTTAAGCGCATTTCTCTTGTCTTTGTGAAAATCACGATGACAAGGACAACCAGACTTCCTCCACTTTCGCTCTGCCCTTTTCTTAACTTGTCTTGCAGCCCGAATATCATCGTCATACCATGGAACAGACGGCCTTTTCTTGGGGGTACGAATGGTCATCGGACAATGACTATTCAGAACACTTTGTACAGCCTCATGAAAGTATTCAATCTGACTATTCGCATCGTCGTCATGGGGCATGCCATCTAGAGCAGTTACCAGATCACCTCTGAAGGTTTCATCATTTATGTTGTCAAGGTCACAGCACACCATAAAATGATCGGACATAGATTTGTCAAGAACTTCACATCTACTTATTATAGTATCACTGTTGCGTGTAATCACCAGGTCAAGCGTATGTCCATGGATATGGGTTGGGACCACGACAAGCTGTTGCAACCCAGCTGGTGAAGCCATACCCAGGAACTGTTGACAAAAAGGAAGCTGAGGCCGATCAACATGAACATTAAAATCCCCAAGGATAATGATATGACCACTGAGCATTGAACACCATCCAAACAGTTCATCAATAATTATGACATGGGGAGGTGAAGGTGAAGGTGCCATATTTAACTTTAGATACACTACACTATTTTCATTAACTTTGCTTGTTACAATAATTTCAGATTCTGGAGATTGTTTGATCTCCTGCAGCCGCCATCAAAGCTGAAGAAGCTCAGTTTAACTCCATACATGTCTGTTGAATAAAAAAGAAAAGTATAGAAATATTCGCGTTAAAAAGTATCTCTTTCTTAACATTAACAAGGTGTTTTATACATTTATGTTGATTAGAGCGGACCAACATGCACAAGATATGCAAGTTATTGGACGTCTTTCTTTGTGAGACCAAGGAATCCTGTATATTTTAGTTCTATGGGTGCAGGCTATGCGCGCCGGAAGAGTTCCAGCATTTTATAATAATCTAGCGAAGGGACAGAAACAAAACTAGTTTTCCCCTATCCCTTTATAGGAAAGCTCCATCCGGGGTCTTTGTGTAGACTGGATTCCTACAGTATAATATTGCATTTATTAAAATGGGAGGGAGCGCAGCGATCAAAAGAGAAAATAAAATTATTCAATATTGAAACTACGTATTTTAGAGCAATTTTCCATTTTTAAACTACAAAATGATTGATGTCATATAACATTCTTTTTTCTTGTCCAAATGGAGTGTTAAAGCACTCCCTTTTGAGTGAGCATGCCAATATTCCTTCATCAGCCGTCTCACTCACTGACATAGTGAGCCTGTGTTCCTCTCAATATCGTATGCAGACTGAATTATTTTCACTCGTGAGCAACGAGTGACACAAGGCACCAATGAAAAGCCGCTTAAAAATCATTGTCAGTGTCATTTCTCTGTTGTATTATCAACAGTCACCACTCTTGAAAAAGAGTGGTTAATACTCTGAAAAAAAAGTGACAGCACATCGGTTACAACGTGCCAACCAATAGAGATTACAACGTATCGGTACTGGTTGGGCTTCAGACAGGGAAATTCGCATAATTAGCTTATTTAAATGATATAGAGGATTTTGTCATGACTCATTTTGATAAATATTTTCTTGATAAAGTTGTTTTGCCGAGAATCAGTGGTTACATTTGATAATTCAAAATGAAAGTGTTAGTTAACTAACTGTTACGTCAGTGATTTATTATATGTATTGATGATCTTTGAAGGTAGATGTTTGCATGGTGGTATTGATAACGTGGAGAAGGATTACGGTTCACCATGTGGTTAGTCCTGAAAAGGGCTATTGAGTATGAAGAAGAAAGTGGAGAAAAGTTGAGAGGAGAAGAAGTCTTCTCCACTCTCAGCCTTCTAATCTGGTTTACAATCCTTTTCAGGACTTCACGCTTTCAAGAAAGATTACTTCTACACTCTCTGATAGTGTACTGCATCCCTTAATTGATAGGATTTTGTGCTTCAGACTAGCCATCACACTGTATCCGCCCCCATCACGACCCGATGGATCTCACCGAGATTTTATCTGGCATTTACTCTGCAGCCTATGGTCTATTCAAGTTGATTAATAATTAGGTGCTGCAATCCCCTGTTGCTTAGAGATAAATAATTAAAGATGCTACACATCTAAGCGCAGCAAGATGCAAATCTTCAGAGCTGATCGATTGCCATCGGCGGATGAGTGATTGCTGGTAGGCCTGGTGGTGTGCAGTAGCTGACGGTTGGTGATGGTCGAGTGCTTGTAACTCCAGCCATCAGCAGCGGTCATACATTTTGACTAGACGGACGGGGAGCCCTGCCAGGCACGGGAGCATCCTGACAAGATAGCCGTATCAGCCGGCGTAGCGAACCGTGCCCGTCACAATATTCTTGATACCGATTTTGATTATTTCACTCAGAAAGGAGTGAATTATCTCCACTCTGTCTACATGAGTGATAAAATATTCACTCTTAAAGGATTGGTGTTTCACTCTTTCCTGAGTGAAATAGTGACCACTCTGTTTCGCTCGAAAAAGAGTTGTCCCTCATTTACCCCTTGTGAGAGTGGCATTTCACTCTCTTTTGAGTGCCTTTTCACTCTTTTACATTTAGAGAGCATATCCTTTTCTAACAAGTCAAGTCTAATACCAACAAATAAAATAAAAAATAATACAAACAAAACAATCAACTTTTTATGTTTTCCTGTGAGCACATGCCAAACGACCCTGTATTTGCTCCTGCTCCCAACCTCTCTTCCTTTCTTTTTCCGGTCTCTTATTCTACAACTCTCTCCCTCTTTCTTTTCCTTTAAACCTATGTAGGCATACCGTAAATTTGTCTGTAATTTTCGCGATTATTTATTCAATAGTTATAATTTGTTGGACCAAAATTATATGATGTAACTAATTCTTTGGGGCATGCATCATACAAGCATTGCTTTCTTAGCATGACCCTCCGTTTCATTAATGATCCGTTTGCGTAAATTATGTTTGTACTATTCTTAATACCCTTATCTCTATATTGTTAGTTTGATATATATAAAAAGATATTACATTGTTTTATGTTAATCATTGAATCAATATGTATAATGTATGATTATTTTGAAACGGAAAAATAAATAAATCAAATAAGAATAAATCAAATCAATGGGAAGAACAGGCACATAACTCGATATCAGTTACTAATGAAATCTGACAAAGCTATACATGTACAAAATAAAGCCACGTGTACATGTTGTAACAATGTAGAACGTGATCATAAAACATCCACTATTGCACACAGTCATACAAAATATGTGTGTCCATCAGCAATGATATATATATATATATAAATATATATATATATATATATATATATATAGGAATTAATTAATAAGGTTGAAGATTTGTCAAATCTGTCGGTCAATTGAATCTGGTGTCGCCGAAACCACTAACCCGTCTCCGTGGTCTAGTGGTTAAGGCATTGGCGTTCTAAGCCAACGACCCGGGTTCGATTCCCGGCGGAGACATTTTTTCAGCCTTTGCAAAAATTTGAAAAAGGGAGGACAGCTCTGGGGAACCCTGATAGCAGAAAGTGTTAAAAATGACGTGATATTTACGTCGCGGTTTTCGTCTTTTTTACGTCCTGTAATTACGTCAATAGGACGACAACTTACACCAAAGCAAGACGTCAAGAGGACGTCTTATTTTGACGTCATCTCTACGTCTTGTACACCGTAAAAACTAAAGTGTTACTTTTAGGGGCATGTATAGTGACTGCACCTGAAATGCTGTTTATAGCACTTGTAGTGTGCTAATTTACCAGCAAAAAAAAAATGTGACGGTGGCGAGCATCGAACCAGGTTCCGCTGATTGAGAGGCGCTGACGTTACCGATGGACTAACAAATGCTTCTTGCAATCCGGTTTAGTCATGGGAGTCAAGTAGATAACATGAACTATGTGGTGTCGTAAATTCACTATGTAACAATATGATCTGCTCTAAATCGTACAATGTGAGTTAGTCTAGCGGTAATGCCAGCAATTCTCGATCAGCGGACCCTGGTTCGAAGCTCGCCCAAATCATTTTTTTTTGTGTGAATGTTTAGCAGTTTTAGGAGCCGGTCCAGCTCCCGTGAAAGTGCTGAAATAGCACGCTGTGTGCATTCAATAGCACTCTGAGTGCAGTCCCTTTGCATGCCCTCAGAAAGTGCTCAGCACACAGTTTTTGCAGTGTATAGATGACGTCAAAATAAGACGTCCTCTTGACGTCTTGCGTTGGTGCAAGTTGTCGTCTTATTGACGTAATTACAGGACGTAAAAAAGACGAAAACCACGACGTAAATATCACGTAATTTTTACCACTTTCTGCTATCAGGGAACTTTGATTGAGCTACGCAACGTTATTCTCGCATTTCTTTCACATTGTATTCATTCCCACGAGATTTGCCAAAGCTGTTGTATATGTTATTTCCTTACACTTGTTAATATATATATATATATATATATATATATATATATATATAGCGATAATATGAACAGCACCGCCCATGTGGTTAATTAAGCTAGACCATGCAAACAATAATCTTTAAAAATAGAATTAATATCACCAAAAAAATATTTCCCTACACTGAAAATGAAAATTTGCAAAAAAAACTCGGTGACAATCGTTTGATACTTTAAAATTCATTAAAGGTCCCCTTTTATGAAATTATAATTCTTGGTATTATGTACATGATACTCATCTAAATTGAAAAATGACATCCGTTGCAATAAATACGTATCAAAATATTTTAAAAATAATATTTCCCCCAGGTATTCATGTCCAAAACAGTCAAACCCCAAATTCTCGTTCCGCGAGCATGATTGACGTGTGACGTCACAAACCGACATTGCCGATGCTTGCTTACAATATTGCATATGTATCACATGTGCAAATTAACTTGCTGTTATTCAGAAAAAAAGTTTGCGGTACAACCATGTGAGTTGGAATAACTCCACGTTCCGGTCAGAATGCTCTGGCCGTCTTCAGGAGAATGAGAAGAGCGAATAAATCAGCAGAATTTATATATGAAGCGGCAATTCACTTATTAAAATGGAGGCAAACAATAACATCACGGAATTAGTATAGAAAGAAATAGTAACAGTAACATCAAAGTACCTGCATTGAAAGGATAAATAACATCAAGGTACCTGCATTGAAAGGATAAGTAACATCAAACTAATCCTGCGTTGAAAAGAAACAATAGTTATGTTCACACGTAGTACATAGCATCGATGCTATGTTAGCATCGATGCTATGTAAGTTTCAAAAATATTTCCAGTACGTTCAGACAGGCCTCTTCTATCACCCACTCGTGACTATTCATTGCTCACCCGCTGCCAAAACAATAATTACTGCGCCACACAGAGTGACCCGAGTATAATTGGTATGCATGGTCAAACGCGCGGAAGTTATATGTCTTCATAAATCAACACAATAACACAATAACAATTCATTTGTAATATCGATAATACAATCAAGTAGCAAATACATGTGTTATAATACTCAATTTTAAATAAACCTTGTACATGTCAAAATTGACTGAACTCCAATCTTATGCCAAAATAAAACACATGCATGCACACTATATTCTCTGGTAAGCACATGTAAATCAATATCTAAAGACCACATCATACTTTAGTTAAGGTCTGATTCTGAAAGAGCAGATTCTCAGCTTTAAAATGATATATAACTCATTGGATGTTCATAACTCAATGTACAAAGAGAAGAATGCACAGTCCCTCATAATGTTACTTCTTATTAAGGGTTTAAAGTTTGCAGTCTATTGAAGCACTCTGACTTGCAAAGTGTTGTGCTAAGGTGACAAATGGAGGATTAGAACTCAATGAAAGTTTCTATGAAGGGATTATCAGATTGTCCTAAAACTTGGCATACTACATAGACATATCCTGTTTATCATAGTGCCCAAGTATCAATGCAAAAACTTACTCCGGGAGATTTATGGGAGATTAAAATGAGACAAGTATTCAGGGTCGTGAAAAAGAAAAGTAATACAACAAAATCCAGAGAAGACACACATAAGTCTGATAAAAAGCTGGCAAAAATACCACTTCTAGATTGTTTGGTGCCTCCACATTTTAGATTACTTAGAAAAAAGTATACTCTTTCAGGAAATACCCAAAACTAAAATTTGACCATGCATGCCAGCCAAAACACATTGATTGATCTCTAACTGAAAATCACACAGTGCGACTTTTGGGTGGTTTTGTGGTGCCTGGTCACATATATAAAAAAGAAAAAGATAAAAAAGGAACCCCCCCCAAAAAAAAAAAAACCTTTCCTTACCACACAGTATACACATTACCCTACTATACCCCTATATACATCACATGAATACATACATTACATTACAGTACCAGATGAAACAGACAGAATGATAATAGAAAAAAAGTAGGGCAGACGGTACATCACATGAATACATACATTGCATTATATTATAGCACCACATGAAACAGATAGAATTATAATAGCAGCGAGTGAAGATAGCAGCGATTGCGCTCACACGACAAATAGTCACAAGCGCGGTGGGTGGTCTACCGCAAAGCGTCGATGCTTTGTCGCTGGATCCCGAGATTTCCTCCTGCTAAACTCGCTGCAAGAATAGTTTGGAAACTCGCTTCTATCTCGTGACTATCTGCGTTCAGACAGCGTTTGGTCTCGACACTATCTGGTCTTCACCAAAATAGCATCGACACCTCGATAGCATCGATGCTATCGCTCTACGTGTGAACGTACCTATTGAAAACAAGTGAACAATAGGACTAAGAAACCAATTAACCGTCTAGATAAGCTGGAAACAAAAGGGGGATTAGGACCGTAGGTAATCTGTGGAGAGAAACATGATATCCTGTTGAGGAAAGAAATTAAGGTTAAAACAATTATGGAAAAAGGTGAAATATTGACACCAGAATGAGTATACTGACAATAAATATAATAAATGTTGTGAGTGAAGTGGACCGGTAAAAAAACGGGGGCATCTCGTTTTTCCGAAGGTTCGTATTTCCGAAACACTAATTTCCCATGCCTGGGGGTTCATAATTCCGAAAATGAAAAAGGGTTCGTAATTCCAAACATGTGTTGCATTATTCCGAAGGTTCGTTTATCCGAAGGTTCATAATTCCGAAAATGAAATAGGGTTCATATTTCCGAAGGTTCGTATTTCCGAAAATGAAAAAGGGTTCATAATTCCGAAGGTTCGTATTTCCGAAAATGAAAAAGGGTTCGTATTTCCGAAAATGAAAAAGGGTTCGTATTTCCGAAAATAAAATAAGGTTCGTATTTCCGAAAATGAAATAAGGTTCGTATTTCCGAAAATGAAATAGGGTTCGTATTTCCGAAAAATGAAATAGGGTTCATAATTCCTGGTAAAAAAAAGGCGAATTCATCAGGAGCAGAAAATGTAGCAACGGGGGGGGGGGGGGGGGGGGGGGGAGGGCACGCCCCTCCCTCATCGGATGGCGAAAAAATAAGAAAAAAAGAAAGAAAATGGAATAGTTCTAAACACAAACTTCAGTTCGAAGTTCAGCTTCTCCCGACAGCAAACCAGGAGTGTATCGCATACCATGTTCCTGCGGCCAGGTCTACATCGGAGAGACGGGGAGGGACATCAAATCTCGCATCAAGGAACACCGTGCCCATGGGAGACTTGGTCACTACGACCAATCTGCCATTATCAATCATTCTGTCTCTCGTGATCACCAGATTAACTGGGAAGACACCAAACTTGTAGCCCCCGCTTCCAACTGGTACACCAGGAGGGTCCGTGAAGTCATCGAGATTCACAAACATAACACAGTTACACAGGACAAGGGTTTACAGATCAGCGACATTTGGTTTTCACTCTTCCAACAATAACTAGTGTTATAATTTTTTTTCCGCAGATGTTCAACCTTAATTGCTTTCTTCAACAGAATTTTGTGTTCTTTACTCTTTCCGATTTTGTCTTCACCCCCTTTTTCCACAGGTTATACAGGTTTACCATTGTTCATCACCTCTCTCCCCCCACAGGCAACTCCTGATGTCTTCTTTTTATCAATCGCTTTTTTCCACATGTATTTTTTAACCACAATTGCTTCCCTCAACAGGATTTCATGTTTCTCTCCTCAACTTGCTCATTACCTTTGTTTTGTTGTTTTATATTCATCATTAGGATGTCATTATTTCACCCCTTTTTTCCACATGTATGTTTTAACCTTAATGTCTTTCCTCAACAGGATGACTTGTTTCTCTCCACAGATTATCTCCAACAGGATTTCATGTTTCTCTCCTCAATTTGTTCATTATCATGTTTTTTCACCTTTCTCTCCACAGCCACACCGGTCCACTTCATTCACAACATTTATTATTAATATACTCATTCTGGTGTCAATATTTCACCTTTTCCATATGTGTGTTTTAACCTTAATTTCTTTCCTCAACAGGATGTCATGTTTCTCTCCACAGATTACCTACTGTCCTAATCCCCCTTTTGTTTCCAGCTTATCCAGAAGGTTAACTGGTTTCTTAGTCCTATTGTTCACTTGTTTTCAATGTTTTTTTTTTCAACGCAGGACTCGTTTGATGTTATTTATCCTTTCAATGCAGGCACCTTGATGTTATTTATCCTTTCAATGTAGGTACTTTGATGTTACTGTTACTATTTCTTTCTATACTAATTCCGTTTTAATAAGTGAATTGCTACTTCATATATAAATTCTGCTGATTTATTCGCTCTTCTCATTCTCCTGACGACGACCAGAGTATTCTGACCGGAACGTGGAGTTCCAAATCACATGGTTGTACCGCAAACCTTTTTTCTGAAAATGGAATAGGAAAGAAGACGGTTGGACCCCTTCCGGCAACCCCCAACCCTCTTCCACCAGCGGCGTCTTAGATTAGCTTTAAGATTATTCCAAAAGACTTGTGCCTCCAATGGTGCCAGTGCTCCCACAATGGCTAGACTCTAGCTACGCCACTGTTAAAGGGAAAATTTAGGGTAAAGATAGGATATTATGGTTTTAATTGCCATCTTCAAAAAGCGGATCTCTTTTCGACGAAAAGCACCTCCCCCACCCCCGCAATGAATAAAAAAATGAAATGGAGACACAAAACTGGGAAGGTTTATAAAAGAGGAGAGGAGAAGAGAAAAGAGACGAAAATAAGAGGACGAGATTAGAAAAATCGAATAAGTGTTTATGTGTGTGTGAGGGTGCGTTTGTTTAGCATTATGTCCGAGGACATTTTCGGACAGAGAACAAAAAAAAATTATGACAACAATGGTCCTCGGAAGCCGGACAATAGTCCTCGAACGTCGAACAATGAATTTATGCCTTATTCCGTCGATTGTCCGAGGACGAGTAACAATAGAGGAACAATAGTTGTCCTCGGAAGTAAAGCCATGTAAACGTGTGTGTGTGTGTGAGGGTGCGTGTGTGGAGGTGTCGTAGCCGAACGGTTTACAGCGCTTGACTGGAAACGCGAAGGTTGGGGGTTTGATCCCTGTTACGGCACCTATGGCCTTTTTGTTGTAAAAAATATAGCAACTTTACTTTTTTTTAATATACGAGCGCGCGAAGCTAGCGACCAAAAATAATTGTGCCTTTCCGTTGTGAAAAATCATAAAAATAACGTATTTCGGCATATAATGACTGGTATATGAGGATATTCGGGCACCTCACTCCCTGAATATGAGGTGTGAGTTGCCGGAATATCTGCACTTTCAAAATCCGGGGGGAGGGGGGGGGGGGGGTTGGCTGCAGCAGCCCCCTTCTCGTACGCCTATGCCTAGGCCTATGTTAAGTACACAGTTGCGATTGATTTTAACTTGCGATTGTTTCAAATAAATCGCTTCAACTCCTTATAAGGCGGGGCACTGGTTGATAAAAGCCATTAATTTAGGTCAGAATGTTTTCTTCTCCATGTGTAATTCCTTATTTCTATTTTTTACGATGAGGATTGTTTTACTCTCAATGTCTTTTAGTGTTTTGTAATTCGTTATGCTTTTATTTCAAACTTCAGGTCAGCGGTTGTAACTGTTAAAAACGCAGACTGTGCAGTAAAATGAAGCAACTTATTAGAATCTGTACAAATTTATTACGCTGTAAGCAGCTGTATAAAATGAAAGATTTTCATCCATGTTTAGAAATTATGGTATTTTGGCAAAGTTAAAGAACATGTTCAATGATTTTAATCTATTTATGCGGCATAGATAGGATAGATAGGATTATTCCCTGTATGATAATTATTTTAGCCCGACTGAAAGAAAACTTAACATTTTGATCCACTATTCTTCAAATTTGGTTGTATGTTGCTTTTAATCATTATCATTATATTCAATTAGCGATTGCACCTGACCTATATACTTACACATAATATGCCAGTATAAAGAGTTATTTTTATTCTTCAGATGCGGTGTGCTACATAGCAGTGGCTTTAACATTTTTGTTATTGCTCACTTGTTATCTTTCTTTTCTTGAATCTGGTTTTCTTAAGAAGTAGCTGCTGCACGGCTTTTGTAAAGTTCTGTTGGAATTGTAAAGTGTTTGAAAACTATCTGCGTCATAGATCATTTCAGATATGCGGCAAACAAAATGCTGTATAGTTGTGTAAGCAAGGTCATTACTTACAGCATACTATGCTGCATTTCATTAATTTACCTCTACAATTTAAGATTTTAATCTGTTTTAAGAAATGTTAATACTTTTGCAAGGTTATAAAACATGCTCAATGATTTCAGTCTGCCCTGCTGCATAAATTGTTTGAGATATTTTGCATTATAGTTTGGTTTTACTTTTGTTTCCTTTTAGGATAATCATATCAGCCTGATGATAAGACTCCTTCTTTAACTTGTTACGATCCATCTTTCTTCGGCTTTGGTTGTTTATGGTATCTATTCATTTATTTATTATTACTACTAGTATTATTTGTATTATTATTATTGTTATTATAATTATCATTATTATCATTATTATTAGTATTAGTATTATCTGTTTTATCATTTTTATTATTATTATTACTAATATTATCAGTATTATAATTTTTATTATTGATAATATTATTGTTGTTGTTGTTATTATTGTTATTATTATTATTACAATTGTAATTATGAAGTGGACTACCCAGAATTACGATGACGATGTCATTTTGGATGGAGTTATGCGACCAGACTAGATATTGCACCGGTTACTCTACTATTGCTTCTTTTATTTCCCTTGTCATGATCGTATAATTGGCCTATAGCCTATACGTATCAATAATATGCTTGTTATAATATGTTGTGCTACTTGCCAGGCTATTTATTAAACATAGCAGTGACTCCTTTATGAACTCTCTGTAATATTATGTTGTTGTTTTTATTGCTGTTGTTGTTTTGGGGACCGAGGGGAGGGCTTGTAGAGTCATCTACAGAGCCATATTACAGACTTCGGCCAACTCGGTTTATTTGGGCACAACATGGCGTATATTCCTTTGTTTAGTGCTTGCCTAACAAAGCAACAAGCGCCATATTGCTACCTACATGGAGCCGAGTTGGCCAAACTCTGTAATAGATGGCTCTGAGGGCTAGGGATGCAGGACGCCCCCACCTTATTTTTAGTATACACTTTTCATAGTATTTTTTTAATCACAATTTATGTTGAATGTTGACGAAGTAATTACATCTTACATGTCTTAAAGATAATAAAGTGTCAATGTTTGGCTCGCTGGAATCCAGCAGCGTGGTGCCCGAACATCCTTTTATTTTGGGAAGCGAGATGGTCGGCTATCCTTATCTGTGGGCGGGAAGGTACTCAAAATGTTATCGTTGTTTGGATTATCTGGTAACAAAATCATTATTCTATAGACAATATCTCCTTTTTTTTTACTTGCTCACTAGCGCGTAAGATTTAGAAACGGAATAGTTTGGGACAGGGAACGCCCTTCATTAGGGCGAGTGAAGTGCCCAAATATTCCATATTCGGCAGCAGTTAAGTAATATTATTCATGGCTCATTATTGTTCTATATTTGTCTTTTGATGGCGAAATTGCATTTCCATTACAATAAAAAAAAGGGTTTTATGTTTTTTCTAACTCGCTTCGCTCGCTTGCAAATTGTATAAACGGGGAATACGATATTCTGCCAAGAGGCATCAGCTCCCCCTTTCAAAAACATTACGTGGCCATTTTCTGCTTGTAAAGATCTACATGGAACTCTGGTGTGTCTCATTTTCCAAAGCGGTATATACATTATATAAATAACTTCAAGCCAATTTCGTTGTAGCAAATTTAATCCGGAATCCGATCATTCACTTTCTTCAATACATCAGTATGTATTTTAATCACCGAAGTAATATCATTTTATGAGAAATGAAACATGTATTCCTGAGGCACTCGCTCTCTACGCTCGCTCACAAATATTGGTTATTATAATAGGAACAATGATAATAATGATAATAATATTAATAATAATAAGAATAATGATGATAATAATAATAATAATTATAATCATAATAATAATAATAATCATAATAATAATAATGATAATATTGATAGGAATTACGATAATATAATGGCTATTTCTCTGGATTTTATTATAATTGTTATCATCATTGTTATGATTATTGAGTACGAAATGAATATCTTTACACTTGGCCGTCTTTCCCCTCCTCCCTATCCGAAATACGGATTGACGCCATATTTTCTGAATTTGTGACCCTCCACCACAAAACGACCAATAAGTCGGAAATTTAGGTTTTTTAAATTTCAACACAGTTTGAAAGCTTAGATTCTAAGCTTTAAAATGATATATAACTTGTGTTGTATGGACTAAGTAAACCCTTGTAAATTGCTATGAGAATGTCAATGTGTCAGACATACTAATGACCAAAACAATAGAGAAAGGGTTCTCTAAAGAAGAGTGACCATTTAAGAGTGCCTAATCTGTATCCTATTGTTCATCGCACAAAAGGTTGAGTCAAAACTCCCTAGCATACACTGTAAAGTACTAATTGGATTGGGTTGAAACTTTCCATACTTTCAGAATAGATATATTTCTATGTTTGTTTAAATTTTGAATATCAGACAGTGCATAGTTTTTACGCTATACCAGAAAAGCGATGTGAAGTACAATCCCAGCTGGTTGACACAAAAGGTTTGAATTTCCAGGAAAACATGGTCATTTTGAATGAGAGTAAAAAAATATTTCAACATGGTATTTTAACCTGAAATATTGTCAGATGGTAGATTAATAAATGAACTTTCAGAAAATACAAAAAAATTAAAATCAAAATTTCCACCCCAACCACATTTTTCAGCTGTATACTTTAAAACTCCCATTGCGACTTATTGGTCGTTTTGTGGTGGAGGGTCACATTTATAACCTTTTTTCATTTTCGGAAATACGAACCCTTTTTCATTTTCGGAAATACGAACCCTATTTCAATTTCGGAAATACGAACCCTTTTTCATTTTCGGAAATACAAACCCTTTTTCATTTTCGGAAATACGAACCTCATTTCATTTTCGGAAATACGAACCTTGGGAATTATGAACCCTATTTCATTTTCGGAAAAATGAACCTTCGGAAAAACGAACCTTCGGAAAAACGAACCTTTGGAGTAACGAACCTTCGGAATAACGAACCTTCGGAATTATGAACCTTCGGAAAAACGAACCTTCGGAAATACGAACTTCGGAAAAACGACATGTAACCGAAAAAACAATGATAATGAACAAATTGAGGAGAGAAACATGAAATCCTGTTGGAGATAATCTGTGGAGAGAAACAAGTCATCCTGTTGATAAAAGACATTAAGGTTAAAACATACATGTGGAAAAAAAAGGTGAAATAATGACATCAGAATGAGTATCCTAATGATGAATATAACGAATGTTATGAATGAAACAACAAAACAAAGGTAATGAACAAATTGAGGATAGAAACATGAAATCCTGTTGAGGGAAGCAATTGTGGTTAAAATACATGTTGAAAAAACGGTTGATAAATGATGACATCAGGAATTGCCTGTGGGGGGAAAGGTGATGAACAATGGTAAACATGTATAACCTGTGGAAAAAAGGGAGTGAAGACGAAATCAGAAAGAGTAAAAAAGCACAAAATTCTGTTGAAGAAAGCAATTACGGTTGAATATCTGCGGAAAAAATATAACACTAGTTATTATTGGAAGAGTGAAAACCAAATGTCTCTGATCTGTAAACCCTTGTCCTGTGTAACTGTGTTGTGTCTGTGAATCTCGATGGCTTCACGGACCCTCCTTGTGTACCAGTTGGAAGCGGGGGCTACAAGTTTGGTGTCTTCCCAGTGAATCTGGTGGTCACGAGTGACAGAATGATTGATAATGGCAGATTGGTCGTAGTGACCAAGTCTCCCATGGACACGGTGTTCCTTGATGCGAGGTTTGATGTCCCTCCCAGTATCTCCGATGTAGACCGATGGAGGGTCACATTTATAACCTTTTTTCATTTTCGGAAATACGAACCCTTTTTCATTTTCGGAAATACGAACCCTTTTTCATTTTCGGAAATACGAACCCTATTTCATTTTCGGAAATACGAACCCTTTTACATTTTCGGAAATACGAACCCTTTTTCATTTTCGGAAATACGAACCTCATTTCATTTTCGGAAATACGAACCTTCGGAATTATGAATCTCGATGGCTTCACGGACCCTCCTTGTGTACCAGTTGGAAGCGGGGGCTACAAGTTTGGTGTCTTCCCAGTGAATCTGGTGATCACGAGTGACAGAATGCTTGATAATGGCACATTGGTCGTAGTGACCAAGTCTCCCATGGGCACGGTGTTCCTTGATGCGAGATTTGATGTCCCTCCCAGTCTCTCCGATGTAGACCTGACCGCAGGAACATGGTATGCGGTACACTCCTGGTTTGCTGTCGGGAGAAGCTGTGTCTTTGTGTGTGTAGAGAGACTTGTGAAGTTTGTGTTTAGAACTGAAGAAAACCCGTATGTTAGCCTTCTGCAGGACTCGTTGAATGCGGTGAGAGACATGACCAGTGTCTGTTGTATATACCACCTCGAAAACCACCTCTAAAGCGAAGTATGCCGCAACGTTGCCTTGTTGCAGGTTGCAGCAACACCACAAAGGAGGGTGTCAGTCTACATTTATTCCCTAAAGACCCAAATATAAGAAGGAAATGGACCGCAAAAGTAAAATTAACTCGCGCCCATTGGAAGGGGCCGAGTGACCGCAGTGTTGTGTGCTCCGAGCACTTTTGTGCGGAGGACTTCGTCGATAGCACGGGGCTGCATGCGGCGTTTGCCATCAAGAAGAGGCCGTATGTCCCTGATACAAGTTTGATCATACATGTATCTATAATATGAAATTTGGCGACTTTGAGCTTTACCTCATAAGCACCTCTCTCAATTGGTCTTTACTATTAAAAATGATTTTTTTTTTTTTTTGTTCTTGATGAAGAATAAGATCTTTCTCCATAAAGAGGGTGTGATAAAAATGTTTACATGGTAGAGTGGAAACTCAGTATAAACTATACAGAGGTCTGATACAACAATATTCCTGATATGACAAGGTAATATTCTCGTCTCAACTCTTTATATTCTCTTTTTTTTAACTGATATAACGAGATTATGGATTTAACCAGGTAATTTTAATAGTCCCAAGGCCCGCGTTATACCAAGTTTCCACCGTATATTTAATATTGAATTTTGTTACCACCCTGAATGTAGTGAAAATGTAACGTGCAATTTTCAACCTACAACCCCCCCCCCCCCCCCCCCCCCGGCAGGAAAAAGGGGTATACATCACTACAGTTACAGGTTGATTCCTACTTCTCTACCTTATACATGTAGTTCATTTGACAGAAAATCTATTTTCCAATGATTCCCTCTCTCTCTTTCACCATTTCTTCTCTTGTGCTTTCCCTCCCTTTCTCCCTCTTTATGCCCAAATTACTTACAAACATCTTCCCTCAACTTTTTATCTCTCCTTTCTTCCCCCAATGATTCCCTCTCTCTCTATTTCTTCCCTTGTGCTTTCCCTCCATTTATCCCTCTTTATGCCCAAAATTCTCCACTTTCACACATCTTCCCTCAACTTTTTTATCTTTCCATTTTTCCCCCAGTGATTCCCTCTCTTTTTCACTATTTCTTCTCTTGTGCTTTCTGTCTCCCTTTCTCCTTCTTTTAGCCCAATATTCTCCAATTACACACATCTCCTCTCAACTTTTTATCTCTCTTTTTTTTCTTTTTCCATTGTGCCAATTGTTGGTTTTGATTTCATTCACGCACTCACACCTTTCTTTTCAATTGTTAGTTTCATTCACGACAAGCCTTGCATAGTAAATGTGTTTGAGCTCTTCCAGAGATGACAAAAATATTCTATTGATTTGAAATATATTATTACTTCTGGAGAAATGTAAATATAGATGTTGTATCCAGGAAATGGTTGTCTTACAATTGAACATCAAAAATTCAATAAAGGAGAATGCCCACCCCCCCCCCCCCCAAAAAAAAAAACCCCCCCAAAAAAAAACATAACAAAACAAAACAAACAAAACTGATTAGCTTCCAAAGTGTGTTTCATTAACTAATTAAACAACAAATGCCATAAAAAATAACAGACCTCATATGCCATTAACAATAGAGTTATCATTCTTAACTGAGATACATGTATCTTTACAACATCAATTACAAAAAATGCTCTGGGCAAATACTTAGATGTGACGAAACTCAGACCAGCTGCAGCTGGATTGTTTTGCGTTTGTGAACTCAGTTACCCAATTTATTTCTGACAATGAAAATGAATATTCAAAATAAGCCTCCTAGCCTCCTCTTTTCCTCTGATACTTGAACCAAAATCAACAATAAAACTTTTACCATATTGTCACAGTGTAGCACACCCTCATGTAATAAAATCACATTTAAGGGAAACTGATATCCATGT
Source organism: Heliocidaris erythrogramma (assembly GCA_025617745.1). Lineage (NCBI taxonomy): Eukaryota > Metazoa > Echinodermata > Echinoidea > Camarodonta > Echinometridae > Heliocidaris > Heliocidaris erythrogramma. The sequence goes on from CM046856.1 coordinate 15,625,285, forward strand.
ATAGGAATTAAATATCATGAAAAGATAGAAATGACGTACTAGCATTTTTAACATTTCTTATAAACAGTTATGTACATGATAAATGTATATTGCTATCTAAGCGTTATCAAGTTAACAACTAGACCAACATATATAAGTACATAATAATTAATACAACAATCAATCAAATGAAAGAAGAAAAAAAATCTGTAGAAAAAATAATGTCAATTTGAAAAGAAATATGATGTGAAGCAACAATAATGATGATCACATGAATGACCCGAGTAAATAAAAGATCATGTTTGCCAGTCATTAGTACTGAATATTTTTTTATTTTAAATAATGAAACTTTGTGTAACAATTCTGATACATAAATATTTTTAAAATGTTCAATTCTACTATCACCTTTGCATAATGTTGAGATTTGTGCATGTCATATCCAAGCCCCAGTAAAAGAAATATGAGAATAATGGTTGCATAGCTTAAATTCCAAAGTTCCACAGAGCTGTCCTCCCTTTTGATTTTTTTGGCAAAGGTTGAAAAAATATATATAAATACAATAAACTTTGAAAAGAAAATACCCTAAAGAGGTAAAATGCAGGGAATATTTCCAATTTAAAATTATCTTTGAAAATCTATCTTAGAACAGTAATAAAAATCTCAGTAATAAGGTGGAAGTAAAGCATGTATTTTTCTGTAAACATAGATCTTGACAAGGTGGGGGAAAAGATATCAACAGCAAAATTGCATGTAGGTCTACTCCTCTTCAAAGCCCCTGTATTGTTCCGATCAGGGGCGGATCCAGGATTGAGTAAAAGAGGGGGCACACAAATGAAAGTTTGTCAAAAGTTAGACCCGTATTTGTCTGGTCTCGCCAGCTTCTCGAAAAGTCGCTCAGTGGGGGTTATTGGGGTCCAGTTTCCCTCCATAATTCCCTGACAAGCAAAAAAAAAGTCTTCACTCTAAAAGCGGGGGGGGGGGGCACAATCGAGAAAATGGCGGATCGTCTATGGTCAAAATGAATACTTCTCTTCCAAAGGGGGGGGGGGGCACGGGCCGGTTGTGCCCCCCTGGATCCGCCAATGGTTCTGATGGAAATGCTGCACGGATTCTTGTCACGGCACAAGATGGGAGAGGAACACGTCCTGCCCTGCCCAGGAAACCCCAACACCATCTTACAAGCTGCCTATAGGCCACATGCCTGGCTTTCCTATAAAAGATTTTTTTAAAGAGTACAAAGGAAATTATGATTAGACAACTTCAAAACAATGCACAGTGTAGTCTATGATGTAGGTGATAGTGAGGTAACTTTTACTTTGAACTTCACAAATAAACGATAAAAGATTAGCTAATAATTTAGTTGTCAACATCGCAGTGTTGTGATGGGGAAAGAGGAAACAATAGGACAAGAAAATACATGTACACTGCAAATAGAATAATCTTCCTCTATTTACATTAAGGCTAAAACATTATTTTTTTTTATAGAATATCGTAATATTAATTTCAAAATTAAAACCAAAAATATGGTGTACTCAATGACTTTCAGTTGCATCCTGCCTTGCCTGTCCGCCATACTGCTGCTGATACAGATAGTAAGCAGTTTCCGTCACATACCGCTCCAGACACACTGGATGAAACCCTGGGTGGAGAAGAAGATCATATCTATTGTCAACTATAACGGTACCTACACTTACTTAGTGTAGCAGCACAAAGAAAACAAGCAAGATAACAGGAGAGCTAAGAGTTTTCTGGATATCAATGTTAGAATTTACTAGAATCAAACGCTACCACCCCATGCACCAGTACAACTGCCCAAGCGCAAGCCCAGGCAGGGTCAGCAGGCGAACAACCAAACTGCGCGGCGTGTACCCCGGCCCTGCGCTCATCGAGCTCACTGCCTCGATCAGCGAAGTATCAGCTCAGCCTCTCGGGCAATTTGCAAGCGTAAACAAGATTCATAATACGTGGATATGCGTGAATTAAACTTTAATCGGTAATTTATTATAAAAAAATAATTACCAGTTGTTATTCCCAAGTCTCCCGTCGATATCCTCTCCGTTATTAAAATCAGGGACGTCTCTGTCATCATCAGAATCTTGCCCAGAATCCGACATGTCTGGCTCAAACAAAGTATACGGCCGGGCCCCTAATTCCTCTTCAATTTCTTCTGGGACTTGATCGATGCTCCAAATCAGATATATCTGATCCTGAATAAGTGTCCTGGCTGTCCGAAGAAGATGCCATCGTTGATGTAGGATTTTGTCTTTAAAAAGCTAAAATGAAGGGCTGAAATGGCACGAAGTCGAAGGGATCTACATGAAGTTCAATAGCCTATAACACACACATCGATACTGATCCAGCTTGTGTGAGTCGAGCGTTCTGTGTGTGACGTCACATGACGTCATCGATCGCTGGACCGATTTTCCAAAATGTTTAGGGGCGTTCCCAGTTATTTTTTTTATTTTCAAGTTTACAGATTAATGAATGGAATTCAGGTAATATGGTTGACAGATCTGGATTCACAGTAGAAAAGTCTATTAAATGAAGTTCCTTTGTAATTCCATAAAAGGGAACCTTTAAATACTTATTAAATAATCAAAATGCATAAATCAGAACGAGTTACATGGGCGTACAAAACTTGTGTTATACGTACTAGAGTGATGATAATCATCAAATATTACAAACACACTATTAGTAGTGTATGCAAAATATCAACACATCTGCTAAAACTGGTTCTAGGACTCCTACCCCCTGGACAACCACCCCCGGATAACCACCCCTAGGATAACCACTCCTAGAGGGTGGTTATCCTAGGGGTGGTTATCCGGGGGGTGGTTGTCCAGGGGGTAGGTGTCCGGATACGGTTAAAACTACATCACTCTGCATTACTGAGCATCACAGGAATACATGTCATTGTCATCAAAATTATATAATAAATCACTCCTCTACTAGAATCAAAACAATAACCATTAAAATTGAATACCACAAGTCAAATTAATACATTGTATTATAAAAAAAATAATACTTCATGATTTCTTGTACATAAACAGCTCCGCAACACTATAAAACACAACTAAAGTAATCAAACACTGTCATATGGGGTAATACATGTGTATGCATGAAATGAAACAAAATCAGCTCCTTTACCTTTGTTTTGATGATATAAACCATGAAAAATAGTACAAATTGGATATATTTGTCTGAAAATAATCCTTTAATACAAAAAAGATTGACTAATCTATTTGCACGTAGTAATATCCCTTGATTACTTGAAACTATATGTATTAACATGGCCATAATAATATCAGTATCCAGAATTCCAGATAAAGTACTGTAATAATAACATATATGTAGATTTGAATGTCGTAGTGCATAGCCTTGGATGTTGTCTCGTAGAACCTTGCGATGACATTTGGCACCACACTTGTTCAATGAAAATGTACTTTCAATGCCTTATTCAATGTCATTGATTTTATAGTCACACAAGATTTTATTCTTTTGAATTGTACATGGATATTATAATTGTATTATTTACTGAATATTGATTTGTATTGATTTGTATTGTTGATGGAGATGGAAATAAACTAAACTGAAACTGAAACAATACGTTTCATCGCAATCATGAATAATATCAATAAGTTGAACAACAGTCTATCCTTGAAATATCCATCTACATATTATCTTCTTTCTTTCCTGCTTCGATAACAACCTAAATTGCCACTGCTTACTATCTGTCTCTCTGTGTCTCCGTCTTATAAACACAATAATAAATGATAACAGATTCTTTGTCCACCCTTCTATATACATCCCTCCCAAGCATTCACATATTACTTTCCTTCTCTGAAATCCATTGAACTAAATCCAGGAGCTTGACTAAATATCTGACACAACTGGTCATCATCACAATATCTCCTCTTGTACTTATCCTGTTAATAAAAATAATCAAAATACAAAGGACGAAAGGAAGACTACCATAGTGCACATAAGAATAAAAGATAACATGTAAAATTTAGCCCATGAACAGATAAAAAGGATTGAATTGTAAAAATATGGAATTGCAATATTCTTTTGAAAATAAGCACGGAATTACTTCAAAATTTCATGTCAGGTGATGATAAGCAAATCTTGAGCTATAGTAGAGTCCAGAGGACCGAAGACAATAATGAATAAACCTGGCTGGGTGGAGCAACACTAGAGATATGACTACCGCTGCCGAAGCCTGGCGAGTGAACAGAAGCCTGACATGAAGCAGTTAGCAAAAATGGTAGTATTATCACCATAGGAAGACGATCTGTTTAGATTTTGGAATACGTAGGTCAAAGGTCAAAGGTCACGGAGGTCGATTTCTGAAATTGCTGGTGTTACCCTAGCCTCTTGTCGAGGCCCTGGCGCTGTTGAAATCCTTGGCGATATGGAGGCAAAATTTCTGGCGAGCGAAGCGAGCCAGAAACACCGAGGCGCTTGCGCCGAGGGCCTCTTGACACCTGATCTGAATTTCTTTTGTATTTCATTGTTTTGACGAATATTCCGACCAAATTTTGGTCGGTGAAAATCATCCAATAAGCGTGAGCTACCATGACGTAATGTTAAATATTCATGACTCGACTGCACGCTATTTCTTACATATTAATTAAAAATGGCGTTCAACGTTTCTTCCACGACGAGTGATGACGATATTTGTAAGAGCTTAGAATATGCCGCTAGAATGTTGAAGATTGCAGATTCAAAGATTTGCAAGTTGATGCAATCAAATCTGCACTTAAAGGACAAGATGTTTTTGTGAATCTGCCTACTGGCTATGGAAAAAGTGTTATTTTTCACGCGCTATCGCTCTGTGCTGATTACCTCCGTGGGCCAGGGATCGAGAGTGAGAGCTGTGAGAGACTGCTGCGAGCGCTGCTTCGCGAGCTGGGCCGGCCAGGCGGATCCCCCCGCGCCGGCCCCGGCCTTGCCGGGCAGTGAAGTTGCTGGTAACTCCTTGCTTACATCAGAATTGATGGAGATGCATCTATTGTTGAACGGTGACTTTTATTGCCCATTCTTCATAATTTGTAAATATATGATGATCTCTTGAGAAATATGTACATTTGTCTTATTTCAAATTACCATGGTTTGTAAGCTAGAGATCGAATTCCTCATAATGTGCTTGTCTGTGAATGTATTTTGAGCAAGAGATTTACGTAATCCCCCTCAAAAAATAATAGACTAGTCCAGAATTAGAACTGAAATAAGAAATCCTTGAGATTTCATTGGCCAATTTGCTGGGCGATCGCCGCGGTTATCTAACTATTCACGTTTTCATGAATAATTCAGTAGGAAATCGTGCTTCATGAATATATAATTCAGGTCGGGTGTCAAGAGGCCTTCGGCGCAAGCGCCTCGGTTTTTTGCCTCCATATCGCCAAGGATTTCAACAGCGCCAGGGCCTCGACAAGAGGCTAGTGTTACCCTCGTTAACGCGATATCTCAAAAACCATTTGAGGTATGAACTTCAAACTTGGCGCTAATATGTATCACCATAGAAAGACGATCTGATTAGATTTTAGGGTACGTAGGTCAAAGTTCAAAGATCACAGAGGTCTATTCTGAAATTGCAGGTGTAACTAGACATCTCAATAACCATTTTGAGGACTATGAACTTCAAACTTGGTACTCGTATGTATCACCATAGTTTAGATTTTGACAATTGTAGGTTAAGGGTCAAAAATCATGGTGATCATTTACCATGAAATTGCAGGGTTTTTGCCTTGTTAACACTCTCTTGAACAATTTGAGCCATTGACATCAAACTTTGAACTAGCCCTATTATGCATCACCATAGTGAGACGAACTGATTAGATTTTTTGTTCACGTAGCCCGATCAAAGATGAGTAGAGGTAATTATATGTGAAATTAATGCTTTTTTTTAGCTTTGCTATCACCATTTCTCAACTATTTTGTATACATGACTAGGAGGAGAAAAAGTGATCAGACTTTGGGGTTATAATGTGTAAGGCCAAATATCAAAGAGGTCAATCAAAATGTAATAGTAGGCTTTTTATTCTGGTTTCACAATATTTTAAGAAGAGTTTAAGCCATGAACTGAACTTAGGCAGAGGTATATAGGAGAAGCAGTCGCATTCCGCCGCCACTGCTCACAATTGTACAAATTCATAAAAATGTAATTCAGTTTACGAAATTCTATCGTAATAATAGTTCTAGATCCACAACATATATAGCCCTACTCACCATCAAACTTTTCACAAGAATTTTTACTTTCATGCGGTTGACGTCATTACATTAGCTAAAACATGACACAGCAGTTTAGTGATGAAGAGTGTCTTATATTTTTGTCGATCATTTTTTTTTATAAAAGCTGGATATTGTCGGAATACGCAAACCAGAAATAAAGGTTTCATAAGTAAAATCGATATTTCTAAATACAAATCGATTCTTATCGGTATCGGGGGATTCGGGAGAAGTGGGGCGGAGCTTAACCATTTGGGCACTGCCTTGGATCTGGACTGAACACGGTGATGACGCTGCGGCTTTAATATGCAAATGTGGCAGTCCGAGCGTGCTACCTTGTAGTCTACTGTACTGTACACAGGTATATCAGCAGAAAGGAATGGTGCGCACAACACCACTAGATAAACTTTACCGAGCAGTTTACTAATGTCAAGTGGTAGGTAAAGAGAAGGGGACCAAATTGTCCTGGTTAAGGCAGTGGCGTACCCAGGATTTCTGACAAGCAAAAAAAAAAAAAAAAAAAAGTTATCAGCATATTTGGCTTATCTCTAAAGGGTGCGGTGCGGAGCGGCGCGGTGGGGAGCGTTCAACGCACCCTTTCGAGAAAAGCCCCCCCCCGCTTGTCTCGAAAGGGTGCGTTGAGAACGGAGTGGCGCGTTAACGCACCCTTTCGAGACAAGCGGGGGGCCTTTTCTCGAAAGGGTGCGTTGAACGCTCCCCACCGCGCCGCTCCGCACCGCACCCTTTCGAGATAAGCCGCATATTTGGGGTCTCTTTTTACTCAAAAATTCTCTGACAAATTTTGGCGTAAAAAAAAAGCGTTTGCTTCATTTCTAAAGTGTGGGTGTTTGAACACCTAGAACACCAAAAACACCCCCCCCCCCACCCTCTCTGTACGCGCATGGGTTAAGGATATGCCCACGACTGAGATATTAGGGTCATCGGTTACTAAGTAATTATGTCGATTTGTCTATTAGCATAACAGGAGCTAAGACAAGATTATCGTTCTGTTGTTTGCTCAATATGACAAACAAAACAACACGAGATTAAATGTTTGAATGCTGGCTTGAGTATTCTTACTCAATCTAAAATTAAATGAATTCTCTAACTTTTGGAAGTTTGTTTCCCCTGGTGTTGTTTAGGAATTCAGCATTTTATTATGTTATCATTTAAGATTTTATATCTTTCTGCTTTTATGTACATTTTTTTGTCCTGGAATATATTCTCAAGCGATTTTAGGGTGAGTACAGTCAGCATGTTCAATGACTCGGATTAATATGAAAACAAAACTATGAGGAGTAACTGAGTGGGCTACAGCACACGTTTCATTAAGATTACGGCTGTTAATAAACAATAATCTAATTCTTCCCCATTTCCATTTTAATAAACTGAACCCTTTTCGTACCACATCCCTCATTTAGTCCAAACCATAAAGTTGTAGTTTAATGCATTACAATTTGATCAAAACGTTGTGTTGTCGCAAAGGCACTGTACATTTTTAGAGAACTCAGTAATTTTTGGCTCTTCCAAATGCTCTTTTAATGATTCAAAAAATTATTTGAATGATGAAATGCATTGTTCTAAGAAATTCTGCATACTATATATCATAGATGTATTTTATGAATATGAATATAAATATTTTTTGTGTTTTTACTGGGATGTTAGCTCAGAGAGGGTGTACTTGAAGTAAGGTGAATTTCATCACCAATACGGAAATAAATGTTCTTGTGTTTTTCTGCTGTCACGCAGTCGTCGCGTGTTTGTTTCTCTCATTAGGTTTCTGAATTTTATTTCACAATGCAGGAAAAGGGTATAGTACTGAAACAGAAAAAAAAATTAAGTGTATTTTGTCTCTCCACGTCCCTTATCAATAGTAAAGGTTGTCAAAGTGAGGAAGAAAGGTAAAGAGAGGAAGAGAGAAACGATTTAGAAATTAAACGAGGGAGAGAGAGGGAGGACTAGAGGGAGATTGCACCATAATTTTTAACTCTTTTAAGAAGCATAAATCTATTATATTCTAACCTGTGATTTTTTTAATCTAACATATAGACTTCGACAAGTGTGTGTCATCATGAATTCATGAAGATTCTTTTCAACCTTTTTGAAGTGTAATTATATCGTCAGTATCCTCAATAAAGGAATAGTATAAATATTTTATTAAAATCTGTTAACTGATAAAGACGGCCTGTACAAAGGCTTATGAGGTACTCTCGTTTCCCTACCGTGCCACCCATTCTGTACATTCCCCCCTTGTCTGGCCACCCAAAAAAGGCAAAGTCAGACTTTAACCTTCATGCATGTTTATCACCATTTTATCATACCTTCTCTTTATCCTACACAATTAATTTCTACACAAAATATATTCTCTAATATATCCTTTCAATGAAAACATTAAAAGTAATTCATTTTTCCACCCCTAAATTCACAAACTAAATGATATAAAAATCTTACTTTTTGGGGTCAAAACTCTCATTTTCTTCTTTGTTCATACATGTAATCCCTATTGACCCATTTCAGAGCACGAATAATAGGAATGTTCCATTCAGGAAAAATAGGGGTGTTGCATTAGCAAGTACATTGGACCAATCCAAGTGAAAAATAGGGGTTCTGTCAGAAATGTACAGAGGGGCTGGCATTACAAAAAAATACGAAGAATAAATTATTAGGATGATACCATGTATCCCTACAAAATATACCTATTGTACAGTTTTACACTCCATTTTAGAAATGCATTCAAATTGATAACCATTCAGGGAGGTATTACAGGGAGATAATCTCAGCTGAGAGCTTTCTATTCATAGTGTCTGGACTTGAACTTGTCTTTTCTTTGACAAAAAGTCTTTGCAGAACCCTGTCTCTTTGTCCTATTACATAACGCTTCTTTGTTCCATTTCCTGTCGTAGAAATGCCTATAGGATGGAGTTTTTGTATTATAAGCCCAGGATACTTTCTATTATGTATTTACTACATTGTGATCACAGCTTGTATACAAGTAGGAGAGTGGGATTATAATGTACATGTATATTCCAAGTAATATGTAAAGGACCTTTAATACTGGGCCCAGCGACGTGTAATGCATTCTGGGATATGCTTTCCGCGCGCGCGAGCTCAGTATTATTATGCCTTTGTGATCTGACTTTCTACCCATAAATCATGTTTTCGCACTAAATTCGAATGTAACCCCATATCAAACTGACTCGAAATCGTAAGTTTATAAAACAATGAAGCTTTTCATGTATTTAGAAAACTATAATATTTTGGCAATAATTTGACATTTGATGTTAAATGTGATGATAGTTGGCGGGCGGCAGATCTGATGCCGCCCACGGCCAGCTGTAAGGATAACCCCCGGGCGGATATAACCGCCCACGCCCGCTAGGGGGGGGGGGGTGATTAAGGATATAATATATATGTACAATATTATTGTACATTGTATATTGAACGAATAAACATAGTAAATTGTACATTATATCCACTTTTTCATTTTTGCCTTACAATAGCCATCACAAACGTTTGCCATAGAATTGTGATAAATTCAACTCTGTTTGGAAGGAACGTATGCCCTCTTTTGAAAAATGGATGTTCAACATAATATAGGATTTTCCTTCTTTTTCTTGCGTATGAATACAATATAGTGGTGTTTTTTAGTGATTTAGTGATTCCCTTTTCCTGGAGTTCAATCTTAAAACTTCTGTTTTAAAAAATGAAACACACCCGCTCGAGATGTTCTCTTTTGCTAAATTATATCAATTTTCAACCAAAGTTGTCGTTTTTTTTTTAACCTTTAATTTTAGTTAGTCATACAGCACAGACACCACTGCAAAGTTTGCGATACCAAAAAAGCAATTACAAATGTCTATTGAATCTTCTAGAATACTATAATCCATCCAGTGGCGTATCTAGGGATTATGGCGGCCGGGGCAAACCATGGAACAAGCGAGGGAGCAAAACGACCGAGCGGTAGGTTTTTTTTTTTGCATTTTAATCCTCAAAAATCTCATTTCTTAAGCATTTTGTTACCAATAGGAAAATTTGCTGGGAAACAATGAAATCGAGCGGTGACGTTTTTAATTTTGAACGTTGATATTCTCTTCCTCTTCAAATTGAAATAGCAGGGCAACCGTTACGATTTCAGTTTGAAATTTCTTGCAAGTGTTGAACCTTTGCAAGTGCTATTTTATACGCCTTATCCTACTTTGGGGCGCCATGTTCCAAATTTCAAACCTTTTAATAACGCCATTTACAAACTGTATTCTATATTAGGGCGCAAAATTCTGAAATCCTGAAGCAACATATGCGAAGGAGCAAAGCGACCGAGCTTTAGAATTTTTGGTATTTCATAGCCTCTTTTTCTCATGCATTTTGCACTGTTGACTGGGGCGCATAATCCCGCAGGATCATAATCTTTCATCCTTTCCTCTTTCTCTCTTTTTTTTCCTGCACCCTTCAAGTGCCGCCTGAGGCACGTGCCCCCTGCCCCCACCCCCGTAGATACGCCAGTGAATCCATCCAACAACTCGATTGCGACAAGACTTTTCCATCATAAATCAGCGACATGTCTGAATATCCCTCAGACAGTGCTAATAGATGATATCGTGATACCAATTAAAACATCTGAATGGTGACAGATAACTGCCTCTCCTAAAATGGGCTAAAACAAAAGAGTGTTATGTATGGTGATAACACGCAATTGATATTTACATATCCTTTGTTTTTCAGGCAGTCGACAAACCTCATCTGTCAAATTTGACATGTATAACTTCTAATACTTTGCAAAGTGTTTGATGTCGCTTAATCACTTCAGGGTGCTCTGTATATCCAGGGGTGCAATTGGGAGCAAAATGGGAAAAAACAATCCTCTAGCAGGTAAGCACGAAGAAAGTAAACAATTATATTTACAGGACCGAAACTGTGGAACCTCCCCCCCCCCCCCCCCCCCCCCCCCCCGATTTAACTAATACCGGCTCACTGTATACATTTAAACGCAAATTCAAAATATCCCTCTTAAATACTTACGCAATCCATCCTATGGCTCCCTAATAAGCCACTTCGGAGATGCAATCTGAGCATGAGCAGATAAAGGTCATCTGTACCAAATTCTAAAACCCACTGACACTAATATTCGATATGTGCTCATGAATGTCATGTAATCATTATTCAATTATGCACTAATGGTGCATTCCATGATATCCAGGTGGAAGTATTCTTTTTAAAGGGGGAAACAAAAGCTATTCATGAGGCACCTCTATCACTCCCAGAGTTATTTTTCTGAAGTGCACATAAAGGGACCCTCCATGTCTAAAATATCTGTGGATATTTGGGGTCATTTGTACCATGCGCTAACCCCGAACTGGCTTATATGTACCGTACCCCTCGTCTCCCCCATTCTATTATTTTTAATATTTTTATAATGTTTTCTTAAGATCATCTCTCATATACATGTAATAATCTCAAAGATTGTTTTTTAATCTTAAGGGAATCTACAATATTACAAGCCTAGCTTCTTACTAGATTTCCTCATATTTCACTAGTTTGTCTTATCCCAACTTTAAAATGCTATAAATATTGATCTGTGTCTCTGTATGTTCACTTGCATTTTTTTCTTCTTCTTTTGTTGAAAGTATTGAACATATTTTCCTATATTATTCTCAATTTTGCAAACAAATCTTTCGGCATATTACTCCCAGTGTTAAAGATCGTATGCTCGATCTGTAATGAAAAACACAAGTCAGAAAAAAATTGGAACCAGCGGGATTCGAACCTGTCATCTACTGCTTGCCGGGCAGCGACTTAACCACCAGGCTATTCTGGTTCACGGCCAAGTCACGACGAACTAGAATCAAATACCCAAGATCCTCTTCTTTCTGACTCATTAATATTCAAACGGTCCGCCGTGGACAATGGTTAGTAAACGAAGAAGTTTGACTGGGGAGGAATTTTTAATTTGCAAACAAATCTTTCGGCATATTACTCCCAGTGTTAAAGATCGTATGCTCGATCTGTAATGAAAAAACACAAGTCAGAAAAAATTGGAACCAGCGGGATTCGAACCTGTCATCTACTGCTTGCCGGGCAGCGACTTAACCACCAGGCTATTCTGGTTCACGGCCAAGTCACGACGAACTAGAATCAAATACCCAAGATCCTCTTCTTTCTGACTCATTAATATTCAAACGGTCCGCCGTGCACAATGGTTAGTAAACGAAGAAGTTTGACTGGGGAGGAATTTTTAATTTGCAAACAAATCTTTCGGCATATTTGTTTGCAAATTAAAAATTCCTCCCCAGTCAAACTTCTTCGTATATTATTCTCATATTGCAACGGTCATTGTTTATGTTCCAGTTATGTGACTTGAAATATGAAATAAACTGAAACTGAAAACTAAAACTAAGTGCGTATAAAATGTAAAGGCAAATCAGATTACAACACAAGGCAACAAAAAAGACCTTTTGCGTACTAAATAATGATTTTGCTTCAAAGACATTCATTTTTTCCTATTATTTTAATGATTTTTATGCACAATACGCCATTGAATCCATCCAACCACTCGATTGCGACATCACCGCTCCATCATACACCAGCGCCATGTCTGAATATCCCTCATACTGTACTAAAAGATAATATCGTGATATCAATTAACACATCTGAATTGTGATAGATAGCTGCCCCTCCTTAAATGGGCTAGAACAAAAGAGTTATGTTTAGTGATAACACGCAATTGATATTTACATATTCTTTGTTTTACACGCAGTCGACAAACCTCATCTGTCAAATTTGACGTGTATGACGTCTACTACCTTGCAAAGTGTTTGATGTCGCTTAATCTGTTCAGGATGCTCTGTATAAAAATTATCTAGGGGTCATCGGGAACAAATGGCAAAAACAACCCCCAAACAGGGGATAAACATGAAGAAAGTAAACAGAAAATTTTGAAAGAAATAAAGACAGTATATCCAGTTGTACCTGTATCTCATATGGACAAAGAAGCCAATCTTGAAAATAGAGTAAAGTAATTCGGGCATAAGCGTTGGCGTAAATCCGTGCATTCCTTCTTTTCGTCAGGGGGGGGGGGGGGTGGCTTTGTTCTCCATGAATGGTCCCCCCCCCCCCCCCCCCCAGTTGAAAAGAAATTCTTCCAGATTTACGCCCGCGCAAGGTACACAAGAAAACAAATATCGAGTATAAACCATGAACATAAAAGTGATTGAGATGGTGATGATGATGATGATGACAGTGATGGTGATGGTGTTGATAGTGTTGGTGACGGTGACGGTGATGGTGGTGGTGATGTTGGTGATGGTGATGGTGGTGATGATGATGGTAGTGGTGGCGGTGAAGGTGATAGTGATGGTGGTGGTGATGGTGCGGGTCCTGGTCATGGTGATGGTGGTGGTGGTGTTGGTGGTGATGGTGATGGTGGTGATGGTGAATGTGATGATGATGGTAGTGGTGGCGGTGAAGGTGATAGTGATGGTGGTGGTGATGGTGCGGGTGCTGGTCATGGTGATGGTCGTGGTGGTGGTGCTGATGGTGAAGATGATTGTGCAATACAAATTATATATATATATATTTTCTCCCAATGGACAAACTTTGCCAATTGATGTAGTACTTCAGTAATTTTTGTTTGTTTGTTTTCAAGACGTACTTTTTTCTATCATTTTGAGTACGTAGTTTATAAACAATATGAGGGAATAAAATGTTTTACGTCGGACCACATTTAAAAAAATGGGCTCACTGTCTTTAAATAATTAGCCAAATTTACGTATCTATATTCATAGGCCCGTAATATCGAAATGTGCCTAACTTTAAGTCTCCGCCGAAGTGCGTATAGATTTAGGCCACTGAATTATGGAGAGCCAAATGTCACCCGCTTTTAATCTTAAAAAATCACCTAGACTCCCTCTAGTTCTGGAACTAAATACAAAGACAAAAACCTCACGATAGAATTCATTTCTGATGCTAATTTCATGCCAGGAAATAATTTTGTTTCTTTAATATGTTACATAAATATAGTCATTTATGCGGGACTTAAGGGTTGGCAAATGGCCTTCCATAAATCAGCGGCCTAAGTTAAGCCAGGCTATTCCCAGAGACTTAGGTTTAAGATAATTATGAGTGTAAATCATTTTTGCCTTGACTTCTAATATTGTCTAATATTGTTATTCAACAAAACTTTATATTTTTATAGGCCTACTTGGAGCATGCGATTAGATTTTAGAAGAATTAGATTCAAGAAGTTCATTCAACACAATAAGAATGGGTCTAATATTTTTAAAACATCCTAACGACGACAAATCAATAAATCGAAAATTGTAAAGTCACAGCGATTGCAGCACACGAATGTAATTAAAAGGGCTGACGCCAAACGCAATCGGCTTAATACTGCACATATACTGGTCCTTTACGATTTAGCAATATAATTATAGCTTTTTACTACCGCACAGGCCGAAACACCAATGACATGATACACAGCTTTCTGCAGATTGTAATGAGAGGGTTAAACACAATAATTGGCACATGTGGGTATTCGAGAATCCACTTTACTTGGAGTTTCTCCCACACACTTCCAGATAAACTACTCGCTTTTGACATTTACCAGTCAAGGTGGGTAGGAAAGTATATTTGCTTAAAATCGATGCAATGTGTGGTTGACATTTCAGTAAGAGTGATATGGTAAATATAGGTCCTCGATTTTAATTTTGTTTTTTAAACAATCAGTTCCTTTATTATTTTAACAGTTACCCCTATCATACGTTTATATAATATACCAGTGAATGTTATTCCATTCTATCTTCTTTAAGGAAATTATGTCTGCAGAAAATCTGCACACATCCGTTCGAGTCGGGGGAGGGCGCTGAGAGGTTGCAAGTCCTACCCTGAAAACTAATGTTAAAGCTACAATATTAGTTTATTTATTTAACCTATTCCAGGAACATTATCGTATCATTTTATGACTTCACAAAGCTCTATTTGTGCATGCTCACTTCGTTCACTCGCTAAATGATTTTTAAAAAACACGTAAAGTTCATATCTAGGCAATCTTGAGACGACAGTCTTCCCCCTTCCTGGCAATATATACTCAAATATCTGCATTGCTGGAAGGTCATGAAAATTTGCTTTAAAACAACAAAAAAGACATTATTGGATAATGATCAAATGAATTAATGATGTTTTCTCAACAGCATACGCCATTATAACTCTTTTTATCAAACTTTGACTGGGCATATATATTCGAACGCGGAGGGCGTTCACCTTGATTGTATTAGCCTCAGAGCCATTCTTATGGATGGTTCTGATTGGCCCGTAGTTTTATTAGCTCGAGACTGCCGACTGGATCTAAACTCTATTTTTCCGTATGAATGAATGACACGAGCCTATGCAGTTCGGGCGGTTTGTCTTTTAAAGTTTTTCCATCACAATAAGGTATAAAATCAAACTTATCATTTCAAAGGTGTAATGAACAAACAATTGCTTCCGATAAAGCAGGGGCGGATCCAGGATTTAGTATATGGGGGGGGGGAGGGAACCAGACCTCCAAAATTCGCTCAGTGGGGGGGGGGGGGGGGGGGTTATGGGGTGCAGTTTCCCTCCATAAATCTCTGACAAGCAACAAAAAAAAAAAAGAGGTCTTCATTCTAAAAGGTAGGGCGGCACTTTATTTTAAAAGGTGGATCCGCCAATGCGATAAAGTATCTTAAATTTGGGCAAGTTTTTATTTAACTTCATATTTACCTATGAGCATTCCGTTTTATTTTTCTTTCTGTTTTTAATTCTACGGACCTGGAGAAACCGTCTGAAGACAAAAAGCGGTACAGAATGAAAGCTCAAGAACATTTAAAGAAATAAATAAATCATCTTGAATTGCAAAAAATTACCCCCCCCCCCCCCAAAAAAAAAAAAAAAAAAAAATTAAAAATTAAAAATAAATAAATTAATTAATTAATTAATTAATTTTAAAAAATAGGAAATAATAATAAATAAATAAATAAATACATTTAAAAAAATAACATAAAAAAGTTAATAAAACTAATAAAAATAATAATAAAAAAATACAAGTAGTATAACTTCCAGTCATCGAAATTCTATAAAATATTCCATTTATTTCAATATCATCTGTGCATATATATATATATCATTTGGTACAACTTGCAATTTCATATATTAGTATTACAATGGCATTTACATAATTAGGAAGGACCAAATTGTACAAGCTTGCTACCTATTTTCTCCTTCATAATAATATGTGTACAAAAGTAAATAAAAAATACAGATACATATTACTGGTATGAACAGTACAGGTAAAAAGATAGAAATTAATAACACTAAAGTAAAAAAAAATCATGATACAAACCATTCTAATACAGAGGAACAGTTTCTATTTGAAGGACGATTCCAAATGATGCTTCATGTTTATACAGTGTGTAAAATTATAATGCCTAATGCCAAGTCTGAATAAATATTAACTTGTCGTCCTCATGTTGCCAAGTACATGTACATGGTGTAAAATGGTGTGAGAGAGAGAGGGCGAATAAAGAGAAGAGAGGGGCAGCAAGCTGGATATAGTCTACATTCATCAACATTCAGTTCACTCCATTTTCACCGGGAATGAAGAGATATTAGATTACATCCAGACAAGAGATACAATTTCCTATCAAATACAATCTCTTGATAAAATGCATAAGGCATACGCTACACTGCAGTGATGTATGACAATACCATAGATGAATGAAGGACAGATTATTGAAGTCCTTTATCTGTCCACATTGCAAAATGTCCATCTCTCCAAGGCCATTTTTTATGAAGTGAAACAAACTGTCACACACGTGACCATCTAATTTTATGTTATTGATTTTTTTATATCATCAGTTTTTACATGAAAAAGATTTCCCTTTCTTTGACAAGAATAAGTAATTTCCCAACCATGTTTTTACAGAGACATTTAAAAGCGCCCTTTTTTGAGTGGTCACACACGTGACCGACCAAATTTTCACTTCTAAAATAAAAGAATGTTCACTCATTCATTGCAAATTGCTTTCAAACTGTTCAGAGCAATCAAATCATACAGCAATGAAGAGTGGAAACTTGTACTCCAAGGAAAATACGAGAAAAGTAGGTTTGAATACCAACAAGTAAGACCGTTTTTTGTACGAGGTCACACACATGACCGACCTTATTTTTGATCTCTAAAAGTAAACGATGTACTCTCATTTGAAATAATTACCCTCCTTCTGTTGGGGGCAAAACTGTTATTCAAATATCCAAAATGAGAGACTGGTACTACAAGACAAATACTGAAAAATTGGCTTTAGGCCTAAATGAACTATTTTTCAGGATTTTGGTCACAAACATGACTGGAAATGGCCCTCTACTGTATTTATAATAATAATAATAATAATAATTATAACATTTATATAGCGCTTTATACTGGTGTTTCTAAGCGCATTTTGCTATTAATAGAGTATTAAACCTGAATTATTATTCAATCAAATTGAATTAATATTCATTATGAAAAATGATGAAAAGATGAAAATGATGTGCACCTCCATAAGTGTAGACCTCCATAAGTGTAGACCAACCCACAGCTGAGTGGGGAAACTAAGCAACAACAGAGGCTGTTGCTTGACATGTACATGTATTTCCGGTCAGGTTACTTCCATGTGAAACAAAGCAAGGCCAGGTTTCCTATTCATCTATAATCATTATTAAAAGGGCAACATGGTAAGAATCAAATTGCATCCTTTTCACTTTGTTCATCAGAAGATTCTGAATTACAATTAAATTATTAAATCATATTTTGACCCTGTACACTTTTATGGGTAATGGAAGACTTATGGGACGATAAAATTAAATCAGATATCAGTGAGAGAAAAAGACACAAATTAAAACAAAAATGACCCTGATCAACATGCATTATTTTTAATTTTGCCTAAATTCTTCAAAAGCACATCATAAAAAGAGAATTTCTACCACAATATATACATGTATGTATGTAAATTACTTGTATAGTAGACTAAAATGCAAAAATTATGAATTTACTTTCTGTAATTCAATGAAAAAAATAACCCGAATGAAGTTCATTCTATCAAGAAATGATTCGGGATTATTCTCTTTAACCAAGAGCTGAAATCACTTATACTACCACTGAAAAACTGAAAAAGTTAGGCAAAATCTATAATCTATAAAGGATTGTAAAAGCATAAATGGTACAAGTCAATGTAAGCACTAATGATTATTGTTTGTTAAAAATTACACTAATTTGGTTTCCCTTTAGGGATGAACAAGAGGCCAAAGCTTTATGCAGCAAACTACCTGCTAATCATGCCCTTTCTTACAATCCTGTTACATTTTGTAAGTCACTGCATCCATCATACAATAACAGAGAATACAGAGCATAGTCCAGAAGTTGACTGCATTCAAAAGGGCCAAAACACAGATCAAATGGAACATCTCTTACTCATTTAATGTATATCTAAAAATGATTGGCAATTTTAGGCATAATTTTCATATAACAGACATATAAAACATACCACCCTGATGAAAAATAATTTCACCCTTATGAAAAATAATTTCATACAACTTTTTTTATCTACATAACCATCCACCTGTGCTTAAAATACAATCATTGACATGAATATATCTACAAAAATTAATGCCATGTAATACTGAGGATGCACTCATTTTTCATACAAAAATCATACAATTTAAGATGTGGGAACCTGCATATACTTCTTTTGTCCCTAATTCTACTACATAACAATAATATGCTCTTCTAATGCAGCAGTATATAAAATGTGCATGAAAAGCATGACATGTACATTAATGTTTACTCTTACCCTCAAGATAATGCCTTTTTTCTCTTAAAAACGGCTTTTAACATTAATTAAACTCAGCATTGCATTTCCATCTCTATAAAACATACATCCATGACTAAAAGATGTACATGTATATTAAGTAAGGCTAAATAAAAGGCTTTATAATTCCAACTTGCAAGCATGCAAATAAAATCTTCAGAACTTTGGAAGTACATCATAAGCAAATTTGGATTATATATCTAATGATGAAAATATATCAATGATACATGAATTTTAATTGGTGGATATATGTTCCCTTTGAAAAACAATCTTGTTCAAAGGACTTTGTATTTTAGTTTGAAGATTGGCTAAATATTATATGTACATTTATTTCTATTGGCTGTATTAATTGCTACAAAATATTTGTCTGTGAATTTGTATATTTGAAAAGGAATGATAATACTGGCCAGCAGTAACATACGAATATCTTTCAAAAATACGAACAACGGGATATAAAACATTTTATAAGCAATTTGAAATACTAAAGCCTCCTTTACTGTTCTTTCTCTTTTCTAATGTAAATAAAGCTCAGAGTAATCCAAGTGTTCATTGCAAAAACGTGTTCATTAACACAATGGCCCGTATTCTGAACTCCGGTTTAACTTAAACCATGGTCTAAATGTGTAGTTTAATTGACGTTTATCTGACGTCGACAGGGTTTGGTGAAACTGGTGCAGGTACTGATTACATGTATATGATTATTCTATTAATATTAGATTAAGGCGAGAATATACAGCCGTTGAAAAATTATTAGACCAGCTCCTTTTGAAAACATATGAAGTATTGGCTACTGCAGAAGTAAAACTTGCAAATCATTTTCTACTAGAAAACTCATGATGAGTGAATGACCTACCCCTAAAACATTTACCTCTTTGCAATAACTAACCCCTTGGACCTCTCCAGGGTAATTACCCGTAAGACAATTGACCCCAGGACAATTATCCCCAAAGGAAAATTACACCAAAGGGCACCCAGAGGATAGATACTTTAGAACCACTAACAGAATGTCCGGGGATATTTGGGGGTGTTGAGATAAATGTCCTTTTGGCAGTCATGGTCTGGAAATAATTTTCACAGTGGTATACCTGATCATCTCGCAAAGGCATATAATATTCACTGCTGTTCATACATTGCTTTCAGTTCTTGATGTAAAAATGCTGTATTTTATGATATGTTCATGTTAACAGCCATGCCTGTTGGTATGTTGTCCACAAGGTGTTGATTTTCTCATCACATCATCCCATTCACGTTGCAAGAATCGTTTTTGTATGATGACTTTCATTTTCTATTCTCTGTAATTTCTATGTCATTCAAAATGTTCTCAACAGAATAATGAGCAGGCCATAGTGTACAGACCAAGACAAGTAACACTAGACAATCGTCCATTAAAAGTCTGTTAGGTGGTTCAAAACCATTTTTCATAGGGGAATGGGGGAGGGGCTAAAATATGTCCGTGGCAATTTGTCCTGACTGTAGTCGTCCTAGCTGTCATTGTCGTGATGTAACTGTCTTAGGGGTAATTGTCCTGAGTAGTAGTCCATAAATCATTAATTAGTTGTCCGATAATGATTTTCCGAGTTCCTTAAATAATGAACTTAACACCGCTAATATGCCCCCTAATCAGAGCAGGGGGTGTTTCATAAAGCTGTTCGTACAGTTGTGGTCTAGTGGATAAGTCACCGGACTGTAGATCACAAGGTACGGGGTTCAATCCCACCATGGCACTAACGTCCTTTGGCAAGACACTAATCTACATTTGCCACTCTCCACCCAGGGGTAAATGGGTACCTGATATGCTTGAGCGCTAGTTACTTTGGCGGCTCGGCTATGACCAGGGTAATAATGTCTAAGCACCATGAGCGTCACTGCGTGATGGATATGAGCGCTATATAAGTGGCAATTGTAATTATTATTATTAAAGTAACGCATGACTTACATATGACAAGCCAAATGATGGGATGCTCGATCATTTTTAACTGCATCAACTGAAGTTGAATTGTGCAGACGTAGGTTAACATTCTTATTATAACAAACATTTCTAATGCAAACTATATTTTTGGCCATAATTTCATTTAGGTTATTGGAAATACAGTCACACTTTGTTAAAACATCAGGAAGAACTTTGGGCATCCTATCTGGCACTTCATATTCAGGTCATGAATATGAAGTCATGCGTAACTTTACGAACAGCTTTATGAAACAGCTCCCAGGTCTGTGTTTAATAATTATTTTCAGGGCTGTACAGTTGTGGGAGATGGCAAGGAAAAGCATTAACACTGTCGAACTTAAAACCTAACTTTACTCTGTTAAATCTTGCGCGACGTTTAATACACCCCCCCCCCCAAAAAAAAAAAAAAAAAAAAAAAAAAAAAATGAGATATTGCTTAATATTACTAAGTTTTCCATTATGATGAAGCTATCCTGATTTCATATAAAAATTATTGTTATCACGTTGCATAATAATTTTTTTGTATCCTTAATGTAGTAAAAATATTTCTAGATGGGCATGTAATAATTAATATGATTTTATGAATGAAATAGGAAATAATGTCTTAGACAAAAATATTCCCTTTATCTTTGAAACTGTGATTTATCCCAATCAAATTTTCTTTGACGTCGTATATAGGTGCTATTTCTACTCTGTTAATGGAGACTCGCCTTCCCGTCATCCCTTCAGAGGTGCGTGTTAGATGGACTGAACATACACTAGAAGATGTGTCAAAGGTCATATGTGTAGGATATGAGACTGGGGTACAGGGACCATGTTATGTAAGTAATATTTTACTGTGTATTATGCAGCATTCAAAAGTGCATATTTTAGTATATTATAAGACACCAATAACTTGTAGAACGAGACCCAAATCTAACTTTGTTGGGTCAACCCCGTCTTCCAAAGAGTTGCGAATGATTCAAATTGATTATAAGTTGGGATTGATATCAATTATACATGTCGGCCCACATAAGATATCAATTCGGATTAATTGCGACAATCAGACTGCGATCCAATTGCTCTGCGACTGCAAGCCCAGTCGGATAGCAGTCGGATCTTCCAGTGTACGGATGGCTTCAGACAGGGTAACCAGACAACAGACAAGTTCTACTAACAAGGCTGTAAATGGTCTTAGTTAGGTTCGAGTAAGTTTTTTACTGAGATGATAGAAACAATCAATCCATTAACAATTTGTAATTTTTTTCTTTCATTTCTGTCTCGCCTCTCTGCCTGCCTGTCTCTTTGCCTGTCCGTTTCTCTGTCTGTTTCTGTCTTTGTTTCATGTGCGTCTCTCTGTCTCCGATTCACGTGGCAGGGAGATTCTGGTGGTCCGTTGGCGGTCGAGAAGGACGGATCGTGGTACATCGTCGGGATCGTTTCGGGTGGAGCAGAGTGTGGTGCCCCATACAGTCCGAACTTTTACACCCGAGTGACTGAGCTCATTCTGTGGATCGATGACGTCATGAATTTACAGTAGCCTCATCTTTCTATGATTATGAGGCTCTTTTCTTTACGTACACTATGGTCATGACGGTGAAAATTCGTCCCATGCTTCCCTGCAACAATTTCAGTGAAGCGCAGAAAATATGCGGGTATTATGTGCAAGCGGCTACATTATTTAAGTGACGGGGTTAAATGTCGGAATCCATGGTTTAGTGTCACCCTGAAAATCTTCTGAGCAGGAAAGTGTTTCTCAGAATTCGTGATATGCAGATACAAGTTGAAAATTTAGATTTTGCTGACAGAAATTTTAAATTGGGGTCCACCCCCTCCTTTTCTGACGTCCCGGCTTAGGACTTTGACAGTTCAAAGTTCAATTTAAATAAAACTAAAAGACGACGTGATAAGGTGATGTTTCATCTTACACCGGATATGACGTCACAAATACTTGGCGAGATACCAGACGGTTTACCAAGAATCAACGTAGTAGTAGAAGTAGAATACAAGTACAGCGAAACACTGAAAAGTGTTAGCTAAGCTGACCCAAAGCAATGAAAGCATTCAAGAAATTTCTTCCTAGCTGGTACTGATTTACTATAATCGGGGTATACAAGTGTGAATTTGATGAGTTTTTTATTTAAAAAAGCAGGTGTTGCTCAATCTATCTTCAAGTTTTGTTGTGTTCTCTATAAAACTGAAAAAAGAGTTTTAAAGACCCCGGCCGGAGCAGAAAATAAATAAGACAAATTATATATCAATGTATCTAGAGCATTCGACTTATGGAACAAAAAATACAAACCGACTGAGATGTCAATGACTGTGAAAGGAGTAATAACATCAGAAATCTTTGAAGCGGGGTCTTGGTAAATGACCACCGGAGAAATTTGTTTTTCGAGTCCGGATTCCGTGAGCTACTGATGACGTCATATTGTGTAGAATTCGCGCTCTTCCCCAGTCTGCATGCAAGTACGGTATGTAATCTATTGTATTTTTATACTATCAAAATAGGGAATAAATCTAGTTCTAGTTTGTTTTTAAATGCATTTCTTTAGTAAAAAAGGCTATATAGCTAATATGCCCAGTAATCCTCAAATTGGCAAGAATCCTACCTAGGATATAAAAAAAACAGCAGAACGGAGGTATAGATAGGATTTGTATGGAGCGGAGGTATATAGTGCAGCAAGATCTGATTCGCTGTCAATTGCTCTTGGTCTAGTGGTAAAGGCGTCTGGTCAGACTGTCAGAGTATTCTCTTTCTGCACTGCACTCGCGTTTAAGGTCCCGCGTTCGAATCTTGCTCTTTCTTGCTGAAAAAAATTTCAGTTATGAATCGATAACGATAGCGTTTATTCCGTTGTAAATAACTGAATTTCAACAATGAAAACCAAGAAACTTGACTAATTATTCACTTGTTCAGGCGGATTTAATGGCGGCTGGGCATAATAACGACTTTGACCAGTAAAAAGATGTTCACTATTTAATTTCACTTCACGCTGTGATAGAAATAATAAAAACATGATATTAATGCCGAATTCTGACTGAAACAAATTCACAGACCGTG
Source organism: Heliocidaris erythrogramma (assembly GCA_025617745.1). NCBI lineage: Eukaryota > Metazoa > Echinodermata > Echinoidea > Camarodonta > Echinometridae > Heliocidaris > Heliocidaris erythrogramma. Next base: position 15,649,334 of record CM046856.1, read on the forward strand.
CGCCTGCACCACCTACTCTATGCTGTTTTTTTGCTTTGAGATCGAGGTTGCTGTGAGTAGCGGTCGGGACAGGGCGGGCTGGCTGTACTAAACGTGATAAAGGAGAGGAGGTTCCTGGAGGGTAAATCAAGGAAATGCTCATTGTTATGGACTGATGAGATAGAAACAAGGTGCATGATTTTCTATTTTTTATATGTATATTTTCTTGATTAAATGGTAGTTACATTTGTAAACTTCAAAATCAGTATACATCAGTAGTGTCACAGATGGGCATTTTTCATCAATATTTTTTCCTATGCTGAGCTAAACCTATTTATAGAACAATCATTACTTCCAAATATCTCCATTTTTGCGCCCATGTACAAAATATGAGAATGAAAACAATTCCATTCAACATTGCAATGACTTTATGCAATCAGTCAATCACATACATGTACTAGTTTCAGAAAAAAATAATGCTGATAACATTACACATCATATTGTGGCTCAGGTTTTCAGGAGGAAATGTCTGCTAAAATAAATAATCCAGTTCATTCATTGATAAGCAAGCTAAACTAGTTTTTGTTCTGGCGATTATCCTTATCTCAATCGACGTAGGATGGTGCCTTTGTATCGATCCCCTCCATCTGGATATGCTTCCATAATTGTAGTGTGGATGCATGCAGGCAGTTGCACCCTTACATCTTTGCCAAGCCAGCCCCAGCACCACTTTCCTGTACGCCACGTACCTGAACTTCCTGTAAATCAAAACAAAACAACAAAAACAATTTTTTGTTAGATTGATATTTACAATGATTTTCGTGTGAAACCAATAATTCATTATAATTCATTTATAAAATTTTTTTTAAATGATTCATAAATCCAACTGAACAAGGTTGGTGATTGTCAGTAGGGTCAGATTCAGGGAATCATTTCCAAAATTATAGTCAACGTTTGCTATAGTAAAATTTAAATAGGTTGAACCTCTACAAAGTACAATTGTCAGAACATTTTTTTTATTATTTATCTTATTTTTATTTTTGATTTCTACTTTTTAAATTTTGAATTGTTGAATTTCTGTTACAATGGAATAAACGCTATCATGAACAATCCATAGCTGAAAAAAAATATCAGCCAAGAAAAGCGGGATTCGAACTCGTGCCCTTACGTCAGTGCAGTTCAGAATTAAAATACTCTGACCAGACATCTTTACCACTAGACCACGGGCAATTGACGGCAAAGCGTGCACTGGCGTGCAATAAGGCTTTATACCTCCACTCTATAAAAATTCGATACCTCCGTTCTGCTCTCTGTACGTATGCCAATAAGGATTACTTGGCATATTAGCTAATATAGCCAATACTTTATTAGTGATTACTGTGCAGTGAAATTGAGGCAAAAATATTGAATGCATGTCCAACCATGACTTGCGAGTTGAAGACTACTATAAGATCTAACTCTGATTGTCAGTGTCACCATATCCAACTCAATCAGGACTGAGTCACTGAGTGCAAGTCAAATCATGATAATGATGTCTTTCTAAAAATGAAATTTTGAAATAGGCTAGACTAGAAATGCAAAAAAAATGGACAATAAGTCTTACCAATCATCGACATTTTCATGCAGTCGATTTGCGTGGGCTGATCCTGCATCGCCAACATTTTGCCCAGGCTCACACCACGGGGTAAGGGCTCGTAATCCCATTCGACGAGACGCCGGTGTTCTGCGTCAGCATCACTACTGGCCTCGCTGTCGTCGGTATCGCTACTACTACTGCTCTGGCTGTCGCTGTCACTACCGGTATGAAATACCACTGACACTGTCATTTTCACTGTCATTTTCAGCACTTTCAATTTCAAATTCCATAACCAAGTCGTCTTCATCTGGGCAAGACTTCCATATGTACCCTTCACTATTTCTAAAAACAAAAATACAAACAACTTCTCCGAACTTATAACAACAAACTTTACTAATCACACACGGTATACCAGAGGGGAAAACAGGAAGTGTGATTGCGACGCTGCTCTTTCTACACAGTATGACGTCATCATTTCCAGGCGATGTGGGGCTGGTCGATCCAGGCGAATTTGGGAGGGGCGGTCAGTTTTGATTTTAATTTCAATGTTTCAATATATTTGAAGGATATATATACATATATTTTTGTATATTTGTATTCTATGAACCATTAGCTCTCTATGCATGTATGGTTGTATTCACTCCATTCAGGGTCTTTAAGTTATACCGGCAAAGGACCCGGGCATAGAAGACTAAAGAAGTCATACTTTTTTAAAAACGAGATGTTAAATGTTAAATGTGTTTTCGTACTACCCATTCTGTATTATTTTACCATGGTACCGTACTAATATCTCATGTTATTTATGTCATTTATTTATGATCGTGAATATTACAACTTAAATGCCACGAGTAACAGCCTGTAATTCATTTATCATTTGAATATTCTAACCTATGTACAGCATTCTTTTCCTAAATAATATTACACATCACCACATGTACATAGCCACATGTACATAGCCACATGTACATAGCCATACATTAGGAATTTGTTCATTGTGTGTAATGAATACTATTTATGGAAACCGACTGCTGAAAACTGCTTATTCAATAATAGCGAGCCAATGGAGTAAAATGGAGTAAAAAGGAGGCCTGAGCTTTCGATCCTAGCAGAATCTTCGTCAGAGGCAAAAAGACAAACATAAAAAACAAGACAAGCATATATATATAAACTACAGACACAAAACAGTATACATGTAACAGGAACTGTAAGGGGGGCTGAGGGCACAAAACAATGGAAACAAAAGGAGAGTGTGGGGAGTCAAAAGCAAGGAGGCAAGTAGGTGTGGAGGGGGATTAAAGCAAACACAAAGGCGTGGAGATGCAAGGACAGTAATGAGCCCCAAGCTGAAGTGTGGGTAATCTGTGGAAGCAAAGGATAAATGGGGAGGCAACATCAAACAGAATAAGGAACAATGCAATGACAAGGGGTAAGAGAATGGAATAAGTACTGTACAAGTCCAGTACAGTGGAGTGGTAGGGCAGAAAATAAAGAGGGAGTCGAGTTGTCAGACACCATGTGCATTATTATGGCATATAGAGTAAAGTATAGTTAAAAAATATATATTTGCTATCTACTGTATACAAGACTATAAGATGTAAAGCATAGTATATACTAAAAAATACATACATGTGCATATAAAGTCTGTAGTGTCTAAACCCAACGAGGAGGTAAAATACAAATAAAATATGTGTGTATATATATATATATATATATATATATATATGTATATGCATGGGAGATGTAAGGGTGCATACAGTGAGAAATATGTAATAAAAATAGGGCACGGGGCCTGTATGAGAGATGGGAGGAGTAAAATAAACTAAATGGGAGTGGAAAGTATAATGTAAGGAAGGGGAGTAAAAAGATGTATTAATCATTTCCCTCCTGGATGTTGAGGCCATGAGGTTGGATGGTGCGAAGTCGTCTCATCCGGTAGGCCTACTTCTCCCTGCTGGTACGGACTGTGTCGGGACGGGTACCTAAAGATTCAATGCCCTGTAGAATCATATCACTGATGGAATGGTTAGGAAGGTTAAAATGGTGGCCCACTGGAGTGTCAAGCTTGGCTGTGTTGACAGTTGATCTGTGCCCATAGAAGCGTCTCTTGAGTGTGGTCTTGGTTTCCCCTACGTACTGGGTCCGGCAGACTCTGCAAGTGATGGGATATACAACATTAGTGGTGGTGCAAGTGATATTGCCCTTGGTTTGGGGAGGGAGGTTGGTTTTTTTATTTGATTTGATTTATTCGTCAGGTATATTGCAATACAAACACATCGAGGTAACATGACATGATAGCCCATGAAAGCCGAAATGGCTTATTTCCAATGGGGTCCTTACCTAAATAACTGATTAAAAAATACACTAAGAAAACACATTAGTACGGCTACAAGACTATCGTACAAGTACGACAAGTAATAAGAATCTACTAAAGTAGCAAAATAAAACATAACATTTTTATAAAGTAGGCGAATATTACATAAATGTGAAAACAAGACTTACTCAACGGAAAAAAACTATATACAGAAAATCTTAATGAAACTATCCATAATAAACGTCACTTGGTTACATAAGTCATATAATATAGGAAAACACCCTCTGAGCTACAAAAAAGAGAGGAAAAATACAGTTATGGAGTAGACACATTTTTCAGATGATGCTTCAATACCCTTTTAAAATGTAAAAAATTCTTAACTGACTTAACATTATTTGGGAGGGTTTTCCAGAAAAGAATACCGTTAAAATAAAAGGAATTTCCAATTTTACCTTTCCGCTTAGGCACTACGAAATTAAATTGACTATTTCTAGTGTCATGCCCATGAACACTTGAAAATTAAAATTATTTGAAATATAGTGATCTGCATTAGAGTAAAAAATCTTATGTACATTTAAAAGTTGTTGTGATTTAAGGTTTATATGAAGAAGACCAGCTGTTTCAAGTTCACTCTTCCCAATGTGTGTTCTTGGTGGTAAGTGATTGATAAATCTTACAATCTTATTTTGAATTATTTTTAACTTGTTTTGATCCACATTGCCTAGACTGCAGTACCATGCCGCATTAGCATAATCAAATAAACATTGTATTAAGGAAAAAACAAAATGCGTCTTGATTTTAAGTTCATGCAATTTTGATAACGATACAAAAATTTTAGACGAGCATTAGCTTTTTTGACAATAGGTTCAACCAAACTTGAGCAAGAAAGATCACTAGCTATATTTAGTCCTAAATACTTCACAGAATCCTGTCTCTTAATGAGTTGATTGTTATAACTTATATTGAAATCATCAGTATACTTCAACTTACCCCGCGAACAAAACAAAATACTTTCGGTTTTACCAATATGTAAGCTAAGCTTATTTGCTGTCATCCAATTAACACTGTTTGATAATTCTAAGCTAAGTTTTCCCCCGATCAGCTTAGGATCAGTACCAGAATATAGTAACACACTATCATCCGCATATAAAAGTAATTTACTGTCTTAGGATCAACAATTTTCATGTCAACGTCGTGTACCGTAGACGGTTGGCCACACGCTGAAACATGGCATTTCCACTTCACTGCTTTTCATCATGTTTCATATCCACCACCACAAAAATTAATGTAATTATCATATTATTTGATACCTTTATTCGCATAAAATTACAGAAGTTCTAAATGTAATGTCTTAAATTTTTACTTACCACGCCATGCCTGTGCAGCAGATGATGGCTCTTGCACTACAGTTGCGTAATAAGCGATTTCGTAATAGACCTGTTTACTAATAAGTGATTCAAATTTTATTTGAAACAAAGGTTGTTCTTGACAACCTGAAAGCTTGCCAGAGGCTTGTCAGACATAGCAACAAGTAATGTATGCAAACTCGATTCCAAGTATTGTAGTTCATTCATTAATAACATGTTAATGATACCTTGTTACTAGGTCCCCAGGAAAGAAACATCCACAAATTTGAATCACTGAGTAAACAGGTCTATTGGCCCATGAGCAACTTTTCGCAAATGACCTTTCCCTTTTTCATTAGGATAGGCATCTTTTCAAAGAAAGATAATACGTAAGCTTGCCCGACATAGCAACCTAAAGAATTCAAACTCTATGAAAGAAAGACATCGTAGACCAGGTGACTATAGAATAGCACGTCAATGAACACTTGGGAAAGCGCATTGTTTGCAAGTTGGCTATCATTTGGCAGACTGTCAAATACCAACCATCAATGAACACTGTGTTGCTTTTCAGTGGATTTAATGAAAAGTATAATTAAATGAATAATCATTACACAGTCGACGCTTATCTCAGTGCATTTTAAACGAACATGCCAGTTTATGTCAAATGACCTTTATCTGCTCATGCGCAAATCCTAATTACGAAATCGCTTATTAAATCACGGGACGTTGGTCAGCACTTGAAGTGTAAAACAAGCGTCCTAACATTCAGCACTTACTTTTAGCACTCAATTTTCTGCACCTTATCATCTCCCAGACGCAAATGGCACGTGAGGTGTTAGAAATAGCACGTCAAGTGCAAACTTCCAATTAGCACTCGTGTTTCAGCACTTCAGTTTTTACAGTGCATAAACACACATATCATTAATGTAGCACATGAAAAGAATGGGACCTTTTATGCTCCCTGGGGAACTCCGCATCTTATGGGCATAGAATCGGAGAGTACATTTTGCAACGAGACAACTTGAAGACGATTGGTCAAGTAAGACCTAAACCATCGCACACATGCAGAATTTAAACCCATTACTTCTAATTAACTGAACAGTATATTATGGCTAACGGTATCGAAGGCTTTTTGCAAGTCAAGAAGAACCATCCCGACAAAACGTCCTTGGGAAATTTCGTTCCTGACAAAATCTAACAGGTGAATAAGACAAGTTTCAGTGGAATAACCATTTCTAAAACCAGATTGAAATTCGTATATTATTTTGTTTTCTTGAAAGTAGTTCTCTGATTGGGCATACACACATTTCTCCAGGACCTTCGAGACTATACTTAAAACGCTAATCGGTCTATATTGCTAACATTAGTTTTATCTTTCTTTTTATAAAGGGGTGTTACTTTTGCAATTTTCATTTCATCAGGGAAGGTGAAAGTTGAGATAGATAAGTTAATAATGTAAATTAAAGGTTTATACAAATATTTAGCTCCATCCTTCAAAAATCTGGCAGGTACCAAGTCAAGCTCGGTACTTTTTGATATTTTCAACTTATTTAATTCATCTAAAACAAACTTTTCTTTGACAGGAGAAAAAAGAAAACAACCTTTCGATACACCCTTACTGTCGTATATTTTTTGTAATTTAACACTGTCCGTTCCAAATTCATTTGTGTTGCTATCTGGCAGATTACTAGCTAATTTTTCTGCCACAGTTGTGAAATAATTGTTAAATTCGTTCGCTATCCTCATATTATCATGACATAACTCCCCTTGGATATTAATAAAATTCTCTTTAATATTCTTTTGTTTGTTTTTACAACCTAAATCTTTCAGATTCTTCCACAACTTTTTAGAATCATTTTTATGCTCATCAATTTGATTTTGGAAGTATTCATCTTTAGCCTGTCTCACTTTTCTATGCACCAAATTACGTAAAAGTTTATATTTCTTTTCTAATTCTAAATTACCATAATCCTTTTTCATTCTTTTAAAAGCTATATTTCTTTGTCTTATTAACGAAATAATTTCAGCATTCATCCACTTATCGGTTCTTTGCTTAATTCTTACTTGTTTTAATGGAGCACATTTATCAACTCTAGACATGAAAATATTGTTGAAAATGGACCACGCAGTATTTACTTCTTTACATTATAATATGTCAGACCAATTGATTTAAGATAAAACATTAATTAAATCATCTATACAATAGTTTCTCATACACCGAATATTTATATTTCTATGCTGTCTGAATACAGGTCTTATAAGCTTCCTAGAGCAGTAGGTTAAAACATGATCACTTAGGCCAATTTCAATAACACCACTTTGACAATATTTTCTTCTTTACTGCTGATTACATGGTATATTAATGATGAAGTGGCCGATGTGGGTTTAGTTATAAGTTTACTCAAACCATTTAAATTCAAAATATTCTTGTATTTTTTGGATAATGAAGACTGCTGAAAAAGGCAGATATTCACGTCCCCTAAAATTATAACCTCATCATCTTTAGGTAATTTATCCAAGGTGTCAGTGAGATATTCAATAAAATAATGATCTGTAGGGGGTCTGTACACAACACCTACACTGTTAAAAAATATGTGGGTATTTTTACAGGAAATTTCCTGGCAGTCGAAACGCCAGGAGTGCACGTTATTTTACAGCCTCATGTAAAACTACAGTCTGTAAAAAATATTTCCGTTTTTTTACAGGAAAGAGACTGTAAATTTAAAATAATTTGTAGTTAGTCTCAAGGAAAGCCAGAAAGTCTGTAGTTTTACAGTTATTAGTGTATACAGTCAGAGCGCCACGCGTGATAATTCACCCGTATTTATTCAGCTCGTATTCATGAATCTTCCGAGTTTATGAATATTCATAGTAGCGCAAGGGTTTGATTATTCGACGTTCTTAACATTTCTTCTTAGGTTTCATCCATAAAATTAGGATGTATGTATAAAGAGGAATATTCCAAGATTCTATATATCTGAAATTCAGAACCATATTCCTATATTATAACATTGAAAATCAGGCTTACATATTGCCTTCAAAATTATTTTCATTTGTGCGTCTTAGAAGATGCGTAAACACACCTTACATTTCTTGCGTCATTACACTTTTGTAATAGGCGTGTTGCTACACTATTTCTCTTCAAAATGAGCCATAAATCAGTATGTATTCTTTTTGACGACGGTCAGGAACCAAAAAAGTCTACCACCTTGTCATCCTCTTCGTCCGACGAAGAGCGAGTTTCTTGCATTGGCAACAATGCTGCGGTCTGATTGGTCAACGCGTCCTAGCCCTGCTGCGCTTTGTGAGGGTCAACGAACTTCAACGGTGTGGAAACGACCACCTACATGTCAGGGTTTAGCGTCGTCTACTTTAGTCGCAGTAACCAAGTATTCGTATATTTATAATGAATGGAGTCACATGAAATAGCTAATAATTAAAGCAGTAGCTGCAGTTCATCATAATATTTCTAAAAAAAATTAATAAACCACCCTCTTTATCTCATTAACGCCATTAATCTAGTCTTCCAGGTAAGTGTGGATACGTGTATATTCGCGTGTCCCATATGTGTTTTTCTGCGTCGGCTTTACTGCCCCTGTTAACTGAAGTTTGGCATTTGTTGTTATCCCCAGATTTAGAGGTGAAATTCTTCGAGTTATTCAAATTAATTTTATATGGTAACCATTAGTTAAAGATGGGATTCATGTGTCCCAAATTTCCTACGACAAAAATACTCTGCACATTTTCATGCAAAGCCGTACGCAGGAATTTTTTTCGGGGGAGGGGGGGTAGAATGTGTTCAATATTCGAGGGAACACGCAAGTGAGGGAAGGTGTGGGAGGGGGTTATATCCCGCTCCCACACGAAGGAGCTTTTGCATTTTTAGAATTGAAAGTGAATGATCTGGTGCCCACTTTGAGTGGAATTATTTGAAAATCTAAAATCCGAGTCTTAAAAAAAAAAGAAAAAAGGGGGATTTGAAAATTTCGCAAGTTCTTGCAACCTCTTGGGCCCTGACAGGGGTGGATTAGCCATGGAGAGTTTGGGAAGGTTTTTATTGTTTTTGTTTTTGTTTTTTGTTTGTTTGTTGTTGTTGTTTTTTTTTTTTTTGGGGGGGGGGTTGTTTAGCTGGGGGAGGGGATTGATATCGGGTCGAGTACATGCGCTGCCCCAATCCGACTCCTCAAGCTTTGGGAGTAACAATAAAAGGCACCCCTCAGGACCGAGTTGTGTTTGGCATCCATTCTTCAAAAATATCACTTTCACAGTACCTCTTTCAACTTGTTTTCTTATCTTTTCATTCTCCTCCTCTCAGAATATTACCCAAACATTATATATTGCATGCTGGAATAAACAATAAATTTAAATTTGAAATGAAAAACACTTATTTAATATTTTTGATATTTCTTTTCTGCCTGAGCATCATAGAACAAATAACCACTAACATTGTAACTCATTTACACAGCAGAAAACACAAAATACATTAGGTATATTATTTATAATATTATTATAAATAATAATATTATATTACTCCAAAATAATATATTATTTTGGAGTAACAAATATATCGATTACTTGTGACTAAGTATGTATACAGTACAAGGCAGGCATCCTGGTCGATCCCCGGTCCTACATGTATTTTTAAATATTAGACATAAATAAATACAGTCAATATAGTACAAAAGGCAGAACTGATGATCTTGCAAAATATTTTTTTTTAACATGTCATAAATAAAGCGCAAGCAATATATCTGGTAATGTAAATAAAGCACCTATAACTTTACAATGATTGCACTATAGAGGCAGATAATCATCCATAATATCATAATGGATGCTGGGAAGACTGGCACTGATAAATACACTCCCAAAGACATCCATGCACCAACGAGAAAGCCATCAATGTAGCATTAAACAAAAAACAAAACAAAAAATAAATTACCCAGCATAAGAACCATTGAAGCATAAATCTGGATCGTCTCTATTAACATTGCCTTTGTTTCAACTGTGCTTGGGAATAGTGCTTACATGTACAGGTAATTCAACAAAAGAACAAGAATTGTTATGGGTTCCAAATTTACTTGCACTTGGTTGATGAGGTGCATAGTCTGGTGGTAGATGCCATCCCAATGGCTGGAGGGTAGTGGCACGCTGGCAAGTCTGGCTTCACATGGAGAGGAGTGAGGAGATGCATCAGGTGAAAGAGTCGGTTGGTAGATGGCATCCCAATGGCTGGAGGGTAGTGGCATGCTGGCAGGACCTGAAGCAGGTGGATGAATACATGAATCGATGGGTGGACGGATGGGTGGGTAGATATTCATTGATACTCGAGAGGAGTTCAACGATGCATTCAGCAAGTCAGATTGAGAGCTGTGCACTGATGTCTCCGGGAATCCAGAAATACACGACACTTGCTGCACATAACAAGATGATAGGTGGATCTACAAATAAAACCAAAATTCAAATTGGGTTAAAACTGATTTGTATCTACGTTTCCCTGAACTTTGTAAATTTTCAATTCATTAAAAGTTTCTTACATATACACAAATTTTCAGCTTGACTCTAATTATCAGTAGTTAATGAAACATAAATACATAAAGAAAAAAAAAATCCGTGGAATAAAATATGACATTGAAACAATGCGGAAACAATTATACAAGGACATACTTTCTTCCTTTTCTTCTTTCGAGGTCTCTTCCTCGTCTTGTGGAGGACATACCTGCTCCGCCTGCCAGGTAAGGGTACGCTTGATTGGGAGCATAACTGGGGGGAGCTGAGTGACTGGTACAGAATGTAAGGCGAAGAGACGAAGTCTGGTATGTGTTGGTAGGGGGATAGTGATGGGTCAGGAGCTGGTCGGTATGGATTTGTAGTGGTCCTGAAGCCATCAGTGGCGGCACCAGGGGGGGGGGGGGCATGGGGGGCATTTGCCCCCCCCCCCCCCCCCCCCAGTCAGAAGCTTTGCCCCCCCCCCCAGTTGCCCCCCAATAATTTTCGGAGTGAAAAAAAATAAAAGGCAATTTTTTTTTGTCCCTAACCAACCACCCCCCCCCCCCCCCCCCCCCCCCCCCACTGAGCGACTTTTTGAGAAGCTGGCGAGACCAAAAAAAAACGGGTCTACGTTTTAACAAACTTTCATTTTTGTACCCTCTCTTTTACTCAATCCTGCATCCGCCCCTGCCCCCAACATTTTCTTTTGCCCCCCACTTGCCCCCCCCCCCCACTTTAAAAATCCTGGTGCCGCCACTGGAAGCCATCATCAAAGAAGCTAGAACTGCATCTCCATTTGGATTCCTTTTGCCTTACAACTTTCCTCCTCCTCCTTTCTATTCTAGCATCTGGGTCTACGAATCCCCATGACTTGGGTCTGGGAGACACAAGCGTGACTTTCTTCTTTTTCCAAGGGACAAGTCTTTTTAGTTCTGGGGGAATCCAAGAATTATGTCTGGGGGGAGAGTTCTTTTCTAATTTCTTTGTGACAAAATCCTTTATTTGCTCTGACAGAAGTTGGGCTCCTCTCAAGCTAGGGTGCAGTCCATCGGATAAAAGATAAAAGTCACTGAATTCAAAGAGCTCTCTACCATCAATAAAATCACAGAGTAATTGTTGGCACAGGATTCAACTTTGTTGATTATAATGCAGGCATTTCTCATACAATTGTTCAAAATCCCATCTTTGCAATTTGCACGAAAAAAGAATCCTTGCAGATCTAAACTGTTCACGAATAATAGCAAACAAACTCTGGTATCCTTTCACATCCTTCTCCCCAAAACCACTCTTTAAATTGTTCGTTCCTACAGTACATGCATGAAAACCAACTTTGTACAGAAGTCATAGTAATCACGGTAGCACTGAATGAATGAAGATCTCAAACTTGTAACTGTAGCTCCAGGAAAACACAATGTAGCAGAATATGGTCCATTGAAAACAAGATGTCGCACAATTGAATCTCCTATGATCAATACTTGACGAGCTGACGGAACAGAAGACTGTGAAGAAAATCTGTTTTCGAATCAAGGACCTTGATAGAAAAAAGATAAGTAAAATATGGTCAAATATGTATTTCCCTTAACCTAACCAGTCATAACGTATTGAATGCCAAACGTAAGGAATATTTAACAAAATACCTAGGAGTACAGAGCTTTCTTAAGGTCTGAATACATCAGCTTTCCTTCTTAAATTTGCCCCACTCCTACATTGTTAAGAAAAAATACAAATGTATATAACATGAACCAATGTGAATGAAAATTGAAAAATTGAAAAGAAAACTTGTCAATTTGCTCATGTAAATAGTGATCATGTATTTCACATTGCGTTGCCAATTTTAGGGAGTTTAATGTTTAGCTACAATCAAAACACTCTTATTCTTTTACTGCACAACGTATTGCATTAAAAATGGACTCAAAATTTTCAGCGAATTTTTCTCTTTCTGCTCATTTATAATGTGTAATTTCTGGCATTCTGATTCAAAAGTTAATGCAAAAGTGTCTTTGTACTAGGCCTACTATGGGTTAACACAACCAGGGCTATGTGGTTTGACAGTCCATGATTATTTGCTTATTTTATTAATTTCATTATAACTGGGAATAAATTATTGGCGGGACATTTTGACCAGTTAGCAGCAAAATCATATTCATTTAGTTTTGATTCATTTCAAACATTTCTCTCAGGTTTTGTCATTCACTCAAACATTGCCCACTACAACTTGAGTGCAAAAGAAATATTCAGAGTATCAGGAACTATCCATCATTCATATACCTGTAAATGTAATATACCCAGACGTTGTAATTCCGGACAGGTTGTTTATCTGGACAGGTTATTTTTAAACAGTAAATCGAACAACTTTTCATGCAAATTTTCACAAATCTTTCACAGGATAGGTTGAAAATCATGTGCATTGCAAATATTCACTGGATTTACTTAGTGTTACTTGATGCACGTTTTTTCGTAAAATCAGATGGCAAAATTGAGAGGCTAATCTTTGTTTAAAAAGTGTCCGGAAATGCAACCCCCATCCTACATCATGAAGCAAAAAGAAAATCTGATAAGGTATCTTCCATATATCATAAAGGGCAGAAGTCTAATAAATAAGCTAGACAGTCTAGACTTAACTTAGACTTGTGCCGAGTTAAGTGCAGCTTGCCATGCGTATACAGTAGTACACAAATATACACTGGTGGGCCTACAAAGCCAAAAAAAGCAATGTCGGCACCCACAGCGGTTCACTGCCCAACACGCAACTTTCATCGTGAAATTGATAATGAAAAAGATCTTGCGTCACGAAGATTTTCATACATATTGAACACTAAATTCTTAACGAGCTAAACAAGCTGTTGAAAAATGCCACGGTTTCTGAGGACGGTCAGGAACCAAAAGCGAACTTTGTGATGCAAAATCAATTCTAAATCGTAACAAAATAAGGAGTAATTCCTGGGCACTATTTCAGGCCCGAATTTTTACAGAAACGTGTCATATTTCATACCAAAACAATGGTATAATCTTAAACTTTACTTACGGTAACATTCTGCCATCTTGGCTTCCCGTCGGTATGGAATACGAAGTCGAATACGCGCAGGTCACAACCTCTCGTGAAATCACGCGATATACGAGATCCAATTTTCGAGCTTCCAGCACAAACGGGATTATGAATAAATATCGCGGATTCAGCTCATTAGCATACGCGTGGCGCTCTGACTGTATAGCCATGCTTTATGTTATCCTATTCTCTTCCTTAATCTATCTTATCCTAAACATATCCTATCTAGTTAATTGTGTGTGTGTGTGTGTGTGTGTAATTGGGTTTTTACAGACGTGTATCAATCAGATATGATTATTTACGTCTGGGACCGACCTTTAACGTCACCATCCGAAAGACGTGACTCAGTCTCGAACCTGGGTCCGCTGAATCAGTTTATAACTTCCACTGGTAGCTGGATTACAGGCGCACGCCACAACGCCCAGTTCAATTTAATGCAATCTTTTATATGCCCCTTATAGTTATAGTTATATATTCCTTTTGTGACAGTTACTAAATCGGGCAACCCCAAACCATACGCTTACTAAAAATTCATAAATATTCATTTAAGTGTTTTCCAACATATTTGGTAATTTAACAGGGTAACTTGTTAAAATATGAGAAAATGTTTTTAACGGTGTTTTTTATCGGGCGATTGAAAATAAATGCTGATTTCCGGTAAACCAACAAACTTGCTGTTGTTTTACAGGAAAAAGCCTGTAAAATTGAAATGACGGCAATAACTTGTAATTTCAAGGGCCAGGAAACCTGTAGTTTTACAGTTATTTTTTACAGTGTAGAGTAATGAGTTTTGTATGGGGTAATAGAATGTCAATCCATAACGATTCAATATCATTTTGTGTAAGATCTTCTCGTACGTTAAATGCAATATCATTTCTAATATAAAGACAGACTCCACCACCACGTTCTCCTACACGGTCTCGTCTTAAAATACAATATCCATCGACACAAACTTCTTCATCGTTCACGGAAGAGTTTAACCACGTTTCAGTGATTGCAATTACAGAGATTCTATTTTGAGAGAAAAGGAGTCGTAGTTCAGGTATTTTAAACAGAATTGATCTAACATTCAAATGAACAAGATGCAACCCTTTACCATTAAAAGTATCATTAAACGATTCATATAAAGCGCTTTCATCAACAGTATTCTGTATTCTAACTTCAGGGATAGGAGGTAAAATTGGTTGAGAGGGTTGAATATCTTCACAGGATTGAGTAAAAAGGGAGCCACAAAAAGGTGGTAATGAGCACGTCAAACAGACCAAATTTTCATTGGGGTTATGATATAACCTGGTATACTCAGAGAGAGAGATTTCAAGACATTTTGTATGGTATCACTTTTGGCAGGTGGAACACAATAGGCCATGTTGGTTGTTTTTTACAGGTTTATCACATTTACCGCAAGGGAATTTGTAGTTTGGACCGGGATTAGTTTCTACGTCACCAGATAGGAAAAGACGATAAAATATTTTATTATTTTTCTGAAATAACGTAGTTTGAAAGGTGGCCACAGAGTCCTGATAATACAAAATTCGGGAGTGAAAGTATTTTAAGCGTTTAAATGATTTTAGCGTAACATATTCAAACGTAGAAGCAACCCCGCAAGAACATAAACACGAAATTAAAAAATAAAATACAACAATGTTCATGACACCTTAAATACACACAGACACACACGCCTGAATTGAAAAGGTATATTTTTAATATCAATTCTTCGCAGCCAGTGGCTGAATGACGAATGATTTACAATTCACAATACATAATTCCATTGAACATTTGTAAAATAAGAATTCAATTTCATACACAAACATAAAAAGGGACAATCTTAACAAATCGTAATAAAAATGAAACTGAAAATGTGCAAAGCTGTTAAAAAAAAACCCGTATTTAAAATATACATTAAATGTTGTGGATGATTCCAAACTATGTAATCAACTGAACATAATTAATGTATAAACCTAAAAGAAGTGGTTGAGTAAATTGTACCAAAAGGTTACATTGTACTGACTGAGGCAGACGGCGTGTCATTTGAAAGTAGGTGTTACATAATGCATTATGCAGGTAATATTTAGTTATATGGTAATTTATGAAATACTCTGACATAAGTTTGGGTGTGGAAATGAGGGGGAACTGATTTTCACATGAATGTAATAAGCAATTTTTAAAGAAAATATAAAAGCATGTATATATTGCACATGGTAAATTGCCACTTCGGGTATGATACAAGAAATAAATGAGAGATGCATGGGGATAAATAAATATCCCAAAATTAAATTTGCACTATAAGTTATAGCAACGGTAAAAAGAAATAACTGTTATGTGCAGATTAAGATAAAATATTCATAATATTGGAGACGCGATTAATATTCGAACCCTTGACAATATAGTTCCTTAATATTCAAATGTTGCATTGCTTACAATATAAATATATAACTTATTATTTTAAAAGGCATTTAAATGAGTTGATGTATTATACTAAATAACTTGGTAGTTGGTGTCGATAAATAGTGAATGAAAGACGGGGGTATTGCAATCTATTTAAATTTAAAAGATGATGTTATAAACTCTTAGAAGTGATATTTTACATAAAGCAAAATAGCTGTATAAAAATTACTCCAGACTCTTACGAATAAATAGAGAGAGAGAGAGAGAGAGAGTGTGTGTAAGAGGGAGAGAGAGAGTGAGAGTGAGAGAGAGAGAGTGAAGGAATTAAAAAATAAAAGTAAATGGTATGTACATTTAAAAACACTACGACAACAAAATTCGGGTACTACACGCTAATATTCTTTGCCTCGTTACTCGACTTGTTCATATTTAAGCGTTGTATTCTTTACAGTACAAGTTATTCTTTATAGTTAATTCGGTTACTGTTCAACAGGCGACTCAAGTGCGGAACCGAAATCTAGTTGTTGTACACCTTGGCTCAACAATGTTCGTTTTTCTCCTGGTGTTGTAAGAGCTGGCTCTGACCGGGGGTAAGACATGATTCAGTCTAGAAGAGGGGTGCTGCAAGGATTTGGCAAACGAAATGCACAATTGTTCTTGACGGTCCTCGAGGCTGATGAGGTTACATATCTCAAGCGCTTCCGAGTACCTTGTATAGTTATTGCCAAGAATTATCTTGCACGCTCTCCTCTGAATGCGTTCAATGACCTGTCTCTGTTCTTGTGTGAGTGCTCCAGACCATACTGGGGCCGCATATTCCATCACTGGTCTTACGAAAGTGGTGTAAATGGTGGTAAGATCGACCGATGTGATGCCGAAGAACTTGAGAGTGCGCAAGACGTACAAGCGAATGTTTGCACGTTTCACCATGTAATCAACATGCGTTGCCCATTTCAGGTCGGACTGGATGTAGACACCAAGCAGTTTGACCACGTTACTACTCTCCAGTGTAATATCATCGAGTGTGAGAACAGTTGGGCCAAACGGATTTCTTCCGAAGCAAACATCCATTGTGACGCACTTTTTAAGATTGAGACGCATTTTGTTCGAGGTAGACCACTCATGTACCTTGGTGAGAGATTCAGCTAAACGTGATTCAGCATTTGCAAGTCGCTTTTCTACTAACGTGAGATCATCCACGTATTTGAAACAACGGATGCTGATGGTGGTGTTCCTTGTCTCGTCACTGACATTGGTCGCGGCATCGTTAATTAAGGCCATAAATACCACGGGACCCAGCTTTGTTCCTTGTGGGACCCTTGCCTTAGTTTCAGACCACTGAGAAACAGATCCTCTATATTTCACTCCCTGACGGCGTCCCGACAAAAAGTCTGCGATCCACTGTACATGGCTGCGGTATACGCCCATGTCGATCATTTTTCTTATTGCTGTTTCATGGTCCACACGATCAAATGCCTTTGAGAAATCAGTGAGAAGGATTGTCGACGCTGTACCCGTTTTGTCGGCATGGCTATGTAAACTATGCACGATATCCACCAAACAGTGCGACGTTGAAGCGCCTTTTAAATTACCGAATTGCGCTGGATCTACAATACGTCGCATAGATGACAGGACGTCCTTCGCAATAAAATGTTCACAAACCTTGGCGAAATGAGCTGTAAGGGCCACTGGCCGAAGATTATCAACACAAGCGGGACTGGATTTCGGCAGTGCTTCTTTCCACTGAGGCGGAACCTTTGCCTGCTAATAGGAAGCATTGATGATGTCAGTCAAGGGATGGCTGAGTTCATACGCAAATTGCCGGATGAAACGTGATGTGATTCTGTCTGGGCCACAGGCCTTAGTCGCTTTCACTTTCTTAAGTTCGCGAAATACTTCCCAGGGTTGGGCAGGGGGAATAGGGTAAGACGGGAGGTATGCCGGCAAAGTTGATCGGTCAAGTGGCTCGAGGTCGTCAGCAACTGAAGCAAACTGAGCACAAATAGCATTAGCTATTCCTTCATGATCAGTTGACTGGATATCAGGTACGCTGATGTTGATATGTGTGTGCTTTCCAGACATCACTCGCATTTGTCGAAACCATTGACTCGGATTCGCCGTCTTTAGGTGTCGGACACGATCAGCGTAAAAGTTTTGTTTCGCAGATTTGATGCTTCTATTGACTTTGTTCCTCAATTGGACCCATAGACATCGTTTGTTCCCGTGAAAGGCCTTCTGACGCCTCGTAATTAGATCTTTAATGTGAGACGTGATCCAGGGCTTATCGCTCGGATTTAACCTTATCGAGCGGGTCGGGAAGAAGTGATCAATTGTTCGGTGAAGCGTGTCAGAGAATGCAGTACATTTATCGGATACATCCACTGCGGAGAGAACTTCTAACCAATCATGGTTGAGAATCCATGAACCATACTCTCTGATCTTGCTGTCTGGCATTGGGCGAACAACTCGTTTGCTAGTCTTGTTGCAGCTGGCTACCTGGTTGTACGGTTTGTATAATACACATCGATGATCCCTCAGCCCAATTGGAGAAATCGTTTGAGGATCATCATACAAGCTGCCAACATTATTTATAATCTTGTCAAGTATGGCATTGTCTCGTGTCGGTTGAGTCACGACTTGAACGAGGGTATTCGAAACAATGTCGCGAAGGTCTAATCGATTAAAGTCACCAAGGACGATTATAAGCACTCAAAAAAGACAAAAATGAGTCAGTGTCTATATCCCGCCATTATCCTGAAGCTCCATCTTCGAGACACTGGTTGGTAGAGTTGCTGGTGAAAGTGTCGCCCTCATGGATGTGTATAGCACATACGGTGCATTTGTTGGCTGTACATTTGAAGGTGCCGTGCTGAATGGGAGAAGAATGGCCGGTGAGAGAGGGGACTTCAGCACGAACGATGAGATCCTTGAGGTTGCGGGGGTGTCGGTAAGACAGGATTGGGGTACTGGGAACAGCCTGTAGGAGACGATCAGAAGTGTTGAGAATACGGTGGTTGTCATGAAGGATATTGCGGAGAGCAGGGAGATTGGGGTGGAAGGTGGTCACGAGAGGTATTCTGTTATTGGTATCCTGGCTGTCAGTTTTCTGTTTGAGAACTTCAGATCTGGGGAGGGAAAAACCTTTGTTGATGGCTTGTTGGGCTGTCCTGGCGCTATGGCCCCTGGCTACGAGATGTCTCTTCAAGTTCCTGGCATGGAAGGAAAAGTCGGAATCCTCAGAGCAGATACTGCGAAGTCTGAGGGCCTGACTGTAAGGGATGCCGGTTTTGCAGTGACGGGGATGGCAGCTGGATTAGTGGAGGTACTGGTGGGTATCTGTGGGTTTGGTGTAGAGAGTGGTGGTGAGACGGTTAGACTCCTTCTTGACTGTGACATCGAGGAAGTTGGTCTTCTGTTGGGAGAAATCAGAAGTGAATTTGATGGTCCTGTGGAGGGAATTGATGTGGGCAATGAATGTTTGGAGGCTGTCTTCCTCCCTGGTCCAGATGAAGAAGATGTCGATGTAGCGCCACCAGATCCATGGACGACAGGGGACTGAATCTAACAGCTGCTGCCCCAGCTTGGTCATGAAGAGACAGGCGTAGGAAGGAGCCATCTTTGTGCCCATCGCTGTGCCGAATGCCTGTAGGTAGTGCTTGTCCATGAATGTGAAGTTGTTTTTTTGTTAGTACAGGTGAGATGAGAGATTTGATGTCGGATAATGGGGGACTGGAGTGACCGATGTTACTATTTATGTCACCTTTTTACGAAGTGATTACCTCTTGAGTGATGTGACGTCAGTTGCCGAGTAGTATGTAATATCAATATATCAGATATTTGTAATACGATCGCACACTCTCATAAATGTTGGTTAAAAATCGTTGGTTAAAATATGACCCTACCAATTGTTGGTGAAATAAAATAGTATGTAAAACATATGGGGATTTTTGTTAACCAACAGTTGGTAGGTTCATTTTTAAAGGGGAATTAACCTCAAATATAAATGTGCTTATATTCAAAGATGTAATCTATTCCTTCTTGTTGTCCTACGTAGTTTTGCATTAAAATATGCAAGATGGGTATAAATCAAGATTTTCTCAGCAAAATTTATCGTCTGCTAGCGATACCTAGGGGCGGCCATTTTCTTGATGTGTACATAAAGACATATTTAATCCAAATGCAAAATTGTCTTTCTTCCTGATACAAATTCCCATTTGAGATTAGAATTATTGAACATATATATATTATATTATAAAACATAAATGTGTTTTATATTTCTTTCAAAATTACTATTTTACTAAATAGAAATCTATTTTCTTGATACTATGACGTACGCGACGGAGCAAATTAATTCAAATTTATGGATGATAAATTTCCCGAGCGTCAATAGTGACAAACTATGCATTCACCTGCTTTGAGATCATGGACTTCAATAGTACGAATGCGTGTTGTATAAACTATGTTCTGCTCTGCCAGGCAAGCCCAAGAAATCGATTTTTATTTGGCAAAACTAGAGAATTTAATAAGAATCTATAAATTTCAAATTTTAGAATATATGTATACACCCGTTATGTATTTTTGTATCATATATGGGGATTATTTGTAATGAAGAGAAGCAATTTAGCTCTAGGATTAAGGATATCTTCCTGACCGGAACGGTTTACAAATGATTCATGTATAACTCCATATCAGCAAGTGTTACCAGATGATACCGTGTGCTAGAATGTCTGTATTTAAACCCTTTTCTAATATTTTATTTCTACAGTGATACAGGCCAATGAGTAAGAATATACTACACCTTTGAACATAAGTACATTTATATTTTGGGGTTAATTCTCTTAACCAAACTAATAACTTTTTCTGAGGGTGCAAGAGGGTTCAAGAAATCAACCTAAGGCAATAAGAGTAGCCCTTTGAGTCACCTTTTGAACTGTGTGAACATTACGATAACATTTTACATAATCCCGACATAGATTTTTGTCTAAAGAGGAGGCAGTATAAACCTAGAGGTTAATTTCTTGACAGTCTGTGCGATCATGTTTTGTGTTGTTTAATAAAATTGTGAATGAAATCATTATTACTGACTAATCATGTAGTCCATTTCCTGAAATTCCTACTTCTTCTCTGTTACTATCAACTAAGACCAAGTTCTTCCTCTTTATACTCTTTCTCACTTTCTCTCTCTCTTCCCTTCTCTTTCTCTGTTCAATATTGATATCTGTCTCAGACTATTAGACTATCTCTCTCTCTCTCTCTCTCTTAGTATGCCCTCTCTCTCTCCCTCACTCTGCCAGCGTCAATAGGTACGGGCCATTTTACGTTGGTTGTATTTTATTGAAAATATGTCCATTTGGTCTACGTCACCTGCATGCTCCTAAAGCAAATTGATTTTTCTCTCCTTTCCTTCTCACTTCTCTCTCTCTCTTTTCTTCTTTCTGTCAACTTTCTCTCTTTTATCTTTATCTTTCACTCGTTTTATCTCTACTCTCCAAGCACATGCTTTCACCACGATAAGCACCGAACATTAAATGTCACTCTCTTTAGTTGTAATAGCTCCAATTTTGACTCTCGGTAAAAACATGAAGAATTAGAGTCTCAACATGTGTATTATGCATTTCTAGTAGCACTATAACCTTCTTTTTAATCTGCAACAATTACATCATGATGCACGTTGGAAATCAGCCATTAAATAAATAGTGATACACGATACATAAATAAGTATAATATTCAATAAACAGGAAACGCGTTCTTTGTTATACGGAGGTGACATTAATATTGTCTCCAAACTCGATTTTTCACCCTAAGTCATAATGATATCAACCCCATTGTAACAAAGTCGGAAAGCATCGACAATCAGCGAACCTCTTTGCTAATACAGATCATGTTCGATTAAACGTGCAGCTAGCATTAAATAAAGTGTTTAAGAATTGTAACATTTATTATCGACATCAACTTTTCTCGACGGCACCACAGGTAACCAGCGTATGTCTTCTCTAAAGAATTATTGATAGTGAGGGAAATTTGGAATAACAAGAAAAATCACATTTTGTCAGGGAGGAAAATAAAAGGATCGAGCTACGTTCACGTAATAAAACTAACATGTTACTCAGCGGGCTAAGCAAATAAATCGCAAACAATTGTCATTTTCAGGAAAAGTCATATCAACATGAATCGATCTCGTCGCCAACACATGATACCAAAAGGACTAACCAGTCATTACATTGATGGAAAATATTCTTGTAAATTATTTAATATGAAATGATTAAACAAGGAAGATCGGCAATTTTCACCGAAGCAGAATTGATTCAGCCTTCTGACTAATGGAAATATAGAGTTTCGTGAATTGTTTATGAATTAGGCTTAGAATGTTTAAAAGAATTACATCACTTTAATAAAGATAATCAACGTTCGATAATGGAAAAAAAGTTTATTTCATTAAGTAAAATAAGATTTCTAATTATACAGTTGTACGATTAACATTACAGTAATTAATATCACTGTTGCTAATTAAATTGTCGCCACCGATACAATTTAGCTTATATCCCGTTTTGGACTGACTTTTTCTACATATAGTTTAAAGATTTAACATTTTATTTACAATTACAAAACTCCTTAGGGCAACTATTGAGAAAACCAAAGTTTAACGACGAGATCGTCAATGACTCATTGGTCGTGGGGATCTATTTATGGCATGGAAGCGCAGGCGACTTCATGACATGCGCAGGCAGTGATGATAGGTATGGAGATGCGCACGGTCGTTAGATCTGGGCAGGAGAGTTCGATTTGGTCTTCACTCTGCATCGAGGGCTGACAACATGCACAGTACTGTTCCATTATCGGTTGACCGTCAACGATCTGGAAAAGATGACCAAAGAATTATTTTGCTAAGATTTTGATACCGTTCACTTGATAATTACTCTGAAAACGAAAAAGGACTTCCTTAATTCATTTAATTCGGTATTTAAACTTGCAATATCTCTTTACAAAATTAATATTTTAATTTAATATTTTGGACAGACAGATTTTGGAAACAATTTTGTTTTGCTTATTGGTCTCCTTTAAGAAAGACGCTCCTCAAGAAGGGCACTATGCATACAAGGTTCCTTTTTTGGTGAGTGTGGGGGTGACTCCAATGAGCCAAATACGTTAAAATTATCGCAGAAATGAAAGCCAAGTATTACAAACAAACTTACCCTGCTGAAGCCACTGTAGGATGTACATTTCCCAGAACATTCCATCATATAGACTGGTTCATTGGAGGTGCAGTTCCTGTAACTAATGGTCGTAGGTTCCGTACTCTGGACAGGAGCACAGGCACCACTGGGCAGGGTCGGGATGGGACTTGGAGTAGATACTGGGATAGAATAGTAGGTGTATACGGTTTATAGATTAACCCCGTGGAATACTGAATTCTCTTATTCTCATAGGCTTACATACAGGGTCTATTCGATTCTCGTAGAGCGTAGCCAATGGGTTAATAATACCAGTGGCGGATCCGGGATTTCCTGAGGGAGGGGGCGCAATATTCACAAAATGTTCTGACAAGCCAAAAAAAAAGGTCATCAGCGTTTCCGGGTCTTTTTTTACCCCCAAAATCTCTGAAAAGCGAAAAAAAAAAAAAAAAAAACCCAGGCCCTTAGCATGTTTTTGCCCCCTTTTTGGTCCCAGGGGAGGAGGCCCGGGCTTCTGACCCCCTCCCCCTAGATCCGCAACTGAATCATACAACTAGGGAATAAGTTGGACGACTTGTCTGATATCGCCCTGAATCAAAGCCAGTTTGGGCATTTTCATCGACAGAAACCTGGTACGCCATTTCAATTATACAATCTATGCGAATGATTCGAGTAGAAAAAAATTACATCTTTTGAATTTTCATACCTAACATTCGAGAACAACAGCATTTACCAGAAATTGCATAATCAGTGACTCAACCAAGTCTTCCTCTCTCGAACTTCGCTTTACGTCGAGAGTGTATCAAAAATATATTTCATTTCTTTTGAAACAGTTATTACTTACTATGCTTATTTTTGGGGCAAACTTTCATCGGTTTTTACATCAATTTTCTTCCACTATTTCGACCATACTGCAAATGAATAAACTCGTTTCGAATTTGATTTCTATGGCTCTAAGCAGGGGTGGATCCAGGAGTTAGTATAAGGGGGGGCACATAAATGCAGGTTTGTCAACTCTTGGAAAAAGTAGACCCGTCGAAGATGCTCTGATGAAAACGAAAGGATCTTAATGAATGACTACTTTCAATGGTACAGAAAATGATATTATTCAAGATTCACATCAATTCATAAATCGACATTATATTAGGGCAACAGGTCAAGGTACCACTTAGACGTTGTAAGGGTTAGTCTCACTGACCCTATATCTAAATGTTCCTACGTCTCGGAAGGGTTTCAAGATTCTTGTTATGGATAACGTTAAGTGTCACCATACTACTGGAGCGGAGAGAGCTTTAGGACTAACGGACATAGGTTACAGAAAGTACTTACCCGAGACGGTAGTCGGTATTTCGGTGGTAGTCCGTACTTCGGTGGTAGGTGTTCCCTCCTGCACTGTCGGTGTTGTAGGAGGTTCCACAGTTGTTGGGCAGTTTGGTCCAACTGTTTCGTTTCTACAGCATAGGAACCTATGAAGAAAATGTGTGTGTAATTTGAATCATTAAATGTGAATGTGTATTTGTTTATTTTTTGTGTGGTTTTTCGTTGAATACTTATCATACTTGTCAATATGGCGCGTACAGTGCTTGGTTCCAGTAGTTTAAAGTTTCGATGTTTAGTACTAAATGAAGCAGTACTAGTAGTAGTAATAGTGTAGTAGTAGTAGCAGTAGTAGTAGTAGTAGTATATTACCGTAGTAGTAATAGTAATAGTAGTGATAGTAGTAGTAGAAGTAGTAGTAGTAGTATATAACCGTAGTAGTAATAGTAGTAGTGGTAGTAGTAGAAGTAGAGGTAGTAGTAATAGTAGTAGTAGTAAAGTAATAGTAGTAGTAGTAAAGTAGTAGTAGTAGAAGTAGCAGTAGTAGTAGTAGTAGTATAGTAGTAGTAGTAGTAGTATTAGTAGTAGTAGTATGGTAGGATTATACACAGTAAAAACGCTGTTTAAAAGGTTGTTTAAAACTTATATTTATTGTTTACAATAAGAACTGTACAATGGGTTGTTCAGTTCATACTGTAAACAACTGTTTGCATTTTTGAACAGCGTTTATTCTGTGTAGTAGTAGTAGCAGTAGCAGCAGCAGTAGTAGTAGTAGTAGTAGTAGGAGTAGTAGTAGTAGAAGTAGTAGTAGCAGTAGTAGTAGTAGAAATTATTTTACTTCCACTGTAAAAACTGAAGTGCTGAAACACGAGTGCTAATTGGAAGTTTGCACTTGACGTGCTATTTCCAACACCTCACGTGCCATTTGCGAGTGGGAGATGATAAGGTGCAGAAAATTGAGTGCTAAAAGTAAGTGCTGAATGTTAGGACGGTTGAGTTACACTTCAAGTGCTGACCAACGTCCCGTGATTTAATAAGCGATTTCGTAATTAGGATTTGCGCATGAGCAGATAAAGGTCATTTGACATAAACTGGCATGTTCGTTCAAAATGCACTGAGATAAGCGTCGACTGTGTAATGATTATTCATATATTCATTTAATTATACTTTTCATTAAATCCACTGAAAAGCAACACAGTGTTCATTGGTGGTTGGTATTTGACAGTCTGCCAAATGATAGCCAACTTGCAAACAAAGCGCTTTCCCAAGTGTTCATTGACGTGCTATTCTATAGTCACTTGGCCTAGATGTCTTTCTTTCATAGAGTTTGAATTCTTTAGGTTGCTATGTCGGGCAAGCTTACGTATTATCTTTCTTTGAAAAGATACCTATCCTAATGAAAAAGGGAAAGGTCATTTGCGAAAAGTTGCTCATGGGCCAATAGACCTGTTTACTCAGTGATTCAAATTTTTGGATGTTTCTTTCCTGGGGACCTAGTAACGAGGTATCCATTAACATGTTATTAATGAATGAACTACAATACTTGGAATCGAGTTTGCATACATTACTTGTTGCTATGTCTGACAAGCCTTTGGCAAGCTTTCAGGTTGTCAAGAACAACCTTTGTTTCAAAAGTATGTATACAATTTGAATCACTTATTAGTAAACAGGTCTATTACGAAATCGATTATTACGCAACTGTAGTGAAAGAGCCATCATCTGCTGCACAGGCATGGCGTGGTAAGTAAAACTTTAAGACATTAAATTTAGAACTTCTGTAATTTTATGCGAATAAAAGTATCAAATAATATGATAATTACATTTATTTTTGTGGTGGTGTATATGAAACATGATGAAAATCAATGAAGTGGAAATGCCATGTTTCAGCGTGTGTCCAACCGTATACGGTACGCGTTGTCGACGTTGACATGAAAATTGTTGATGAGCCAGGCATGGGGCGCGATCGACCGCACGGGCCGGGGCCGGGCCGGGGCCGGACCCGGGCCTGGGAAGTTTGGAAGGCAGTGTGTGTGCTTTTTTTCGTCACGATTGTGGATTGCCGAAATGGAACAATTAAACCTCCCAAATTGCCACTTCTTGGTCTAAAGTAATTCTCAGATGATTAAATCCGCGTGCCATGGTTTTAGTCGATATCATCTATGTATATAACAGTTCATATCAATGTAAAAACAAAATCTAGACCTTAGTGTAGGGCTGTTTAACAGACTATAGAAGAGTGAGTTTTCAGCACTACAGGTGTGATTTTGTGCATACTGTTTGTGTGTGTTCTTTAGCACTATATTGGGTGCAAAGGTGTTAGCACTAGTAGTGCCGTTCTGGGGGCTCTAAAATGAGTTATTTAATGCACTAGAAGTGTTGTTTTTGCGAGCTGTATGCGTCTGATAGCACCAGAAGTGTAAAAGTCTTAC
The DNA here is from genome assembly GCA_025617745.1 of Heliocidaris erythrogramma. Taxonomy (NCBI): domain Eukaryota; kingdom Metazoa; phylum Echinodermata; class Echinoidea; order Camarodonta; family Echinometridae; genus Heliocidaris; species Heliocidaris erythrogramma. The sequence goes on from CM046856.1 coordinate 15,676,382, forward strand.
ACTTAAAGTGTTTAAAATAGCGCTTGGACTGGTGTTGAATTATAGCACGTGTACAAGTGCTACTTTAGCACAATATGTGCAGTCCCTATGCGTGCCCTTGCAGGTGCTGCCTCCAGATCTTGAGGTGCTAAAAATAGCACTTCATTTTTTACAGTGTATGACCCTTCGTTACCTGATACGATAGTCGAGGCATATAGGCTGAGTGTCGGAGTGAAGACAGACCAATCCGTAATCGATGTCACAGGTGACGTCCTGGGACAAGATCGAGGCACTGAGGTGGGGCTTGGCAGCCATCTCGCACTCGATGTCTCTCGGTTCTTCGCATATGTCGAAAAGCTCTTGGCAGTCCTCTTTGATCTCGAACTCGCCGACATCGAAAGGAGTCACTTTCCCACCATCATCCTCGTCGTCACACCATGGAGTCCATTCACAGATTTCTTCAATATGGCACCCTGTCATCATGCATACAACGAGTTTTCGATAATTGAATGTGTCCACAATTAAAAGGAAAATTGTTGTTACACGCTTGTTAAAAAAAATTAATATCTTTCTCGTACACTACGCATACTATACAAAAAGTAATAATCTGGAATAGGAAATATAATTGAAAGAGAAAGTGGTGTTGAATTGAATGCAGAAAGTGAACTGTTGCGAAGGGTATTGAAGATGAAACGAGCGGAAAGATTGGAAGGAAGCTTAACTTTAATTCTTGGAGGGGGGGGGGGATGGTGTCATGTTCTTTTCATTGCAAGCATATTTCTTATGGTTTGAAACAACAGTTTGGGAAAGGATACAGATAGAGTCAAAGCGGGTAGAAATAGCGGATGAAACTGACACAAAAATATACGTGTTCAAGAAAATAAAATAAAGAGACACACAGACAGAAAACAAAATACTGAAAGAGAAATAGAAATAGACATTAAAAATAATCTAATCTAATCCATGCAGGCTAACGTTACCCTCAGTGGTTGGTTCAACAGTAGTCGTTTCTACTGGAGTAGTCGGCGGTTCGGGTGTCGAACAAGTCACAGTGTATCTTCTTCCGCAGCAGAAGTAGCGCACTTCATAGTCGGCACATAGTGGTGCCTTCGGACGGTTGACACAACGTAGACCCGAGCTCACATCGCAGGTAGCAGAGTCCGCAGTCTCGTTCGAGAACTCGTGGGTGTCGACGGTTCTGCACTGGATATCACGCGGTACGGTACAGCTGTCGGGGAAGCCGGGGATGTGCTGGGCATCTTCCAGGAGTTCCACTTCCTCAGCTGGGGCGTACGCCGATTTCACCTTGCCGAAGTCATCGTCATACCAGGGTGACCAGATGCAATAGAGATACCACTGAGGTACACATACTGTTGGAAGAATGGAAATTTGTATGAGAGTGTGCATAAGTCAACATTTAGCTTGTGATGTGATTTGATTAGATAAATTTGGATTAATCAAAACTAGTATATTCTTATGAAATCAATTACTGGCATATGTTAGGCTGACAAAATTCTTACCTTCTTCAGTAGTCACGGCTTGGGAGGTCGTTTGAGTAGGAGTTTTAATAGAAGTGTAGTGGTGTTAACATGAGGTAGAAACAAAACGGTGAAAAAGAGTGTTACTCTTTAAGACAAACCTTTGTTTGTTAATAAACAAGGCAAAGAGAAGGAGTCTGTGGAAGACTATTAGTTTTTCCAAACTTAAGGAGAAAATAATTTCATAATCGAAATAATGGTTAGATTATGAATATCCCTATCACCGATATATAATACAATATAAATGGTACAAACAAGATAAATAGTACAAACAGGCATAAAAGAAGGTGAGTATCTGATATCTATACATTTGCATGCAGTATCAATTGAAAAGACTGTGATAGATTAAAATGGAAATATGGAGGAGCCTCAGGAGAAAGCTACGCTTGTGAGTTATAGGCTCTTTTCTCCCGGGACAAACAGAAATGGAATGTTTATTGGTTAGTTTCAGTTTAATTGGTTCATATTTCCCATTTTTACAGTGCTTATAGAGTATAAATGGTACAAAAATTATAAATGGTATAAACAAGATAAATGGTACAAACAGGCATGCAATCAATTGTCAGGAAAAATAAAAGAAGGTGAGTATCTGATATCTAAACATTTGCATGCAGTATTAAAGGAGAATCAACCCCTAATTACAAATTTACTTATATTGGAAGGTGTAATATATTCCTACTTGTTGGCCTAAATCATTTTCTAATAAGATAATCAGAAAAGGGTATAAATAAAGATATTCCAACACCCGGTATCGTCTCCTACTCATTTCCATGGGGGCTGCCATTTTCTTGCTGATTTGGATTTGTACATGAACCATTGAGAAATGTTCCAGTCAAGAAGATATTTTGAATCCAAAACCTAAATTGCTTTTCTTCATTACCTAAAATCCCATATGTGACAAAAAATATAAAGTGGGTGTTTACATGTATTATAAAAATTAAATCTTTATAATGATATTTTTAAATTGTCTGGTTTTGCTTAACAAAAATCTATTTTCTTGGGTTTGCCAAACAGAGCAGAACATAATATATGCAGCATGCATTCTGACTTTTCAAGTCCATTATCCGAAATCAGGTGAATGCATAGTTTGCCGCTATAGATGCTCGGGGAAGAAGCATCCATAAATTTGAATTAATTTGCTCCGTCCCATGCGTCACAGTATCGAGAAAATAGATTTCTATTAAGCGAATATCGATTTTCAACAGAAATATATAAGGAAATCGTCAGTTTAAAAATAAATTGACATATCTATTCTATATTTTTAATCTCAAACGGGTTTTTAATTTTGAAAGAGGCAATTGAGCATTTGGATTAAGAAAATCTTCATGTACACATAAAAAAAATGGCAGCCCCCATGTACTGCTAGCAGACGATACATGTTGCGAGCAGATGATAAATTTTGCTCAGAAAATCTTGATTCGTATCGATCTCGTAAATTTTGACGCGAAGCCATATAGTCTAACAAGTAGGAATAAATAACACCTTTGAACACTTTCGTCTGCATTTGTTTAGGTTAATTCTCCTTTAAGTCTCGCTACCCCAAATACGCAATTTCGCCAACGGATGGCGTTTGTCATGCAAACCACGCATGCGCAGTGCCGACAATATCCCGATTGGGTCGACAAGTGATTGTCTTCTTGCATTGAAAATGTACACAGGTATTACAAAAATCCTCGAGTTCGAGTATAAATTAACCGACATGTTTGAAGAGATACCATCAAGATTTATTGAGACAATTGGTTGCATTTTCAAAATGTTAATGCTTTATGTCATGCGATCCAAAAATTAAGCATTTTAGCACTCATTTTATTCATAAGCCGTATTTCAATACGGACCGGAAGTGAAGTTAACCAAGATGCGGACCATTTCCATAGTGTCCTTGTATTAAAGAGTTGCGACAACTGGGGATTTGAACGCCATTTTGTTTCCACTATTACGAAACATTTCTATTCAATTCCGATGAGCACCTGGGTGTTCTCAATAGAAAGAATTTGAACGCCATTTTGTTTCCAGAAAAGTGAGACGTCCACGTCGCAACTCTTTAATACAGGGACACTACATTTCCATGCATAATATTGCCCTCTACGTCGAAAATTGCAAATTTGATGTAGCGAGAATTGAAAAGACTGTGATAAAATAAAAATGAAATATGGAGGAGCCTAAGGAAAAAGCTACGCTTGTGAGCTTTAAGCTCAATTTACCCGAGACAAAAAGAAAATGGCATGTGTATTGCATTACAATACAGTAATTTCCGTGATTGAAGAAAGTGGTAAAAATTACGTGATATTTACGTCGTGGTTTTCGTCTTTTTTACATCCTGTAATTACGTCAATACGACGACAACTTGCACCAACGCAAGACGTTAAGAGGACGTCTTATTTTGACGTCATCTTTACACTGTAAAAACTGAAGTGCTGTATATAGCACTTTTTGAGGGCATGCATAGGGACTGCACTCAGAGTGCTATTGAAAGCACACAGCGTGCTATTTCAGCACTTTCACGGGAGCTGGACCGGCTCCTTAAACTGCTAAACATTCATTTAAAAAATGATTTGGGCGAGTTTCGAACCAGGGTTCGCTGATCGAGAATTGCTGGCATTACCGCTAGACTAATCACATTGTACGATTTAGAGCAGATCATATTGTTACATAGTGAATTTACGACACCACATAGTTCATGTTATCTACTTGACTCCCATGACTAAACTGGATTGCAAGAAGCATTCGTTAGTCCATCGGTAACGTCAGCGCCTCTCAATCAGCGGAACCTGGTTCGAGGCTCGCCACGGTCACACTTTTTTTGCTGGTAAATTAGCACACTACAAGTGCTATAAACAGCATTTCAGGTGCAGTCACTATACATGCCCCTGACAGTAGCACTTTAGGTTTTACAGTGTACAAGACGTAGAGATGACGTCAAAATAAGACGTCCTCTTGACGTCTTGCGTTGGTGCAAGCTGTCGTCTTATTGACGTAATTACAGGACGTAAAAAAGACGAAAACCGCGACGTAAATATCACGTCATTTTTAACACTTTCTGCTATCAGGGAAGAGGAATGAAGATGTAGAAAATGACGTCAAAATAAGACGTCCTCTTGACGTCTTGCGTTGGTGCAAGTTGTAGTCTTATTGACGTAATTACAGGACGTAAAAAAGACGAAAACCGCAACGTAAATATCACGTCATTTTTTAACACTTTCTGCTATCAGGGTTGATCTTTCCAATAAATACTTAATCCAACCTGTTGTCCCTGGCGTTGTCGATGCTGTAGTTGTTCCCGGTGTTGTTCCTTGTGTTGTTCCTGGAGTTGTGCCCGGAGTTGTGCTCGGTGTAGTACCTGGTGTTGTTTCTGGTGTTGTTTCTCGCGTTGATGGTGGTGGTGTTGTTGTTCCTGATGTAGTTCCGGGTGTACTTCCCGGAGTTGTGCCCGGTGTAGTACCTGGTGTTGTTTCTGGTGTTGTACCTTGCGTTGCTGGTGTACTACAGGTTACTGTGTATCTGCGACCACAACAGAAGAATCTGACTTCATAATCACGGCAACGAGGTACCAAAGGATTGTTTCTGCATCGGAGACCAGTACTCTTGTCGCATGTCACATCATCATCAGTCTCATTGGAGAAGATGTGTGTATCAGCCGTTCGACATTCCACGTCTTGAGGGAAAGAACAGTCATCAGGGAAACCTGGGATGTGCTGAGCATCTTCCAGTAGCTCTACTTCATCTCCTTCTTCCGCAATTTCAAGACCAGCATTATGGTTGAACCATGGTGACCATATACAGTAATTAAACCACTTTTCGACGCATTCTGGAGAACGAAGAATTGACAAACGTAGATTACTATTTATTAAAGAAATATAACATATTTCAATCAAAACAATTATAGCAAGGTCTGTAGACACTTTGACATCGAAAACGATTATGGGCATTCTTGAAACCCCCCGCCTTTAGCGATCACTTCATATCCACCATAATTTTGGTGATCTTTTACATTCTCTTTCAAGTCTTACCCATCTTCGGGTTTTTATTTCTTTTTAAATCGGTTGAATTGTCGTGTAGTGCAGTGGCCTTTTTGTAACAGCTTTAAAAGTTATCGAATGTAATTGAAATACGATGCTTCTTTCTTTCAACTCCATTAGCCTACGCAAATGTTGATTGATATTATGATCTGTGTAATATCACCATTTATCATATTACTTCTCACACCTGTATGTACCAATGGGTATAGTATTCATCTCTATGAATAGTTTCAGTTTTGAGTTTAAGTTTCAGTTATAGTTTCATATTTCCCATTTACATTGCTTATACAGTATAAAATTAATGGTACAAACAATATAAATGGTATAAACAAGATAAATGGTACAAACAGGCATGAAATCTATTGTCAGGAAAAATAAAAGAAAGTGAGTATCTGATATCTATACATTTGCATGCAGTATTAATTTAAAAGACTGTGATAGAATAAAAATGAAATATGGAGAAGCCTAGGGAGAAAGCTACAGCTTGTGAGCTTTAGGCTCAATTTACCAGAGACAAAAAGAAAATGGCATGTTTATTGCATTACAATACAGTAATTTGATCTTTCCAGTAAATACTTAATCCAACCTGTTGTCCCTGGCGTTGTCGATGCTGTAGTTGTTCCCGGTGTTGTTCCCGGTGTTGTTCCTGGAGTTGTGCCCGGAGTTGTGCCCGGTGTAGTACCTGGTGTTGTTTCTGGTGTAGTTTCTCGCGTTGATGGTGGTGGTGTTGTTGTTCCTGGTGTAGTTCCGGGTGTACTTCCCGGAGTTGTGCCCGGTGTAGTACCTGGTGTTGTTTCTGGTGTTGTACTTTGCGTTGCTGGTGTACTACAGGTTACTGTGTATCTGCGACCACAACAGAAAAATCTGACTTCATAATCACGGCAACGAGGTACCAAAGGCTGTTTCTGCATCGGAGACCAGTACTCTTGTCGCATGTCACATCATCATCAGTCTCATTGGAGAAGATGTGTGTATCAGCCGTTCGGCATTCCACGTCTTGAGGGAAAGAACAGTCATCAGGGAAATCTGGGATGTGCTGAGCATCTTCCAGTAGCTCTACTTCATCTCCTTCTTCCGCAATTTCAAGACCAGCATTATGGTTGAACCATGGTGACCATATACAGTAATTAAACCACTTTTCGACGCATTCTGGTGAACGAAGAATTGACAAACGTACATCACTATTTATTAAAGAAATATAACATATTTCAATCAAAACAATTATAGCAAGGTCTGTAGACACTTTGACATCGAAAACGACTATGGGCATTCTTGAAACCCCCGCCTTTAGCGATCACTTCATATCCACCATAATTTGGGTGATCTTTTACATTCTCTTTCAAGTCTTACCCATCTTCGGGTTTTAATTTCTTTTTAAATCGGTTGAATTGTCGTGTAGTGAAGTGGCCTTTTGTAACAGCATTAAAAGTTATCGAATGTAATTGACATACCCTGCTTCTGTCTTTCAACTCCATTAGCCTACGCAAATGTTGATTGATTAGTAATATCGCCATTTATCATATTACTTTTCACATCTGTACGTACCAATGGGGTATAGTATTCATCTCTATGAATAGTTTCAGTTTGGAGTTTAAGTTTCAGTTATAGTTTTATATTTCCCATTTACACTGCTTATACAGTATAAAATTAATGGTACAAACAATATAAATGGTATAAACAAGATATATGGTACAAACAGGCATGAAATCTATTGTCAGGAAAAATAAAAGAAAGTGAGTATCTGATATCTATACATTTGCATGCAGTATTAATTGAAAAGACTGTGATAGAATAAATGAAATATGGAGAAGCCTAGGGAGAAAGCTACGCTTGTAAGCTTTAGGCTCAATTTACCAGAGACAAAAAGAAAATGGCATGTTTATTGCATTACAATACAGTAATTTGATCTTTCCAGTAAATACTTAATCCAACCTGTTGTCCCTGGCGTTGTCGATGCTGTACTTGTTCCCGGTGTTGTTCCCGGTGTTGTTCCTGGAGTTGTGCCCGGAGTTGTGCCCGGTGTAGTACCTGGTGTTGTTTCGGGTGTTGTTTCTCGCGTTGATGGTGGTGGTGTTGTTGTTCCTGGTGTAGTACCGGGTGTACTTCCCGGAGTTGTGCCCGGTGTAGTACCTGGTGTTGTTTCTGGTGTTGTTTCTCGCGTTGATGGTGGTGGTGTTGTTGTTCCTGGAGTTGTTCCTGGTGTAGTTCCGGGTGTACTTCCCGGAGTTGTGCCCGGTGTAGTACCTGGTGTTGTTTCTGATGTTGTACCTTGCGTTGCTGGTGTACTACAGGTTACTGTGTATCTGCGACCACAACAGAAGAATCTGACTTCATAATCACGGCAACGAGGTACCAAAGGCGTGTTTCTGCATCGGAGACCAGCACTCTTGTCGCATGTCACATCATCATCAGTCTCATTGGAGAAGATGTGTGTATCAACCGTTCGGCATTCCACGTCTTGAGGGAGAGAACAGTCCTGAGGGAAATCTGGGATGTGCTGAGCATCTTCCAGTAGCTCTACTTCATCTCCTTCTTCCGCAATTTCAAGACCAGCATTATGGTTGAACCATGGTGACCATATACAGTAATTAAACCACTTTTCGACGCATTCTGATGAACGAAGAATTGACAAACGTAGACTACTATTTATTAAAGAAATATAACATATTTCAATCAAAACAATTATAGCAAGGTATGTAGACACTTTGACATCGAAAACGACTATGGGCATTCTTGAAACCCCCGTCTTTAGCGATCACTTCATATCCACCATAATTTTGGTGATCTTTTACATTCTCTTTCAAGTCTTACCCATCTTCGGGTTTTAATTTCTTTTTAAATTGGTTGAATTGTCGTGTAGTGAAGTGGCCTTTTGTAACAGCTTTAAAAGTTATTGAAGGTAATTGAAATACCCTGTTTCTTTCTTTCAACTCCATTAGGCTACGCAAATGTTGATAAAATGATCTGTGTAATATCACCATTTATCATATTACTTTTCACACCTGTACGTACCAATGGGGTATAGTATTCATCTCTATGAATAGTTTCAGTTTTGAGTTTAAGTTTCAGTTATAGTTTCATATTTCCCATTTACATTGCTTATACATTTTAAAATTAATGCTACAAACAATATAAATGGTATAAACAAGATAATTGGTACAAACAGGGATGAAATCTATTGTCAGGAAAAATAAAAGAAATTGAGTATCTGATATCTATACATTTGCATGCAGTATTAATTGAAAAGACTGTGATAGAATAAATATGAAATATTGAGAAGCCTAGGGAGAAAGCTACAGCTTGTGAGCTTTAGGCTCAATTTACCAGAGACAAAAAGAAAATGGCATGTTTATTGCATTACAATACAGTAATTTGATCTTTCCAGTAAATACTTAATCCAACCTGTTGTTCCGGGCGTTGTCGATACTGTAGTTGTTCCCGGTGTTGTTCCTGGAGTTGTGCCCGGAGTTGTGCCCGGTGTAGTACCTGGTGTTGTTTCTCGCGTTGATGGTGGTGGTGTTGTTGTTCCTGGTGTAGTTCCGGATGTACTTCCCGGAGTTGTGCCCGGTGTAGTACCTGGTGTTGTTTCTGGTGTTGTTTCTCGCGTTGATGGTGGTGGTGTTGTTGTTCCTGGAGTTGTTCCTCGTGTAGTTCCGGCTGTACTTCCCGGAGTTGTGCCCGGTGTAGTACCTGGTGTTGTTTCTGGTGTTGTACCTTGCGTTGCTGGTGTACTACAGGTTACTGTGTATCTGCGACCACAACAGAAGAATCTGACTTCATAATCACGGCAACGAGGTACCAAAGGCGTGTTTCTGCATCGGAGACCAGCACTCTTGTCGCATGTCACATCATCATCAGTCTCATTGGAGAAGATGTGTGTATCAACCGTTCGGCATTCCACGTCTTGAGGGAGAGAACAGTCCTGAGGGAAATCTGGGATGTGCTGAGCATCTTCCAGTAGCTCTACTTCATCTCCTTCTTCCGCAATTTCAAGACCAGCATTATGGTTGAACCATGGTGACCATATACAGTAATTAAACCACTTTTCGACGCATTCTGATGAACGAAGAATTGACAAACGTAGATTACTATTTATTAAAGAAATATAACATATTTCAATCAAAACAATTATAGCAAGGTCTGTAGACACTTTGACATCGAAAACGACTATGGGCATTCTTGAAACCCCCGTCTTTAGCGATCACTTCATATCCACCATAATTTTGGTGATCTTTTACATTCTCTTTCAAGTCTTACCCATCTTCGGGTTTTAATTTCTTTTTAAATCGGTTGAATTGTCGTGTAGTGAAGTGGCATTTTGTAACAGCTTTAAAAGTTATTGAAGGTAATTGAAATACCCTGTTTCTTTCTTTCAACTCCATTAGGCTACGCAAATGTTGATAAAATGATCTGTGTAATATCACCATTTATCATATTACTTTTCACACCTGTACGTACCAATGGGGTATAGTATTCATCTCTATGAATAGTTTCAGTTTTGAGTTTAAGTTTCAGTTATAGTTTCCTGTTTCCAATTTACATTGCTTATACAGTTTAAAATTAATGCTACAAACAATATAAATGGTATAAACAAGATAATTGGTACAAACAGGGATGAAATCTATTGTCAGGAAAAATAAAAGAAAGTGAGTATCTGATATCTATACATTTGCATGCAGTATTAATTGAAAATACTGTGATAGAATAAAAATGAAATATGGAGAAGCCTAGGGAGAGAGCTACAGCTTGTGAGCATTATGGTTGAACCATGGTGACCATATACAGTAAATAAACCACTTTTCGACGCATTCTGATGAACGAAGAATTGACAAACGTAGATTACTATTTATTAAACAAACATAACATATTTCAATCAAAACAATTATAGCAAGGTCTGTAGACACTTTGACATCGAAAACGACTATGGGCATTCTTGAAACCCCCGTCTTTAGCGATCACTTCATATCCACCATAATTTTGGTGATCTTTTACATTCTCTTTCAAGTCTTACCCATCTTCGGGTTTTAATTTCTTCTTAAATCGGTTGAATTGTCGTGTAGTGAAGTGGCCTTTTGTAACAGCTTTAAAAGTTATTGAAGGTAATTGAAATACCCTGTTTCTTTCTTTCAACTCCATTAGGCTACGCAAATGTTGATAAAATTATCTGTGTAATATCACCATTTATCATATTACTTTTCACACCTGTACGTACCAATGGGGTATAGTATTCATCTCTATGAATAGTTTCAGTTTTGAGTTTAAGTTTCAGTTATAGTTTCCTGTTTCCCATTTACATTGCTTATACAGTTTAAAATTAATGCTACAAACAATATAAATGGTATAAACAAGATAATTGGTACAAAAAGGGATGAAATCTATTGTCAGGAAAAATAAAAGAAATTGAGTATCTGATATCTATACATTTGCATGCAGTATTAATTGAAAAGACTGTGATAGAATAAATATGAAATATTGAGAAGCCTAGGGAGAAAGCTACAGCTTGTGAGCTTTAGGCTCAATTTACCAGAGACAAAAAGAAAATGGCATGTTTATTGCATTACAATACAGTAATTTGATCTTTCCAGTAAATACTTAATCCAACCTGTTGTTCCGGGCGTTGTCGATACTGTAGTTGTTCCCGGTGTTGTTCCTGGAGTTGTGCCCGGTGTAGTACCTGGTGTTGTTTCTCGCGTTGATGGTGGTGGTGTTGTTGTTCCTGGTGTAGTTCCGGGTGTACTTCCCGGAGTTGTGCCCGGTGTAGTACCTGGTGTTGTTTCTGGTGTTGTTTCTCGCGTTGATGGTGGTGGTGTTGTTGTTCCTAGAGTTGTTCCTCGTGTAGTTCCGGCTGTACTTCCCGGAGTTGTGCCCGGTGTAGTACCTGGTGTTGTTTCTGGTGTTGTACCTTGCGTTGCTGGTGTACTACAGGTTACTGTGTATCTGCGACCACAACAGAAGAATCTGACTTCATAATCACGGCAACGAGGTACCAAAGGCTTGTTTCTGCATCGGAGACCAGTACTCTTGTCGCATGTCACATCATCATCAGTCTCATTGGAGAAGATGTGTGTATCAGCCGTTCGGCATTCCACGTCTTGAGGGAAAGAACAGTCATCAGGGAAACCTGGGATGTGCTGAGCATCTTCCAGTAGCTCTACTTCATCTCCTTCTTCCGCAATTTCAAGACCAGCATTATGGTTGAACCATGGTGACCATATACAGTAATTAAACCACTTTTCGACGCATTCTGATGAACGAAGAATTGACAAACGTAGATTACTATTTATTAAAGAAATATAACATATTTCAATCAAAACAATTATAGCAAGGTCTGTAGACACTTTGACATCGAAAACGCCTATGGGCATTCTTGAAACCCCCGTCTTTAGCGATCACTTCATATCCACCATAATTTTGGTGATCTTTTACATTCTCTTTCAAGTCTTACCCATCTTCGGGTTTTAATTTCTTTTTAAATCGGTTGAATTGTCGTGTAGTGAAGTGGCATTTTGTAACAGCTTTAAAAGTTATTGAAGGTAATTGAAATACCCTGTTTCTTTCTTTCAACTCCATTAGGCTACGCAAATATTGATAAAATGATCTGTGTAATATCACCATTTATCATATTACTTTTCACACCTGTACGTACCAATGGGGTATAGTATTCATCTCTATGAATAGTTTCAGTTTTGAGTTTAAGTTTCAGTTATAGTTTCCTGTTTCCAATTTACATTGCTTATACAGTTTAAAATTAATGCTACAAACAATATAAATGGTATAAACAAGATAATTGGTACAAACAGGGATGAAATCTATTGTCAGGAAAAATAAAAGAAAGTGAGTATCTGATATCTATACATTTGCATGCAGTATTAATTGAAAAGACTGTGATAGAATAAAAATGAAATATGGAGAAGCCTAGGGAGAGAGCTACAGCTTGTGAGCATTATGGTTGAACCATGGTGACCATATACAGTAATTAAACCACTTTTCGACGCATTCTGATGAACGAAGAATTGACAAACGTAGATTACTATTAATTAAACAAATATAACATATTTCAATCAAAACAATTATAGCAAGGTCTGTAGACACTTTGACATCGAAAACGACTATGGGCATTCTTGAAACCCCCGTCTTTAGCGATCACTTCATATCCACCATAATTTTGGTGATCTTTAACATTCTCTTTCAAGTCTTACCCATCTTCGGGTTTTAATTTCTTTTTAAATCGGTTGAATTGTCGTGTAGTGAAGTGGCCTTTTGTAACAGCTTTAAAAGTTATTGAAGGTAATTGAAATACCCTGTTTCTTTCTTTCAACTCCATTAGGCTACGCAAATGTTGATAAAATTATCTGTGTAATATCACCATTTATCATATTACTTTTCACACCTGTACGTACCAATAGGGTATAGTATTCATCTCTATGAATAGTTTCAGTTTTGAGTTTAAGTTTCAGTTATAGTTTCCTGTTTCCCATTTACATTGCTTATACAGTTTAAAATTAATGCTACAAACAATATAAATGGTATAAACAAGATAATTGGTACAAACAGGCATGAAATCTATTGTCAGGAAAAATAAAAGAAAGTGAGTATCTGATATCTATACATTTGCATGCAGTATTAATTGAAAAGACTGTGATAGAATAAAAATGAAATATGGAGAAGCCTAGGGAGAAAGCTACAGCTTGCGAGCTTTAGGCTCAATTTACCAGAGACAAAAAGAAAATGGCATGTTTATTGCATTACAATACAGTAATTTGATCTTTCCAGTAAATACTTAATCCAACCTGTTGTCCCTGGCGTTGTCGATGCTGTAGTTGTTCCCGGTGTTGTTCCCGGTGTTGTTCCTGGAGTTGTGCCCGGAGTTGTGCCCGGTGTAGTACCTGGTGTTGTTTCTGGTGTTGTTTCTCGCGTTGATGGTGGTGGTGTTGTTGTTCCTGGAGTTGTTCCTGGAGTTGTTCCTGGAGTTGTTCCTGGAGTTGTTCCTGGTGTAGTTCCGGGTGTACTTCCCGGAGTTGTGCCCGGTGTAGTACCTGGTGTTGTTTCTGGTGGTGTTTCTCGCGTTGATGGTGGTGGTGTTGTTGTTCCTGGAGTTGTTCCTGGTGTAGTTCCGGGTGTACTTCCTGGAGTTGTGCCCGGTGTAGTACCTGGTGTTGTTTCTGGTGTTGTACCTTCCGTTGCTGATGTACTACAGGTCACTGTGTATCTGCGACCACAACAGAAGAACCTGACTTCATAATCACGGCAACGAGGTACCAAAGGCTTGTTTCTGCATCGGAGACCAGTACTCTTGTCGCATGTCACATCATCATCAGTCTCATTGGAGAAGATGTGTGTATCAGCCGTTCGACATTCCACGTCTTGAGGGAAAGAACAGTCATCAGGGAAACCTGGGATGTGCTGAGCATCTTCCAGTAGCTCTACTTCATCTCCTTCTTCCGCAATTTCAAGACCAGCATTATGGTTGAACCATGGTGACCATATACAGTAATTAAACCACTTTTCGGCGCATTCTGGTGAACGAATAATTGACAAACGTAGATTGCTATTTATTAAACAAATATAACATATTTCAATCAAAACAATTATTGCAAGGTCTCTAGATACTTTGACATCGAAAACGACTATGGGCATTCTTGAAACCCCGCCTTTAGCGATCACTTCATATCCACCATAATTTTGGTGATCTTTTACATTCTCTTTCAAGTCTTACCCATCTTCGGGTTTTAATTTCTTTTTAAATCGGTTGAATTGTCGTGTAGTGAAGTGGCCTTTTGTAACAGCTTTAAAAGTTATTGAAGGTAATTGAAATACCCTGTTTCTTTCTTTCAACTCCATTAGGCTACGCAAATGTTGATAAAATGATCTGTGTAATATCACCATTTATCATATTACTTTTCACACCTGTACGTACCAATAGGGTATAGTATTCATCTCTATGAATAGTTTCAGTTTTGAGTTTAAGTTTCAGTTATAGTTTCCTGTTTCCCATTTACATTGCTTATACATTTTAAAATTAATGCTACAAACAATATAAATGGTATAAACAAGATAAATGGTACAAACAGGCATGAAATCTATTGTCAGCAAAAATAAAAGAAGGTGAGTATCTGATATCTATACATTTGCATGCAGTATTAATTGAAAAGACTGAGATAGAATAAAAATGAAATATGGAGAAGCCTAGGGAGAAAGCTACGCTTGTGAGCTTTAGGATCAATTTACCCGAGACAAAAAGAAAATGGAATGTTTATTGCATTACAATACAGTAATTCGATCTTTCCAGTAAATATTTAATCCAACCTGTTGTCCCTGGCGTCGTCGATTCTGTAGTTGTTCCTGGTGTTGTTCCTGGAGTTGTTCCTGGTGTTGTTTCTTGCGTTGATGGTGGTGGTGTTGTTCCTGGAGTTGTTCCTGGTGTAGTTCCGGGTGTAGTTCCCGGAGTTGTGCCCGGGGTAGTACCTGGCGTTGTTTCTGGTGTTGTACCTTGTGTTGTTACTGGTGATTGTGTACTACAGGTTACTGTATATTTTCGACCACAACAGAAGAATCTGACTTCATAATCACGGCAACGAGGTGCGAAAGGCTTGTTTCTACATCGGAGACCACTACTCTTGTCGCATGTCACATCATCATCAGTCTCATTGGAGAAGATGTGTGTATCAGCCGTTCGACATTCCACGTCTTGAGGGAAAGAACAGTCATCAGGGAAACCTGGGATGTGCTGAGCATCTTCCAGTAGCTCTACTTCATCTCCTTCTTCCGCAATTTCAAGACCAGCATTATGGTTGAACCATGGTGACCATATACAGTAATTAAACCACTTTTCGACGCATTCTGGTGAACGAAGAAGTGACAAACGTACATTACTATTTATTAAACAAATATAACATATTTCAATCAAAACAATTATAGCAAGGTCTGTAGACGCTTTGACATCGAAAACGACTATGGGCATTCTTGAAACCCCCGCCTTTAGCGATCACTTCATATCCACCATAATTTTGGTGATCTTTTACATTCTCTTTCAAGTCTTACCCATCTTCGGGTTTTAATTTCTTTTTAAATCGGTTGAATTGTCGTGTAGTGAAGTGGCCTTTTGTAACAGCATTAAAAGTTATCGAATGTAATTGAAATACCCTGTTTCTTTCTTTCAACTCCATTAGGCTACGCAAATGTTGATAAAATGATCTGTGTAATATCACCATTTATCATATTACTTTTCACACCTGTACGTACCAATAGGGTATAGTATTCATCTCTATGAATAGTTTCAGTTTTGAGTTTAAGTTTCAGTTATAGTTTCATATTTCCCATTTACATTGCTTATACATTTTAAAATTAATGGTACAAACAATATAAATGGTATAAACAAGATAAATGGTACAAACAGGCATGAAATCTATTGTCAGCAAAAATAAAAGAAGGTGAGTATCTGATATCTATACATTTGCATGCAGTATTAATTGAAAAGACTGTGATAGAATAAAAATGAAATATGGAGAAGCCTAGGGAGAAAGCTACGCTTGTGAGCTTTAGGATCAATTTACCCGAGACAAAAAGAAAATGGAATGTTTATTGCATTACAATACAGTAATTCGATCTTTCCAGTAAATATTTAATCCAACCTGTTGTCCCTGGCGTCGTCGATTCTGTAGTTGTTCCTGGTGTTGTTCCTGGAGTTGTTCCTGGTGTAGTTCCGGGTGTAGTTCCCGGAGTTGTGCCCGGGGTAGTACCTGGCGTTGTTTCTGGTGTTGTACCTTGTGTTGTTACTGGTGATTGTGTACTACAGGTTACTGTATATTTTCGACCACAACAGAAGAATCTGACTTCATAATCACGGCAACGAGGTGCGAAAGGCTTGTTTCTACATCGGAGACCAGTACTCTTGTCGCATGTCACATCATCATCAGTCTCATTGGAGAAGATGTGTGTATCAGCCGTTCGACATTCCACGTCTTGAGGGAAAGAACAGTCATCAGGGAAACCTGGGATGTGCTGAGCATCTTCCAGTAGCTCTACTTCATCTCCTTCTTCCGCAATTTCAAGACCAGCATTATGGTTGAACCATGGTGACCATATACAGTAATTAAACCACTTTTCGACGCATTCTGGTGAACGAAGAAGTGACAAACGTACATTACTATTTATTAAACAAATATAACATATTTCAATCAAAACAATTATAGCAAGGTCTGTAGACGCTTTGACATCGAAAACGACTATGGGCATTCTTGAAACCCCCGCCTTTAGCGATCACTTCATATCCACCATAATTTTGGTGATCTTTTACATTCTCTTTCAAGTCTTACCCATCTTCGGGTTTTAATTTCTTTTTAAATCGGTTGAATTGTCGTGTAGTGAAGTGGCCTTTTGTAACAGCATTAAAAGTTATCGAATGTAATTGAAATACCCTGTTTCTTTCTTTCAACTCCATTAGGCTACGCAAATGTTGATAAAATGATCTGTGTAATATCACCATTTATCATATTACTTTTCACACCTGTACGTACCAATAGGGTATAGTATTCATCTCTATGAATAGTTTCAGTTTTGAGTTTAAGTTTCAGTTATAGTTTCATATTTCCCATTTACATTGCTTATACATTTTAAAATTAATGGTACAAACAATATAAATGGTATAAACAAGATAAATGGTACAAACAGGCATGAAATCTATTGTCAGCAAAAATAAAAGAAGGTGAGTATCTGATATCTATACATTTGCATGCAGTATTAATTGAAAAGACTGTGATAGAATAAAAATGAAATATGGAGAAGCCTAGGGAGAAAGCTACGCTTGTGAGCTTTAGGATCAATTTACCCGAGACAAAAAGAAAATGGAATGTTTATTGCATTACAATACAGTAATTCGATCTTTCCAGTAAATATTTAATCCAACCTGTTGTCCCTGGCGTCGTCGATTCTGTAGTTGTTCCTGGTGTTGTTCCTGGAGTTGTTCCTGGTGTTGTTTCTTGCGTTGATGGTGGTGGTGTTGTTGTTCCTGGAGTTGTTCCTGGTGTAGTTCCGGTGTAGTTCCCGGAGTTGTGCCCGGGGTAGTACCTGGCGTTGTTTCTGGTGTTGTACCTTGTGTTGTTACTGGTGATTGTGTACTACAGGTTACTGTATATTTTCGACCACAACAGAAGAATCTGACTTCATAATCACGGCAACGAGGTGCGAAAGGCTTGTTTCTACATCGGAGACCAGTACTCTTGTCGCATGTCACATCATCATCAGTCTCATTGGAGAAGATGTGTGTATCAGCCGTTCGACATTCCACGTCTTGAGGGAAAGAACAGTCATCAGGGAAACCTGGGATGTGCTGAGCATCTTCCAGTAGCTCTACTTCATCTCCTTCTTCCGCAATTTCAAGACCAGCATTATGGTTGAACCATGGTGACCATATACAGTAATTAAACCACTTTTCGACGCATTCTGGTGAACGAAGAAGTGACAAACGTACATTACTATTTATTAAACAAATATAACATATTTCAATCAAAACAATTATAGCAAGGTCTGTAGACGCTTTGACATCGAAAACGACTATGGGCATTCTTGAAACCCCCGCCTTTAGCGATCACTTCATATCCACCATAATTTTGGTGATCTTTTACATTCTCTTTCAAGTCTTACCCATCTTCGGGTTTTAATTTCTTTTTAAATCGGTTGAATTGTCGTGTAGTGAAGTGGCCTTTTGTAACAGCATTAAAAGTTATCGAATGTAATTGAAATACCCTGTTTCTTTCTTTCAACTCCATTAGGCTACGCAAATGTTGATAAAATGATCTGTGTAATATCACCATTTATCATATTACTTTTCACACCTGTACGTACCAATAGGGTATAGTATTCATCTCTATGAATAGTTTCAGTTTTGAGTTTAAGTTTCAGTTATAGTTTCATATTTCCCATTTACATTGCTTATACATTTTAAAATTAATGGTACAAACAATATAAATGGTATAAACAAGATAAATGGTACAAACAGGCATGAAATCTATTGTCAGCAAAAATAAAAGAAGGTGAGTATCTGATATCTATACATTTGCATGCAGTATTAATTGAAAAGACTGTGATAGAATAAAAATGAAATATGGAGAAGCCTAGGGAGAAAGCTACGCTTGTGAGCTTTAGGATCAATTTACCCGAGACAAAAAGAAAATGGAATGTTTATTGCATTACAATACAGTAATTCGATCTTTCCAGTAAATATTTAATCCAACCTGTTGTCCCTGGCGTCGTCGATTCTGTAGTTGTTCCTGGTGTTGTTCCTGGAGTTGTTCCTGGTGTTGTTTCTTGCGTTGATGGTGGTGGTGTTGTTGTTCCTGGAGTTGTTCCTGGTGTAGTTCCGGGTGTAGTTCCCGAGTTGTGCCCGGGGTAGTACCTGGCGTTGTTTCTGGTGTTGTACCTTGTGTTGTTACTGGTGATTGTGTACTACAGGTTACTGTATATTTTCGACCACAACAGAAGAATCTGACTTCATAATCACGGCAACGAGGTGCGAAAGGCTTGTTTCTACATCGGAGACCAGTACTCTTGTCGCATGTCACATCATCATCAGTCTCATTGGAGAAGATGTGTGTATCAGCCGTTCGACATTCCACGTCTTGAGGGAAAGAACAGTCATCAGGGAAACCTGGGATGTGCTGAGCATCTTCCAGTAGCTCTACTTCATCTCCTTCTTCCGCAATTTCAAGACCAGCATTATGGTTGAACCATGGTGACCATATACAGTAATTAAACCACTTTTCGACGCATTCTGGTGAACGAAGAAGTGACAAACGTACATTACTATTTATTAAACAAATATAACATATTTCAATCAAAACAATTATAGCAAGGTCTGTAGACGCTTTGACATCGAAAACGACTATGGGCATTCTTGAAACCCCCGCCTTTAGCGATCACTTCATATCCACCATAATTTTGGTGATCTTTTACATTCTCTTTCAAGTCTTACCCATCTTCGGGTTTTAATTTCTTTTTAAATCGGTTGAATTGTCGTGTAGTGAAGTGGCCTTTTGTAACAGCATTAAAAGTTATCGAATGTAATTGAAATACCCTGTTTCTTTCTTTCAACTCCATTAGGCTACGCAAATGTTGATAAAATGATCTGTGTAATATCACCATTTATCATATTACTTTTCACACCTGTACGTACCAATAGGGTATAGTATTCATCTCTATGAATAGTTTCAGTTTTGAGTTTAAGTTTCAGTTATAGTTTCATATTTCCCATTTACATTGCTTATACATTTTAAAATTAATGGTACAAACAATATAAATGGTATAAACAAGATAAATGGTACAAACAGGCATGAAATCTATTGTCAGCAAAAAATAAAAGAAGGTGAGTATCTGATATCTATACATTTGCATGCAGTATTAATTGAAAAGACTGTGATAGAATAAAAATGAAATATGGAGAAGCCTAGGGAGAAAGCTACGCTTGTGAGCTTTAGGATCAATTTACCCGAGACAAAAAGAAAATGGAATGTTTATTGCATTACAATACAGTAATTCGATCTTTCCAGTAAATATTTAATCCAACCTGTTGTCCCTGGCGTCGTCGATTCTGTAGTTGTTCCTGGTGTTGTTCCTGGAGTTGTTCCTGGTGTTGTTTCTTGCGTTGATGGTGGTGGTGTTGTTGTTCCTGGAGTTGTTCCTGGTGTAGTTCCGGGTGTAGTTCCCGGAGTTGTGCCCGGGGTAGTACCTGGCGTTGTTTCTGGTGTTGTACCTTGTGTTGTTACTGGTGATTGTGTACTACAGGTTACTGTATATTTTCGACCACAACAGAAGAATCTGACTTCATAATCACGGCAACGAGGTGCGAAAGGCTTGTTTCTACATCGGAGACCAGTACTCTTGTCGCATGTCACATCATCATCAGTCTCATTGGAGAAGATGTGTGTATCAGCCGTTCGACATTCCACGTCTTGAGGGAAAGAACAGTCATCAGGGAAACCTGGGATGTGCTGAGCATCTTCCAGTAGCTCTACTTCATCTCCTTCTTCCGCAATTTCAAGACCAGCATTATGGTTGAACCATGGTGACCATATACAGTAATTAAACCACTTTTCGACGCATTCTGGTGAACGAAGAAGTGACAAACGTACATTACTATTTATTAAACAAATATAACATATTTCAATCAAAACAATTATAGCAAGGTCTGTAGACGCTTTGACATCGAAAACGACTATGGGCATTCTTGAAACCCCCGCCTTTAGCGATCACTTCATATCCACCATAATTTTGGTGATCTTTTACATTCTCTTTCAAGTCTTACCCATCTTCGGGTTTTAATTTCTTTTTAAATCGGTTGAATTGTCGTGTAGTGAAGTGGCCTTTTGTAACAGCATTAAAAGTTATCGAATGTAATTGAAATACCCTGTTTCTTTCTTTCAACTCCATTAGGCTACGCAAATGTTGATAAAATGATCTGTGTAATATCACCATTTATCATATTACTTTTCACACCTGTACGTACCAATAGGGTATAGTATTCATCTCTATGAATAGTTTCAGTTTTGAGTTTAAGTTTCAGTTATAGTTTCATATTTCCCATTTACATTGCTTATACATTTTAAAATTAATGGTACAAACAATATAAATGGTATAAACAAGATAAATGGTACAAACAGGCATGAAATCTATTGTCAGCAAAAAATAAAAGAAGGTGAGTATCTGATATCTATACATTTGCATGCAGTATTAATTGAAAAGACTGTGATAGAATAAAAATGAAATATGGAGAAGCCTAGGGAGAAAGCTACGCTTGTGAGCTTTAGGATCAATTTACCCGAGACAAAAAGAAAATGGAATGTTTATTGCATTACAATACAGTAATTCGATCTTTCCAGTAAATATTAATCCAACCTGTTGTCCCTGGCGTCGTCGATTCTGTAGTTGTTCCTGGTGTTGTTCCTGAGTTGTTCCTGGTGTTGTTTCTTGCGTTGATGGTGGTGTGTTGTTGTTCCTGGAGTTGTTCCTGGTGTAGTTCCGGTGTAGTTCCCGGAGTTGTGCCCGGGGTAGTACCTGGCGTTGTTTCTGGTGTTGTACCTTGTGTTGTTACTGGTGATTGTGTACTACAGGTTACTGTATATTTTCGACCACAACAGAAGAATCTGACTTCATAATCACGGCAACGAGGTGCGAAAGGCTTGTTTCTACATCGGAGACCAGTACTCTTGTCGCATGTCACATCATCATCAGTCTCATTGGAGAAGATGTGTGTATCAGCCGTTCGACATTCCACGTCTTGAGGGAAAGAACAGTCATCAGGGAAACTGGGATGTGCTGAGCATCTTCCAGTAGCTCTACTTCATCTCCTTCTTCCGCAATTTCAAGACCAGCATTATGGTTGAACCATGGTGACCATATACAGTAATTAAACCACTTTTCGACGCATTCTGGTGAACGAAGAAGTGACAAACGTACATTACTATTTATTAAACAAATATAACATATTTCAATCAAAACAATTATAGCAAGGTCTGTAGACGCTTTGACATCGAAAACGACTATGGGCATTCTTGAAACCCCCGCCTTTAGCGATCACTTCATATCCACCATAATTTTGGTGATCTTTTACATTCTCTTTCAAGTCTTACCCATCTTCGGGTTTTAATTTCTTTTTAAATCGGTTGAATTGTCGTGTAGTGAAGTGGCCTTTTGTAACAGCATTAAAAGTTATCGAATGTAATTGAAATACCCTGTTTCTTTCTTTCAACTCCATTAGGCTACGCAAATGTTGATAAAATGATCTGTGTAATATCACCATTTATCATATTACTTTTCACACCTGTACGTACCAATAGGGTATAGTATTCATCTCTATGAATAGTTTCAGTTTTGAGTTTAAGTTTCAGTTATAGTTTCATATTTCCCATTTACATTGCTTATACATTTTAAAATTAATGGTACAAACAATATAAATGGTATAAACAAGATAAATGGTACAAACAGGCATGAAATCTATTGTCAGCAAAAAATAAAAGAAGGTGAGTATCTGATATCTATACATTTGCATGCAGTATTAATTGAAAAGACTGTGATAGAATAAAAATGAAATATGGAGAAGCCTAGGGAGAAAGCTACGCTTGTGAGCTTTAGGATCAATTTACCCGAGACAAAAAGAAAATGGAATGTTTATTGCATTACAATACAGTAATTCGATCTTTCCAGTAAATATTTAATCCAACCTGTTGTCCCTGGCGTCGTCGATTCTGTAGTTGTTCCTGGTGTTGTTCCTGGAGTTGTTCCTGGTGTTGTTTCTTGCGTTGATGGTGGTGGTGTTGTTGTTCCTGGAGTTGTTCCTGGTGTAGTTCCGGGTGTAGTTCCCGGAGTTGTGCCCGGGGTAGTACCTGGCGTTGTTTCTGGTGTTGTACCTTGTGTTGTTACTGGTGATTGTGTACTACAGGTTACTGTATATTTTCGACCACAACAGAAGAATCTGACTTCATAATCACGGCAACGAGGTGCGAAAGGCTTGTTTCTACATCGGAGACCAGTACTCTTGTCGCATGTCACATCATCATCAGTCTCATTGGAGAAGATGTGTGTATCAGCCGTTCGACATTCCACGTCTTGAGGGAAAGAACAGTCATCAGGGAAACCTGGGATGTGCTGAGCATCTTCCAGTAGCTCTACTTCATCTCCTTCTTCCGCAATTTCAAGACCAGCATTATGGTTGAACCATGGTGACCATATACAGTAATTAAACCACTTTTCGACGCATTCTGGTGAACGAAGAAGTGACAAACGTACATTACTATTTATTAAACAAATATAACATATTTCAATCAAAACAATTATAGCAAGGTCTGTAGACACTTTGACATCGAAAACGACTATGGGCATTCTTGAAACCCCCGCCTTTAGCGATCACTTCATATCCACCATAATTTTGGTGATCTTTTACATTCTCTTTCAAGTCTTACCCATCTTCGGGTTTTAATTTCTTTTTAAATCGGTTGAATTGTCGTGTAGTGAAGTGGCCTTTTGTAACAGCTTTAAAAGTTATTGAAGTAATTGAAATACCCTGTTTCTTTCTTTCAACTCCATTAGGCTACGCAAATGTTGATAAAATGATCTGTGTAATATCACCATTTATCATATTACTTTTCACACCTGTACGTACCAATAGGGTATAGTATTCATCTCTATGAATAGTTTCAGTTTTGAGTTTAAGTTTCAGTTATAGTTTCATATTTCCCATTTACATTGCTTATACATTTTAAAATTAATGGTACAAACAATATAAATGGTATAAACAAGATAAATGGTACAAACAGGCATGAAATCTATTGTCAGCAAAAATAAAAGAAGGTGAGTATCTGATATCTATACATTTGCATGCAGTATTAATTGAAAAGACTGTGATAGAATAAAAAAGAAAAATGGAGAAGCCTAGGGAGAAAGCTACGCTTGTGAGCTTTAGGATCAATTTACCCGAGACAAAAAGAAAATGGAATGTTTATTGCATTACAATACAGTAATTCGATCTTTCCAGTAAATATTTAATCCAACCTGTTGTCCCTGGCGTCGTCGATTCTGTAGTTGTTCCTGGTGTTGTTCCTGGAGTTGTTCCTGGTGTTGTTTCTTGCGTTGATGGTGGTGGTGTTGTTCCTGGAGTTGTTCCTGGTGTAGTTCCCGGTGTAGTTCCCGGAGTTGTGCCCGGGGTAGTACCTGGCGTTGTTTCTGGTGTTGTACCTTGTGTTGTTACTGGTGATTGTGTACTACAGGTTACTGTATATTTTCGACCACAACAGAAGAATCTGACTTCATAATCACGGCAACGAGGTGCGAAAGGCTTGTTTCTACATCGGAGACCAGTACTCTTGTCGCATGTCACATCATCATCAGTCTCATTGGAGAAGATGTGTGTATCAGCCGTTCGACATTCCACGTCTTGAGGGAAAGAACAGTCATCAGGGAAACCTGGGATGTGCTGAGCATCTTCCAGTAGCTCTACTTCATCTCCTTCTTCCGCAATTTCAAGACCAGCATTATGGTTGAACCATGGTGACCATATACAGTAATTAAACCACTTTTCGACGCATTCTGGTGAACGAAGAAGTGACAAACGTACATTACTATTTATTAAACAAATATAACATATTTCAATCAAAACAATTATAGCAAGGTCTGTAGACACTTTGACATCGAAAACGACTATGGGCATTCTTGAAACCCCCGCCTTTATCGATCACTTCATATCCACCATAATTTTGGTGATCTTTTACATTCTCTTTCAAGTCTTACCCATCTTCGGGTTTTAATTTCTTTTTAAATCGGTTGAATTGTCGTGTAGTGAAGTGGCCTTTTGTAACAGCTTTAAAAGTTATCGAATGTAATTGAAATACCCTGCTTCTTTCTTTCAACTCCATTAGCCTACGCAAATGTTGATTGAAATATGATCTGTGTAATATCACCATTTATCATATTACTTTTCACACCTGTACGTACCAATAGGGTATAGTATTCATCTCTATGAATAGTTTCAGTTTTGAGTTTAAGTTTCAGTTATAGTTTCATATTTCCCATTTACATTGCTTATACAGTATAAAATTAATGGTACAAACAATATAAATGGTATAAACAAGATAAATGGTACAAACAGGCATGAAATCTATTGTCAGGAAAAATAAAAGAAAGTGAGTATCTGATATCTATACATTTGCATGCAGTATTAATTGAAAAGACTGTGATAGAATAAAAATGAAATATGGAGAAGCCTAGGGAGAAAGCTACAGCTTGTGAGCTTTAGGCTCAATTTACCAGAGACAAAAAGAAAATGGCATGTTTATTGCATTACAATACAGTAATTTGATCTTTCCAGTAAATACTTAATCCAACCTGTTGTCCCTGGCGTTGTCGATGCTGTAGTTGTTCCCGGTGTTGTTCCTGGTGTTGTTCCTGGAGTTGTGCCCGGAGTTGTGCCCGGTGTAGTAGCTGGTGTTGTTGTTCCTGGAGTTGTCCCTGGTGTAGTTCCGGGTGTACTTCCCGGAGTTGTGCCCGGTGTAGTACCTGGTGTTGTTTCTGGTGTTGTACCTTGCGTTGCTGGTGTACTACAGGTTACTGTGTATTTTCGACCACAACAGAAGAATCTGACTTCATAATCACGGCAACGAGGTACCAAAGGCTTGTTTCTACATCGGAGACCAGTACTCTTGTCGCATGTCACATCATCATCAGTCTCATTGGAGAAGATGTGTGTATCAGCCGTTCGACATTCCACGTCTTGAGGGAAAGAACAGTCATCAGGGAAACCTGGGATGTGCTGAGCATCTTCCAGTAGCTCTACTTCATCTCCTTCTTCCGCAATTTCAAGACCGGCATTGTGGTTGAACCAGGGTGACCATATGCAATAATTATACCATTTCTCAACGCATTCTGAGGAAAGTAAGAATACAAATTGTCACTCTTATTTATCCCTTGATAAAATTACTTCAGATAACATTGGGAATGCATCATTTCACCTTCACCATGAGTCAACTTCCATATATTACAATGTGATATTTAAAAAACCCAACAAAATATGTAATATAGATTACCCTTTCCTGACGG
This sequence comes from Heliocidaris erythrogramma, assembly GCA_025617745.1. Classification (NCBI taxonomy): domain Eukaryota; kingdom Metazoa; phylum Echinodermata; class Echinoidea; order Camarodonta; family Echinometridae; genus Heliocidaris; species Heliocidaris erythrogramma. Next base: position 15,702,495 of record CM046856.1, read on the forward strand.
CCATAAAATTCGGTCTAACGAAATGAAATAAATAAGTTAATATGGAAAATAATATTTCCTGCACTGAATATTTAAATAATCTTGAAATCACTACACATTGCAAAGTATCTTATATCAGATTCTTTCAAGTCACATTCCTAGGGAAGTATTTGTAGTAGACAGAAGAGCATTGAAGGCAAAATTCTCAGCAGGGAAATCAGATTTTTTTTTTCTTCTCTCCAATGACGGCATATTCTAATATGTTGTGCTTTATGCGCAGTAGGGAATGCCAATACTGGTCCTATACCACTGTGAATAAAGCAGTCCGATGCATTTGAATAAAAATGATGACATAACAATATACTCCATATTATCTCAACTAACCTGTGGTAGTTCCGGTTGTGGTTCCTGGTCCTTGCGTTGTTGGCGCTGTCGTGGTTCTTAGTGTTGTTTCTGTTGTTGTTTCCGGGGGCCACGCTAATGGTGATAAAATGGGACACAACTTATTATGTTCTTATAATTTTCTATGCTGTTTACCCAATGAGGACACGACGGTTCGAAAATATTGGAGCGTTTTCTAATTGAAATGTTTTGTGATTAGTATAGACTGTGTTCAAAGCATTCATGAGGTCCTGTGTAGTGTAATGAATCACCAGTATATATACTTTGATTGCGTGAATGACTGTTAGAAATTTAGGGACAAAATGACAGGAGTATACGTGAGACAAAGAAGTGAAAAATATTACTTTGTCATAACCAGCCCATATTTTAGATAACGAGTAATCCCGGCTTTTTACCCCTACATATGGAAAAAGGGAAATATGGTTTCCGATGTGTGATAACTCCAATGTTAAACAAGTGGCACGATATTTATAAGCTTTCCAACAAAGTTTGCTGGGGGGGTTTTGTCATGAATTTGAAATTAAGAACTTGATGTGAAGATACATGGCCTGTGGAAACAGCACTGACATATATTACGGTAAGAATGGATATATTTTCAAAAGCACAGAATCTGAAATAATAAATCATTCCAGTATTACTGTCAGCATATGGTGTTGTTTCTCGCGTTGATGGTGGTGGTGTTGTTGTTTCTGGAGTTGTTGCTGGTGTAGTTCCGGTGTAGTTCCCGGAGTTGTGCCCGGTGTAGTACCTGGTGTTGTTTCTGATGTTGTACCTTGCGTTGTTACTGGTGACGGTGTACTACAGGTTACTGTATATTTTCGACCACAACAGAAGAATCTGACTTCATAGTCACGGCAACGAGGTGCAAAAGGCTTGTTTCTACATCGGAGACCACTACTCTTGTCGCATGTCACATCATCATCAGTCTCATTGGAGAAGATGTGTGTATCAGCCGTTCGACATTCCACGTCTTGAGGGAAAGAACAGTCATCAGGGAAACCTGGGATGTGCTGAGCATCTTCCAGTAGCTCTACTTCATCTCCTTCTTCCGCAATTTCAAGACCGGCATTGTGGTTGAACCAGGGTGACCATATGCAATAATTATACCATTTCTCAACGCATTCTGAGGAAAGTAAGAATACAAATTGTCACTCTTATTTATCCCTTGATAAAATTACTTCAGATAACATTGGGAATGCATCATTTCACCTTCACCATGAGTCAACTTCCATATATTACAATGTGATATTTAAAAAACCCAACAAAATATGTAATATAGATTACCCTTTCCTGACGGCCATAAAATTCGGTCTAACGAAATGAAATAAATAAGTTAATATGGAAAATAATATTTCCTGCACTGAATATTTAAATAATCTTGAAATCACTACACATTGCAAAGTATCTTATATCAGATTCTTTCAAGTCACATTCCTAGGGAAGTATTTGTAGTAGACAGAAGAGCATTGAAGGCAAAATTCTCAGCAGGGAAATCAGATTTTTTTTTTCTCTCCAATGACGGCATATTCTAATATGTTGTGCTTTATGCGCAGTAGGGAATGCCAATACTGGTCCTATACCACTGTGAATAAAGCAGTCCGATGCATTTGAATAAAAATGATGACATAACAATATACTCCATATTATCTCAACTAACCTGTGGTAGTTCCGGTTGTGGTTCCTGGTCCTTGCGTTGTTGGCGCTGTCGTGGTTCTTAGTGTTGTTTCTGTTGTTGTTTCCGGGGGCCACGCTAATGGTGATAAAATGGGACACAACTTATTATGTTCTTATAATTTTCTATGCTGTTTACCCAATGAGGACACGACGGTTCGAAAATATTGGAGCGTTTTCTAATTGAAATGTTTTGTGATTAGTATAGACTGTGTTCAAAGCATTCATGAGGTCCTGTGTAGTGTAATGAATCACCAGTATATATACTTTGATTGCGTGAATGACTGTTAGAAATTTAGGGACAAAATGACAGGAGTATACGTGAGACAAAGAAGTGAAAAATATTACTTTGTCATAACCAGCCCATATTTTAGATAACGAGTAATCCCGGCTTTTTACCCCTACATATGGAAAAGGGAAATATGGTTTCCGATGTGTGATAACTCCAATGTTAAACAAGTGGCACGATATTTATAAGCTTTCCAACAAAGTTTGCTGGGGGGGTTTTGTCATGAATTTGAAATTAAGAACTTGATGTGAAGATACATGGCCTGTGGAAACAGCACTGACATATATTACGGTAAGAATGGATATATTTTCAAAAGCACAGAATCTGAAATAATAAATCATTCCAGTATTACTGTCAGCATATGGTGTTGTTTCTCGCGTTGGTGGTGGTGGTGTTGTTGTTTCTGGAGTTGTTGCTGGTGTAGTTCCGGTGTAGTTCCCGGAGTTGTGCCCGGTGTAGTACCTGGTGTTGTTTCTGATGTTGTACCTTGCGTTGTTACTGGTGACGGTGTACTACAGGTTACTGTATATTTTCGACCACAACAGAAGAATCTGACTTCATAGTCACGGCAACGAGGTGCAAAAGGCTTGTTTCTACATCGGAGACCACTACTCTTGTCGCATGTCACATCATCATCAGTCTCATTGGAGAAGATGTGTGTATCAGCCGTTCGACATTCCACGTCTTGAGGGAAAGAACAGTCATCAGGGAAACCTGGGATGTGCTGAGCATCTTCCAGTAGCTCTACTTCATCTCCTTCTTCCGCAATTTCAAGACCGGCATTGTGGTTGAACCAGGGTGACCATATGCAATAATTATACCATTTCTCAACGCATTCTGAGGAAAGTAAGAATACAAATTGTCACTCTTATTTATCCCTTGATAAAATTACTTCAGATAACATTGGGAATGCATCATTTCACCTTCACCATGAGTCAACTTCCATATATTACAATGTGATATTTAAAAAACCCAACAAAATATGTAATATAGATTACCCTTTCCTGACGGCCATAAAATTCGGTCTAACGAAATGAAATAAATAAGTTAATATGGAAAATAATATTTCCTGCACTGAATATTTAAATAATCTTGAAATCACTACACATTGCAAAGTATCTTATATCAGATTCTTTCAAGTCACATTCCTAGGGAAGTATTTGTAGTAGACAGAAGAGCATTGAAGGCAAAATTCTCAGCAGGGAAATCAGATTTTTTTTTTCTCTCCAATGACGGCATATTCTAATATGTTGTGCTTTATGCGCAGTAGGGAATGCCAATACTGGTCCTATACCACTGTGAATAAAGCAGTCCGATGCATTTGAATAAAAATGATGACATAACAATATACTCCATATTATCTCAACTAACCTGTGGTAGTTCCGGTTGTGGTTCCTGGTCCTTGCGTTGTTGGCGCTGTCGTGGTTCTTAGTGTTGTTTCTGTTGTTGTTTCCGGGGGCCACGCTAATGGTGATAAAATGGGACACAACTTATTATGTTCTTATAATTTTCTATGCTGTTTACCCAATGAGGACACGACGGTTCGAAAATATTGGAGCGTTTTCTAATTGAAATGTTTTGTGATTAGTATAGACTGTGTTCAAAGCATTCATGAGGTCCTGTGTAGTGTAATGAATCACCAGTATATATACTTTGATTGCGTGAATGACTGTTAGAAATTTAGGGACAAAATGACAGGAGTATACGTGAGACAAAGAAGTGAAAAATATTACTTTGTCATAACCAGCCCATATTTTAGATAACGAGTAATCCCGGCTTTTTACCCCTACATATGGAAAAAGGGAAATATGGTTTCCGATGTGTGATAACTCCAATGTTAAACAAGTGGCACGATATTTATAAGCTTTCCAACAAAGTTTGCTGGGGGGGTTTTTGTCATGAATTTGAAATTAAGAACTTGATGTGAAGATACATGGCCTGTGGAAACAGCACTGACATATATTACGGTAAGAATGGATATATTTTCAAAAGCACAGAATCTGAAATAATAAATCATTCCAGTATTACTGTCAGCATATGGTGTTGTTTCTCGCGTTGATGGTGGTGGTGTTGTTGTTTCTGGAGTTGTTGCTGGTGTAGTTCCGGGTGTAGTTCCCGGAGTTGTGCCCGGTGTAGTACCTGGTGTTGTTTCTGATGTTGTACCTTGCGTTGTTACTGGTGACGGTGTACTACAGGTTACTGTATATTTTCGACCACAACAGAAGAATCTGACTTCATAGTCACGGCAACGAGGTGCAAAAGGCTTGTTTCTACATCGGAGACCACTACTCTTGTCGCATGTCACATCATCATCAGTCTCATTGGAGAAGATGTGTGTATCAGCCGTTCGACATTCCACGTCTTGAGGGAAAGAACAGTCATCAGGGAAACCTGGGATGTGCTGAGCATCTTCCAGTAGCTCTACTTCATCTCCTTCTTCCGCAATTTCAAGACCGGCATTGTGGTTGAACCAGGGTGACCATATGCAATAATTATACCATTTCTCAACGCATTCTGAGGAAAGTAAGAATACAAATTGTCACTCTTATTTATCCCTTGATAAAATTACTTCAGATAACATTGGGAATGCATCATTTCACCTTCACCATGAGTCAACTTCCATATATTACAATGTGATATTTAAAAAACCCAACAAAATATGTAATATAGATTACCCTTTCCTGACGGCCATAAAATTCGGTCTAACGAAATGAAATAAATAAGTTAATATGGAAAATAATATTTCCTGCACTGAATATTTAAATAATCTTGAAATCACTACACATTGCAAAGTATCTTATATCAGATTCTTTCAAGTCACATTCCTAGGGAAGTATTTGTAGTAGACAGAAGAGCATTGAAGGCAAAATTCTCAGCAGGGAAATCAGATTTTTTTTTTCTCTCCAATGACGGCATATTCTAATATGTTGTGCTTTATGCGCAGTAGGGAATGCCAATACTGGTCCTATACCACTGTGAATAAAGCAGTCCGATGCATTTGAATAAAAATGATGACATAACAATATACTCCATATTATCTCAACTAACCTGTGGTAGTTCCGGTTGTGGTTCCTGGTCCTTGCGTTGTTGGCGCTGTCGTGGTTCTTAGTGTTGTTTCTGTTGTTGTTTCCGGGGCCACGCTAATGGTGATAAAATGGGACACAACTTATTATGTTCTTATAATTTTCTATGCTGTTTACCCAATGAGGACACGACGGTTCGAAAATATTGGAGCGTTTTCTAATTGAAATGTTTTGTGATTAGTATAGACTGTGTTCAAAGCATTCATGAGGTCCTGTGTAGTGTAATGAATCACCAGTATATATACTTTGATTGCGTGAATGACTGTTAGAAATTTAGGGACAAAATGACAGGAGTATACGTGAGACAAAGAAGTGAAAAATATTACTTTGTCATAACCAGCCCATATTTTAGATAACGAGTAATCCCGGCTTTTTACCCCTACATATGGAAAAAGGGAAATATGGTTTCCGATGTGTGATAACTCCAATGTTAAACAAGTGGCACGATATTTATAAGCTTTCCAACAAAGTTTGCTGGGGGGGTTTTTGTCATGAATTTGAAATTAAGAACTTGATGTGAAGATACATGGCCTGTGGAAACAGCACTGACATATATTACGGTAAGAATGGATATATTTTCAAAAGCACAGAATCTGAAATAATAAATCATTCCAGTATTACTGTCAGCATATGGTGTTGTTTCTCGCGTTGGTGGTGGTGGTGTTGTTGTTTCTGGAGTTGTTGCTGGTGTAGTTCCGGGTGTAGTTCCCGGAGTTGTGCCCGGTGTAGTACCTGGTGTTGTTTCTGATGTTGTACCTTGCGTTGTTACTGGTGACGGTGTACTACAGGTTACTGTATATTTTCGACCACAACAGAAGAATCTGACTTCATAGTCACGACAACGAGGTGCAAAAGGCTTGTTTCTACATCGGAGACCACTACTCTTGTCGCATGTCACATCATCATCAGTCTCATTGGAGAAGATGTGTGTATCAGCCGTTCGACATTCCACGTCTTGAGGGAAAGAACAGTCATCAGGGAAACCTGGGATGTGCTGAGCATCTTCCAGTAGCTCTACTTCATCTCCTTCTTCCGCAATTTCAAGACCGGCATTGTGGTTGAACCAGGGTGACCATATGCAATAATTATACCATTTCTCAACGCATTCTGAGGAAAGTAAGAATACAAATTGTCACTCTTATTTATCCCTTGATAAAATTACTTCAGATAACATTGGGAATGCATCATTTCACCTTCACCATGAGTCAACTTCCATATATTACAATGTGATATTTAAAAAACCCAACAAAATATGTAATATAGATTACCCTTTCCTGACGGCCATAAAATTCGGTCTAACGAAATGAAATAAATAAGTTAATATGGAAAATAATATTTCCTGCACTGAATATTTAAATAATCTTGAAATCACTACACATTGCAAAGTATCTTATATCAGATTCTTTCAAGTCACATTCCTAGGGAAGTATTTGTAGTAGACAGAAGAGCATTGAAGGCAAAATTCTCAGCAGGGAAATCAGATTTTTTTTTTCTCTCCAATGACGGCATATTCTAATATGTTGTGCTTTATGCGCAGTAGGGAATGCCAATACTGGTCCTATACCACTGTGAATAAAGCAGTCCGATGCATTTGAATAAAAATGATGACATAACAATATACTCCATATTATCTCAACTAACCTGTGGTAGTTCCGGTTGTGGTTCCTGGTCCTTGCGTTGTTGGCGCTGTCGTGGTTCTTAGTGTTGTTTCTGTTGTTGTTTCCGGGGCCACGCTAATGGTGATAAAATGGGACACAACTTATTATGTTCTTATAATTTTCTATGCTGTTTACCCAATGAGGACACGACGGTTCGAAAATATTGGAGCGTTTTCTAATTGAAATGTTTTGTGATTAGTATAGACTGTGTTCAAAGCATTCATGAGGTCCTGTGTAGTGTAATGAATCACCAGTATATATACTTTGATTGCGTGAATGACTGTTAGAAATTTAGGGACAAAATGACAGGAGTATACGTGAGACAAAGAAGTGAAAAATATTACTTTGTCATAACCAGCCCATATTTTAGATAACGAGTAATCCCGGCTTTTTACCCCTACATATGGAAAAAGGGAAATATGGTTTCCGATGTGTGATAACTTCAATGTTAAACAAGTGGCACGATATTTATAAGCTTTCCAACAAAGTTTGCTGGGGGTTTTTTGTCATGAATTTGAAATTAAGAACTTGATGTGAAGATACATGGCCTGTGGAAACAGCACTGACATATATTACGGTAAGAATGGATATATTTTCAAAAGCACAGAATCTGAAATAATAAATCATTCCAGTATTACTGTCAGCATATGGTGTTGTTTCTCGCGTTGGTGGTGGTGGTGTTGTTGTTCCTGGAGTTGTTGCTGGTGTAGTTCCGGGTGTAGTTCCCGGAGTTGTGCCCGGTGTAGTACCTGGTGTTGTTTCTGATGTTGTACCTTGCGTTGTTACTGGTGACGGTGTACTACAGGTTACTGTATATTTTCGACCACAACAGAAGAATCTGACTTCATAGTCACGACAACGAGGTGCAAAAGGCTTGTTTCTACATCGGAGACCACTACTCTTGTCGCATGTCACATCATCATCAGTCTCATTGGAGAAGATGTGTGTATCAGCCGTTCGACATTCCACGTCTTGAGGGAAAGAACAGTCATCAGGGAAACCTGGGATGTGCTGAGCATCTTCCAGTAGCTCTACTTCATCTCCTTCTTCCGCAATTTCAAGACCGGCATTGTGGTTGAACCAGGGTGACCATATGCAATAATTATACCATTTCTCAACGCATTCTGAGGAAAGTAAGAATACAAATTGTCACTCTTATTTATCCCTTGATAAAATTACTTCAGATAACATTGGGAATGCATCATTTCACCTTCACCATGAGTCAACTTCCATATATTACAATGTGATATTTAAAAAACCCAACAAAATATGTAATATAGATTACCCTTTCCTGACGGCCATAAAATTCGGTCTAACGAAATGAAATAAATAAGTTAATATGGAAAATAATATTTCCTGCACTGAATATTTAAATAATCTTGAAATCACTACACATTGCAAAGTATCTTATATCAGATTCTTTCAAGTCACATTCCTAGGGAAGTATTTGTAGTAGACAGAAGAGCATTGAAGGCAAAATTCTCAGCAGGGAAATCAGATTTTTTTTTTCTCTCCAATGACGGCATATTCTAATATGTTGTGCTTTATGCGCAGTAGGGAATGCCAATACTGGTCCTATACCACTGTGAATAAAGCAGTCCGATGCATTTGAATAAAAATGATGACATAACAATATACTCCATATTATCTCAACTAACCTGTGGTAGTTCCGGTTGTGGTTCCTGGTCCTTGCGTTGTTGGCGCTGTCGTGGTTCTTAGTGTTGTTTCTGTTGTTGTTTCCGGGGGCCACGCTAATGGTGATAAAATGGGACACAACTTATTATGTTCTTATAATTTTCTATGCTGTTTACCCAATGAGGACACGACGGTTCGAAAATATTGGAGCGTTTTCTAATTGAAATGTTTTGTGATTAGTATAGACTGTGTTCAAAGCATTCATGAGGTCCTGTGTAGTGTAATGAATCACCAGTATATATACTTTGATTGCGTGAATGACTGTTAGAAATTTAGGGACAAAATGACAGGAGTATACGTGAGACAAAGAAGTGAAAAATATTACTTTGTCATAACCAGCCCATATTTTAGATAACGAGTAATCCCGGCTTTTTACCCCTACATATGGAAAAAGGGAAATATGGTTTCCGATGTGTGATAACTTCAATGTTAAACAAGTGGCACGATATTTATAAGCTTTCCAACAAAGTTTGCTGGGGGGTTTTTGTCATGAATTTGAAATTAAGAACTTGATGTGAAGATACATGGCCTGTGGAAACAGCACTGACATATATTACGGTAAGAATGGATATATTTTCAAAAGCACAGAATCTGAAATAATAAATCATTCCAGTATTACTGTCAGCATATGGTGTTGTTTCTCGCGTTGATGGTGGTGGTGTTGTTGTTTCTGGAGTTGTTGCTGGTGTAGTTCCGGGTGTAGTTCCCGGAGTTGTGCCCGGTGTAGTACCTGGTGTTGTTTCTGATGTTGTACCTTGCGTTGTTACTGGTGACGGTGTACTACAGGTTACTGTATATTTTCGACCACAACAGAAGAATCTGACTTCATAGTCACGGCAACGAGGTGCAAAAGGCTTGTTTCTACATCGGAGACCACTACTCTTGTCGCATGTCACATCATCATCAGTCTCATTGGAGAAGATGTGTGTATCAGCCGTTCGACATTCCACGTCTTGAGGGAAAGAACAGTCATCAGGGAAACCTGGGATGTGCTGAGCATCTTCCAGTAGCTCTACTTCATCTCCTTCTTCCGCAATTTCAAGACCGGCATTGTGGTTGAACCAGGGTGACCATATGCAATAATTATACCATTTCTCAACGCATTCTGAGGAAAGTAAGAATACAAATTGTCACTCTTATTTATCCCTTGATAAAATTACTTCAGATAACATTGGGAATGCATCATTTCACCTTCACCATGAGTCAACTTCCATATATTACAATGTGATATTTAAAAAACCCAACAAAATATGTAATATAGATTACCCTTTCCTGACGGCCATAAAATTCGGTCTAACGAAATGAAATAAATAAGTTAATATGGAAAATAATATTTCCTGCACTGAATATTTAAATAATCTTGAAATCACTACACATTGCAAAGTATCTTATATCAGATTCTTTCAAGTCACATTCCTAGGGAAGTATTTGTAGTAGACAGAAGAGCATTGAAGGCAAAATTCTCAGCAGGGAAATCAGATTTTTTTTTTTCTCTCCAATGACGGCATATTCTAATATGTTGTGCTTTATGCGCAGTAGGGAATGCCAATACTGGTCCTATACCACTGTGAATAAAGCAGTCCGATGCATTTGAATAAAAATGATGACATAACAATATACTCCATATTATCTCAACTAACCTGTGGTAGTTCCGGTTGTGGTTCCTGGTCCTTGCGTTGTTGGCGCTGTCGTGGTTCTTAGTGTTGTTTCTGTTGTTGTTTCCGGGGGCCACGCTAATGGTGATAAAATGGGACACAACTTATTATGTTCTTATAATTTTCTATGCTGTTTACCCAATGAGGACACGACGGTTCGAAAATATTGGAGCGTTTTCTAATTGAAATGTTTTGTGATTAGTATAGACTGTGTTCAAAGCATTCATGAGGTCCTGTGTAGTGTAATGAATCACCAGTATATATACTTTGATTGCGTGAATGACTGTTAGAAATTTAGGGACAAAATGACAGGAGTATACGTGAGACAAAGAAGTGAAAAATATTACTTTGTCATAACCAGCCCATATTTTAGATAACGAGTAATCCCGGCTTTTTACCCCTACATATGGAAAAAGGGAAATATGGTTTCCGATGTGTGATAACTTCAATGTTAAACAAGTGGCACGATATTTATAAGCTTTCCAACAAAGTTTGCTGGGGGTTTTTTTCATGAATTTGAAATTAAGAACTTGATGTGAAGATACATGGCCTGTGGAAACAGCACTGACATATATTACGGTAAGAATGGATATATTTTCAAAAGCACAGAATCTGAAATAATAAATCATTCCAGTATTACTGTCAGCATATGGTGTTGTTTCTCGCGTTGGTGGTGGTGGTGTTGTTGTTCCTGGAGTTGTTGCTGGTATAGTTCCGGGTGTAGTTCCCGGAGTTGTGCCCGGTGTAGTACCTGGTGTTGTTTCTGATGTTGTACCTTGCGTTGTTACTGGTGACGGTGTACTACAGGTTACTGTATATTTTCGACCACAACAGAAGAATCTGACTTCATAGTCACGACAACGAGGTGCAAAAGGCTTGTTTCTACATCGGAGACCACTACTCTTGTCGCATGTCACATCATCATCAGTCTCATTGGAGAAGATGTGTGTATCAGCCGTTCGACATTCCACGTCTTGAGGGAAAGAACAGTCATCAGGGAAACCTGGGATGTGCTGAGCATCTTCCAGTAGCTCTACTTCATCTCCTTCTTCCGCAATTTCAAGACCGGCATTGTGGTTGAACCAGGGTGACCATATGCAATAATTATACCATTTCTCAACGCATTCTGAGGAAAGTAAGAATACAAATTGTCACTCTTATTTATCCCTTGATAAAATTACTTCAGATAACATTGGGAATGCATCATTTCACCTTCACCATGAGTCAACTTCCATATATTACAATGTGATATTTAAAAAACCCAACAAAATATGTAATATAGATTACCCTTTCCTGACGGCCATAAAATTCGGTCTAACGAAATGAAATAAATAAGTTAATATGGAAAATAATATTTCCTGCACTGAATATTTAAATAATCTTGAAATCACTACACATTGCAAAGTATCTTATATCAGATTCTTTCAAGTCACATTCCTAGGGAAGTATTTGTAGTAGACAGAAGAGCATTGAAGGCAAAATTCTCAGCAGGGAAATCAGATTTTTTTTTTCTCTCCAATGACGGCATATTCTAATATGTTGTGCTTTATGCGCAGTAGGGAATGCCAATACTGGTCCTATACCACTGTGAATAAAGCAGTCCGATGCATTTGAATAAAAATGATGACATAACAATATACTCCATATTATCTCAACTAACCTGTGGTAGTTCCGGTTGTGGTTCCTGGTCCTTGCGTTGTTGGCGCTGTCGTGGTTCTTAGTGTTGTTTCTGTTGTTGTTTCCGGGGCCACGCTAATGGTGATAAAATGGGACACAACTTATTATGTTCTTATAATTTTCTATGCTGTTTACCCAATGAGGACACGACGGTTCGAAAATATTGGAGCGTTTTCTAATTGAAATGTTTTGTGATTAGTATAGACTGTGTTCAAAGCATTCATGAGGTCCTGTGTAGTGTAATGAATCACCAGTATATATACTTTGATTGCGTGAATGACTGTTAGAAATTTAGGGACAAAATGACAGGAGTATACGTGAGACAAAGAAGTGAAAAATATTACTTTGTCATAACCAGCCCATATTTTAGATAACGAGTAATCCCGGCTTTTTACCCCTACATATGGAAAAAGGGAAATATGGTTTCCGATGTGTGATAACTTCAATGTTAAACAAGTGGCACGATATTTATAAGCTTTCCAACAAAGTTTGCTGGGGGGTTTTTTGTCATGAATTTGAAATTAAGAACTTGATGTGAAGATACATGGCCTGTGGAAACAGCACTGACATATATTACGGTAAGAATGGATATATTTTCAAAAGCACAGAATCTGAAATAATAAATCATTCCAGTATTACTGTCAGCATATGGTGTTGTTTCTCGCGTTGGTGGTGGTGGTGTTGTTGTTCCTGGAGTTGTTGCTGGTATAGTTCCGGGTGTAGTTCCCGGAGTTGTGCCCGGTGTAGTACCTGGTGTTGTTTCTGATGTTGTACCTTGCGTTGTTACTGGTGACGGTGTACTACAGGTTACTGTATATTTTCGACCACAACAGAAGAATCTGACTTCATAGTCACGGCAACGAGGTGCAAAAGGCTTGTTTCTACATCGGAGACCACTACTCTTGTCGCATGTCACATCATCATCAGTCTCATTGGAGAAGATGTGTGTATCAGCCGTTCGACATTCCACGTCTTGAGGGAAAGAACAGTCATCAGGGAAACCTGGGATGTGCTGAGCATCTTCCAGTAGCTCTACTTCATCTCCTTCTTCCGCAATTTCAAGACCGGCATTGTGGTTGAACCAGGGTGACCATATGCAATAATTATACCATTTCTCAACGCATTCTGAGGAAAGTAAGAATACAAATTGTCACTCTTATTTATCCCTTGATAAAATTACTTCAGATAACATTGGGAATGCATCATTTCACCTTCACCATGAGTCAACTTCCATATATTACAATGTGATATTTAAAAAACCCAACAAAATATGTAATATAGATTACCCTTTCCTGACGGCCATAAAATTCGGTCTAACGAAATGAAATAAATAAGTTAATATGGAAAATAATATTTCCTGCACTGAATATTTAAATAATCTTGAAATCACTACACATTGCAAAGTATCTTATATCAGATTCTTTCAAGTCACATTCCTAGGGAAGTATTTGTAGTAGACAGAAGAGCATTGAAGGCAAAATTCTCAGCAGGGAAATCAGATTTTTTTTTCTCTCCAATGACGGCATATTCTAATATGTTGTGCTTTATGCGCAGTAGGGAATGCCAATACTGGTCCTATACCACTGTGAATAAAGCAGTCCGATGCATTTGAATAAAAATGATGACATAACAATATACTCCATATTATCTCAACTAACCTGTGGTAGTTCCGGTTGTGGTTCCTGGTCCTTGCGTTGTTGGCGCTGTCGTGGTTCTTAGTGTTGTTTCTGTTGTTGTTTCCGGGGGCCACGCTAATGGTGATAAAATGGGACACAACTTATTATGTTCTTATAATTTTCTATGCTGTTTACCCAATGAGGACACGACGGTTCGAAAATATTGGAGCGTTTTCTAATTGAAATGTTTTGTGATTAGTATAGACTGTGTTCAAAGCATTCATGAGGTCCTGTGTAGTGTAATGAATCACCAGTATATATACTTTGATTGCGTGAATGACTGTTAGAAATTTAGGGACAAAATGACAGGAGTATACGTGAGACAAAGAAGTGAAAAATATTACTTTGTCATAACCAGCCCATATTTTAGATAACGAGTAATCCCGGCTTTTTACCCCTACATATGGAAAAAGGGAAATATGGTTTCCGATGTGTGATAACTTCAATGTTAAACAAGTGGCACGATATTTATAAGCTTTCCAACAAAGTTTGCTGGGGGTTTTTTTGTCATGAATTTGAAATTAAGAACTTGATGTGAAGATACATGGCCTGTGGAAACAGCACTGACATATATTACGGTAAGAATGGATATATTTTCAAAAGCACAGAATCTGAAATAATAAATCATTCCAGTATTACTGTCAGCATATGGTGTTGTTTCTCGCGTTGGTGGTGGTGGTGTTGTTGTTCCTGGAGTTGTTGCTGGTGTAGTTCCGGGTGTAGTTCCCGGAGTTGTGCCCGGTGTAGTACCTGGTGTTGTTTCTGATGTTGTACCTTGCGTTGTTACTGGTGACGGTGTACTACAGGTTACTGTATATTTTCGACCACAACAGAAGAATCTGACTTCATAGTCACGACAACGAGGTGCAAAAGGCTTGTTTCTACATCGGAGACCACTACTCTTGTCGCATGTCACATCATCATCAGTCTCATTGGAGAAGATGTGTGTATCAGCCGTTCGACATTCCACGTCTTGAGGGAAAGAACAGTCATCAGGGAAACCTGGGATGTGCTGAGCATCTTCCAGTAGCTCTACTTCATCTCCTTCTTCCGCAATTTCAAGACCGGCATTGTGGTTGAACCAGGGTGACCATATGCAATAATTATACCATTTCTCAACGCATTCTGAGGAAAGTAAGAATACAAATTGTCACTCTTATTTATCCCTTGATAAAATTACTTCAGATAACATTGGGAATGCATCATTTCACCTTCACCATGAGTCAACTTCCATATATTACAATGTGATATTTAAAAAACCCAACAAAATATGTAATATAGATTACCCTTTCCTGACGGCCATAAAATTCGGTCTAACGAAATGAAATAAATAAGTTAATATGGAAAATAATATTTCCTGCACTGAATATTTAAATAATCTTGAAATCACTACACATTGCAAAGTATCTTATATCAGATTCTTTCAAGTCACATTCCTAGGGAAGTATTTGTAGTAGACAGAAGAGCATTGAAGGCAAAATTCTCAGCAGGGAAATCAGATTTTTTTTTTTCTCTCCAATGACGGCATATTCTAATATGTTGTGCTTTATGCGCAGTAGGGAATGCCAATACTGGTCCTATACCACTGTGAATAAAGCAGTCCGATGCATTTGAATAAAAATGATGACATAACAATATACTCCATATTATCTCAACTAACCTGTGGTAGTTCCGGTTGTGGTTCCTGGTCCTTGCGTTGTTGGCGCTGTCGTGGTTCTTAGTGTTGTTTCTGTTGTTGTTTCCGGGGGCCACGCTAATGGTGATAAAATGGGACACAACTTATTATGTTCTTATAATTTTCTATGCTGTTTACCCAATGAGGACACGACGGTTCGAAAATATTGGAGCGTTTTCTAATTGAAATGTTTTGTGATTAGTATAGACTGTGTTCAAAGCATTCATGAGGTCCTGTGTAGTGTAATGAATCACCAGTATATATACTTTGATTGCGTGAATGACTGTTAGAAATTTAGGGACAAAATGACAGGAGTATACGTGAGACAAAGAAGTGAAAAATATTACTTTGTCATAACCAGCCCATATTTTAGATAACGAGTAATCCCGGCTTTTTACCCCTACATATGGAAAAAGGGAAATATGGTTTCCGATGTGTGATAACTTCAATGTTAAACAAGTGGCACGATATTTATAAGCTTTCCAACAAAGTTTGCTGGGGGGGTTTTTGTCATGAATTTGAAATTAAGAACTTGATGTGAAGATACATGGCCTGTGGAAACAGCACTGACATATATTACGGTAAGAATGGATATATTTTCAAAAGCACAGAATCTGAAATAATAAATCATTCCAGTATTACTGTCAGCATATGGTGTTGTTTCTCGCGTTGGTGGTGGTGGTGTTGTTGTTCCTGGAGTTGTTGCTGGTGTAGTTCCGGGTGTAGTTCCCGGAGTTGTGCCCGGTGTAGTACCTGGTGTTGTTTCTGATGTTGTACCTTGCGTTGTTACTGGTGACGGTGTACTACAGGTTACTGTATATTTTCGACCACAACAGAAGAATCTGACTTCATAGTCACGACAACGAGGTGCAAAAGGCTTGTTTCTACATCGGAGACCACTACTCTTGTCGCATGTCACATCATCATCAGTCTCATTGGAGAAGATGTGTGTATCAGCCGTTCGACATTCCACGTCTTGAGGGAAAGAACAGTCATCAGGGAAACCTGGGATGTGCTGAGCATCTTCCAGTAGCTCTACTTCATCTCCTTCTTCCGCAATTTCAAGACCGGCATTGTGGTTGAACCAGGGTGACCATATGCAATAATTATACCATTTCTCAACGCATTCTGAGGAAAGTAAGAATACAAATTGTCACTCTTATTTATCCCTTGATAAAATTACTTCAGATAACATTGGGAATGCATCATTTCACCTTCACCATGAGTCAACTTCCATATATTACAATGTGATATTTAAAAAACCCAACAAAATATGTAATATAGATTACCCTTTCCTGACGGCCATAAAATTCGGTCTAACGAAATGAAATAAATAAGTTAATATGGAAAATAATATTTCCTGCACTGAATATTTAATTAATCTTGAAATCACTACACATTGCAAAGTATCTTATATCAGATTCTTTCAAGTCACATTCCTAGGGAAGTATTTGTAGTAGACAGAAGAGCATTGAAGGCAAAATTCTCAGCAGGGAAATCAGATTTTTTTTCTCTCCAATGAAGGCATATTCTAATATGTTGTGCTTTATGCGCAGTAGGGAATGCCAATACTGGTCTTATACCACAGTGAATAAAACAGTCCGATGCATTTGAATAAAAATGATGAGATAACAATATACTCCGTATTATCTCAACTAACCTGTGGTAGTTCCGGTTGTGGTTCCTGGTCCTTGCGTTGTTGGCGCTGTCGTGGTTCCTGGTGTTGTTTCTGTTGTTGTTTCCGGGGGCCACGCTAATGGTGATAAATGGGACACAACTTATTATGTTCTTAAAATTTTCTATGCTGTTTACCCAATGAGGACACAACGGTTCGAAAATATTGGAGCGTTTTCTAATTGAAATGTTTTGTGATAAGTATAGACTGTGTTCAAAGCATTCATGAGGTCCTGTGTAGTGTAATGAATCACCAGTATATATACTTTTTAGGGACAAAATGACAGGAGTACACGTGAGACAAAGAAGTGAAAAATATTACTTTGTCATAACCATCCCATAGTTTAGATAACGAGTAATCCCGGCTTTTTACCCCTACATATGGAAAAAGGGAAATATGGTTTCCGATGTGTGATAACTTCAATGTTAAACAAGTGGTACAATATTTATAAGCTTTCCAACGTTTGCTGGGGTTTTTTTTTGTCATGAATTTGAAATTAAGAACTTGGAGTGAAGATACATGGCCTGTGGAAAGAGCACTGACATATATTACGGTAAGAATGGACATATTTTCAAAAGCACAGAATCTGAAATAATAAATCATTCCAGTATTACTGTCAGCATATGGTGTTGTTTCTCGCGTTGATGGTGGTGGTGTTGTTGTTCCTGGAGTTGTTCCTGGTGTAGTTCCGGGTGTAGTTCCCGGAGTTGTGCCCGGTGTAGTACCTGGTGTTGTTTCTGATGTTGTACCTTGCGTTGTTACTGGTGACGGTGTACTACAGGTTACTGTATATTTTCGACCACAACAGAAGAATCTGACTTCATAGTCACGGCAACGAGGTGCAAAAGGCTTGTTTCTACATCGGAGACCACTACTCTTGTCGCATGTCACATCATCATCAGTCTCATTGGAGAAGATGTGTGTATCAGCCGTTCGACATTCCACGTCTTGAGGGAAAGAACAGTCATCAGGGAAACCTGGGATGTGCTGAGCATCTTCCAGTAGCTCTACTTCATCTCCTTCTTCCGCAATTTCAAGACCGGCATTGTGGTTGAACCAGGGTGACCATATGCAATAATTATACCATTTCTCAACGCATTCTGAGGAAAGTAAGAATACAAATTGTCACTCTTATTTATCCCTTGATTAAATTACTTCAGATAACATTGGGAATGCATCATTTCACCTTCACCATGAGTCAACTTCCATATATTACAATGTGATATTTAAAAAACCCAACAAAATATGTAATATAGATTACCCTTTCCAGACGGCCATAAAATTCGGTCTAACGAAATGAAATAAATAAGTTAATATGGAAAATAATATTTCCTGCACTGAATATTTAAATAATCTTGAAATCACTACACATTGCAAAGTATCTTATATCAGATTCTTACTACTTACCCGTAGTTGTCTCAGGTGTTGAGGGTACAGTTGAAGTGGCTGTAGGATAACACGAACGGAGATGGGAAATTATAATTTGATAATTTGTAATGATTTAGTTTAATACTGAAATTAATTCAACGCTTTAGGAACATACTGATGTGTGAACACGTTCAGTGGCGGATCCAGGCTTGAGTAACCGGGGAGGAGGGGGAGCACAAACCAAAAAAAAAAAATGGTTTTTCCCACCAAAATACTCTGACAGGCAAAAAAAAAAAAAAAAAAAAAAAAAAAAAAAAAGGTCCTCAGTAATTTTGTCTCTCCGAACAGGCAAAAAAGAAAAAAAAGACTTGGGGGCCGGGGGAACGTGCCCCCTGTGCCCCCCCCCCCCCCCTGGATCCGCCACTGACGTTCATTTTATCATTCAGACGAGAAACGAACTTTGTTTTTTACACAAAACAAAATGTTGTAACATTCAATCCCTTTTACGGGGTGGAGCTATAAAGCAAAATGATTTTGAATCACACCCTTGTCATGAAACCACAATATATATAAACAAACCCAGTACACTGCATTCATCATGCTAGAAAGTTCCACCGTTCAGTAATTGTTAGTCCCTATTGTAGTTCAAAGAATAATGGTCATTGTCTAAAGGAGGCTGTTTGGTCAAGTAATTTGAATCCTAAGTTTAAAGAGCAATTATTCATCATGGGATATATCATACCAACTACAATTTATCTTTCATTTTCGTTTAATTACATACAGTTTGTATAAATTTCCGGTCACTATTAATCTGATTCGAGACTTCTCTCCGGAGGATAAGGAGACCACAAATTTATGAAGGACATGCAACAAAGCAAGGATATTGATTTTTTTGATGTCCCGATTTGAATTCGAACTAG
Organism: Heliocidaris erythrogramma; assembly: GCA_025617745.1. NCBI lineage: Eukaryota > Metazoa > Echinodermata > Echinoidea > Camarodonta > Echinometridae > Heliocidaris > Heliocidaris erythrogramma. The sequence goes on from CM046856.1 coordinate 15,721,918, forward strand.
TTATTAAATTTAAGTATGCACGTTATATCAAGTACGGTGTGTCACAAAGCCGATGTTTATACATTGGATGACTACTTCTGACACTGATGTATTGTTGAATATATGGTAAAATCCATTTTAATTGAAAACAAGGGAGTGTGTTGATGAGTCCATGGTCTTTCTTCAAATGTAAGTAAATTAGAGCAATACAAGCGTGATATAGTGATTACATTTGAGAAATCGTTCTTATGAAATATAATGTTGTATTTGCAGTTATCGGAGGGAAATGTTGTGATAAAATAAATAAAGTAATTATAATGTGTGTGTGGTTTTTTTTTCATTCTGAAGTATGTGAGAGTATGATTATACGGTAATAATGAAAGTCATAAACCAAATCGAATATTTGTTATCGGGTATGAAATGTAATAATGAAGTGCAGTTATGAGTGCTCAACATGTTGAAATTAAAGTATGAATTCAGATAATGCGTTTAACGGATGGATCGGTGTATGTTGTGCATGTGGTAACGGTATTTATTCGTGATAGGAGAGATGATTTGTGAACAGCTGCACACTCAATGATGATAACGATGATGATGATGGTGGTGGTGCGTCCTGACACCGAATTCACCTTCATCCGTGGGCGAAATTGTGCGAGACGCGCTCTCGGTCGCACGAGTCTGTTCGCTTGCTAGTGATGTTTGGCTGGTTTAGGTCGGTCGTTCCTCCATCAGTGATTGTGGATGCTTCTGACGTTGCTGTTGAATCATCTCCTTTGGGTAAGGGCATTACATTTGCATTGGGTTTAAACTCGTTCAAGATGAGTGATAAATGATGATATACGATGTGTTGATGGTCACGATGTAAATGTTGCTGGAGGTAGAGTGAATCGACATCCTTTTAATTTTCGTATTTTAAATAGGCGATCCCTCTAGACCACATTGTGTTTGCATTAATAAGTCTACCATTGTGTTTTATTAACGTTTTTCTCATTGCATTAAAGACCTCAGCCCTACTGAATTTTGAAATATACACTTTATTCATCCACGGGGAGCTATATATTTTCTGAACAAATTGAAACCAACTTCATGAGATTCCGTTTCCTGTGGAATGAGTAACAGCGTCTCGAATGTTGAGCCCCGGTGGTTTTTCTGACGAGGGCCCCGTCTCTGAGGAACGCTACTTTGCGGGGGGTGAAAATTTGATGACGACATATCGTGTAGACGCACTCGGAGCTGTATACATGACATGTCGTCACACGTCTAGCGACCCCCTGCAGTTTCCTCTTTTGTTACGCAATAGGGAGGGGGCGGACCAAAAAATATTATCTTTTTTATTTTTTATGGATAAACGGAGACGAAAATTTACTAAGCTTTACGTCAATATATGGTTGTTTTGGGTCAGGCTGAGGTCTTTAAAGGGTACCAATCACCAAAGAATATTTTGCTAAGTATGTTAGAGGTTCCATGTCGTTATACTATATTCAAAATAAGGGCTTAAAACATGAACTCTATAAGAGATATTATAATTGTAATTACACTCTCTACAGTGCGTCCCAAAAATAGTTAACAGTTGGAAAAAGTCTCCTTAAATAAATATTTCTGAATATTTTCAATAAATTTAGGGTACCTCCTATACAATAACACAAAAAAATCTGACTAGTTATTACGCCTGAGTGATCTCAAACCACTTTTGTGAAAGGGTGCAAAATTCAGACTTGACAAGAATTAGTATTTGCTCTGACTGGTATCAACAAAGTTGAGAACCGTTTCAAATTGACAGTTGGAAAAAGTCTCCCAAATTAACTATTTCAAAATATTTTCAGGAAAATTTCAGACCTGTGGTTAGATAATGATCTCTTCTATCAAATGACACTAAAATATCTCACACTTTTACGCTTTAGTGAGCAAAAGCCACTGTAGTGAAATGGTGCAAATTCCATTCTTGACAAATGTGTGTTGTTGTTCTGGCTGGTAAGAGCCAAGTTGAGAGTCATGAAAAGACTTCGACATTTTATATTCTGATCATTGAAAGACTATTTATGAAAGAACAGAGTTTATTCAATGTATTTCATAATATATCCCATCAAAACTTAATGGTTGAGTGAGCAAGCCAGATGAGATTAAAAGCAAAAGTAGTTAATTACTCAAGTTAATTACTCATACAGCCAGAGCCAATATAAATTCTTGTCAAGACTGGATTTTGCACCCTTTCACATAATTGGCTTTTGCTTACTCAAGTGTGAAATATTGTGAGATATTTTGGTGTGATATGATAGAAGAGACCCTTAGCTCTATCTACAGGTATACATATTTTCTTAAAATATTTTGAAACATTTATTTGGGGAGAAATTTTCCAAATGTTAACTTTCTTTCTAGGACGCACTATTACACTCGACGCACCCTTACGCGCATGCCAAGATAAGGGCTCGCACGGAACCAAACTCCTTGTAGTATGGACAGTGGTGGGTGCAGTGGATAGTTCAGTTGTGATTTCGACTGATTCAGTTGTTTGAGCCACAGTCGTTGCAACCGTTGATTCTTTGGGTGTGGTTTCATAGGTAGATGTAATGGGTTCGGTTGTAAGTAATTTAGTTTCCGTTTCAGTTGTCTCTGAAGCAGTTGTAACAATCATTGTCTCTGTAGACGTTAATTCGGACCTTAATGTGGTTGTTGGATTAACTGTTATAGTTTCTGTTGTTTCTTCGGCACTCGAAGCTATCTTTGTCGTTTCTGGCAACGTTGTTAATTCTTGTGTTGTTAAACCTTCAGTTGTGGTAAGTGGTGAAGTAGCTGGAAAATTTGTACTGGTTAGTAGTGTTGGTGTTGTGGTGCTAGATGGTGTAGTTATTGCGGATGATGTGGTGGTAGGTAGTGTGGTTGTTAGAGGAGTTGTGGTTGTGGTAGGTGGTGTACTTGTTGGAGTTGTAGTTGTAGGAGATGTTATTGGTAAGGTTGTTGTGGTAGTTGTTTCTGTTGTGGCTTCAGCAGTCGTAGTTAACTTAGTTGTTTCAGATAATGTAGTTAAAGGCATTGGCTACCTTTGTGAGCAGCTGATTTTAAAAATTCTCAAACCAAGATGAAACATGTGTATGAGTACATGTATTAGTACTCAAAAACCCTGAAAACAACCATTATTTGGAATGAAAAGCTGTAAGTACAACACAAACCGCGATTTTATAATTTCGCGTCTTCGAGACGTTTTAATTAAGAGACCGTTACTCTCGAGTTGAAAAAATAAGTTGTCTGGCTTCCTCTGTGTTGAGATCGTGTGCATTTTTTTTCGGAGAACATGACGAGACTGTCAATCTACTCGCATTCAACATGTATTATTCGCACGCTACGAAAATAAATAAATCGCTATTCAATATAAATTCAAATTCCAAGAACCGACCGTTAAAATTGGATTTTCTTTCCAAAATTGACTTAGATTTTCACTGTTTTAAAATACTTCCGAAACGTATTATGACTTGAGACTCTCATAGCCATATTTTAAAACTATAGCTCACATTTTATACAAATTTCAAATAACAAAATGAGATATTTTTAAATTCCTAACAATGCTAGCCAATGCCTTTAAGCCTTCAGTAGTGGTAAGTGGAGCAGTAGTTGGAGGATGTGGAGTAGTAGTTGGAGGATTCGTCGTGGTTAGTGGTGTAGTTGTTGGCGTTTTGGTGCTAAGTGGTGTATTTGTTGGAGTTGTGGTTGTAGGGGATGTTGTTGGTACGGTTGTGGGATTTGTGGTAGTTGTTGTTTCTGTTGTGGGTTCAGCAGTCGTAGCTAATTTGGTTGTTTCAGGTAAGTAGTTAAGCCTTCAGAAGTGGTAAGTGTCTAAGCGCCATGAGCGTCACTGCGTTACGGATATGAGCGCTATATAAGTGACCATTATTATTATTATTATTATTATTAGTTGTGGGAGCTTTTGTAGGTTTAGTTGTTATAGGAATTGTTGTAGTTGTAGTTTCTGTAGTTGCTTCAGTGTTTCGGGTAACATTGTTAAGCTTTCAGTGGTTGTATGTATTGATGTTGTTGGATGAGTAGTGGTAGTATGTGGTATAGTTGATGTTTTTGCAGATGTTGCTTCAGAAGCAGCCTCTAAAGTGGATGTAACAAATGTTTTTTGCTCTTCAGTAGTTGAGAAAAGCTCTGATGTTGTGTAAAGCGGACTAGTTGAAGCTAATAAAAAGGAGGCAATTTTCAAAACGGCACAATTAATTTCTTTCAGTCTCTTAGAGAAAGTGTTTTGTTTCCTTTTCTAAACTGCTATTACTTTGGTAACAGTCATCATAAGCATTAGATAGTCATTTCTCTACCATTCTCCTTTATTTTCACTTTATATTTGAATGTGGATACATACCAAGAAAAATAGTATATATTAAAGGAAGATTGTTTAAGTCTTTTCCTCATTAATCTTAAATCATCCTCCACGATGTCACACACAAAGTTTCATCAAGTCTCTTCTAATTATTTTTAATACTGGATTTTTTCTTGTCTAGAAAGAAATTGGATGTGATGTTGACATAACCTGCATTTTTCAAGAAAAAAACATAGTGCGATGAAGTGCCACATGATAATTTCTTGTCTAAGCAATTCAATCGAATATTTGAATGGCTTCAAATGCTATTACACAAGTACATATCTATGAAGGCCAGTGGATTATGTGCCCCCAATGATGGCAGAAAAAGGACAATAAGAGAAGAGGAAAAAATAAAACCCCTTTATGTAACCCCCCCCCCCCCCCCCCCCCCCCCCCCATCTAGTTAATTCAAATTTCATCTACCGTTTAATGCTTGTTCCAATCCTCTAGTGAGTTAAATGGTTATTAAATTGTTATGATAATGACAAAACGCAGATACTTACGACAGGGCACACAAGTATCATTGCTGACAGGCATAGTGCCTTCCGGACAGAAACATCCACTGACAGGCTCCGTCTGACAAGGCATTTCACCAGGATTGAACTTTTCACAGCTTGGAGCCTCATCAGTAGGACAGACACACTGGCGGTATTCAAATGGTTCCACACAGTCCATAGCTGCAAAATGGTACAGGAGAGGGGAGAGGAAATCACGCCTAAATGGAATTTGAACTCCCGATTTATATATCTAAAAAGGAAAATGTACTTTCCACTACAGTACGATTGCCATTCAATTATGTAAAGAAATCTGAAAAAAAAAATCTTCATGACTGAGGAATTAATACAACTATTTTGAAGATAAAATTCAGATCTAATTGGGTAAGGATACTGATTCGAATTGGACACTTTATTAGAGAAAATATTTGGACAAAGAGGTTCAAGACTGTCTAAAGGGTTTGATTGATTGGATTTATATTTCAAACATGATATAGCTTGAAAGGTGACGAGAAAGACTAATGCCTGCTGATAAGGCCCAAACCGCTGAAAAAAAGATTACATGAAACTTCCTAAAAACTTACGACAAAAGTCGTCCCTTCTCCAATCTAGGCATACTCCTTTGTTGGCACACACCGTGGCGTAGGCTTCAAAAGCCCAACACGTGGTATCATTGGCGTAGCAATCATCATAAATGCAGTCCTTGAAGTAAGGTGCGGGATTGACCACCGCATGGCATTCGCGAAAGACGGGATCAAAGATGTGTCGACACCACTCACGACTGCCATCGGTTGGGGGACATGGGGTAGGTGATTCTTCACAGCCGCACGTTTCCCTAAGCTCAGGGGGGACCCATTCGCAGCAGTCATCATCTTCTTCACACGTCGACTCATTCTTACCGCAGTTTCCTGTTGAAGAGAGCGATGTGTTTGTTTAACATGTTACCATCCGTCGAATGTATGGTAAAGTGCAGTTAATATATTCTTAGCACATGAGGCGTCATTTTGAGTTCGTTATTATTTGTGCTAGTCAATCATATGAAGGCAATTTGCCCATTGTACTGGTACATTTTGCATTCACTTTTAGTACGATATGACTAAAATATGACGCGTTAAAGGCGGTGTCAGTTGTTGACGGAGGTATATATGCTTCAGCAAAATGACGCTTTGTGTAAAATGGGTTATAATAATGAAAGTCCTTGAAGTTCGGGATCGATAAGCGCATGGTGGGGGTCATAGAATGTTTTGACACATAATGCGTGAAATATGATAGCACTTGGCAATTTCTGAATTCGTTTGTTAATGAATTTTGTTACAATGAAGTCCTTAGCATGCAATTTAGACAAATACTGCAATTTCGTCGATGAATAATTAATAAAACCTTCTTACCGCACAAACCCTCTGTGCTGTCATAGAAGAGAGCCTCGGGTACCTCGACGCTGAAGTAGTTGTAGTCTATTGGGATGAAGCGGACTTCCAGGGCGATCGCGGGGGCTTGGAAGATGAGGTAAAATCCTTGCGATATGACTTGGAAGCTCGGAAGATAATCCACAGGTGCTACATATTGTATGCCGTCAACAACCACCATGTGTGACTGAAAAGTATATAGAAGCATTATTTTTTATTTTCAATAATCGAATTATCAACTTGTGTCCAATAGTACGGTTAGTGACAAGGCAGATGGTTCTATTGTGCTTTCGGTTAAAGCCATAGGCCTACGGGCACATTTTCACGATGGGTGCTGACGTCTTTTGCCCGAATATCAACTTTCGAGTTTCTTAATTTTGACACTATTTGCAGTGAAAATGTACTGAAATTACATATTCAGCCACCTTCCTACTGGAATATGAGAATATTCTGGCACGTCGCTGCCCGAATATCTCTATTTTCACCCCCCCCCCCCCCCCCCGCCACAATTATCATTATGTTGATTAATGATTTGAACAGATTCTGCGTGTTCATTCAGTTCATCGGTAATAGCGGTTCAAAAGATACGGATCTCTAAGAGAGTGGACTGGGTATTTCGAACACGTCTTCGGCAGGTCTAGCGACTGATTCTCCACTTCTTTAAGATTATCACTATCTTATTCATATTATATAGCTTCTAAATCATAAGTTTTCCCTCGAGTTTATTAACCGTTTACGGGCTACAGTTCGAAATTTAGATTTCTTCTTTAAGAAAATTAATGAAGAGATTTAGTTTGCCCCGAAAGTCCTGTGAGCAAACGGAAGCAAAAATTCCTTGTCTTATTTTTCCATTTTTTTTACCGTTTAAAATGTGTGATTTGATATGTAGTGTCATCTACACAATACTGAAGACAATAGCATACACTCTGTGTCAGTTAGGTGGGGATTTGATTACAAACTAATTTGGGGTAAAGGGTAAAAAAGATATCGATAAATGTTTTTCTTGTATCAGTTTAGTATAGTTACTCCTGCCTGCAGTTCACACTATATAAGTTAATTAATTGTGTAAGGTGTCACTGTTATTACCAGCCTTACTCTGAGAAATCTCTTCGACACTTAAAGCGCAACAAATCTGGAAACAGAATCATTTGCATTTGTTCAGAACTTACTCCGTCGATATAGAAGTCGGAGAGGAGGATAATACTGGTGTCATTGTAAAGGATCTCGAGATCTCTTGGGCAAGTAGTGCCTGGGAATCGCTCGCACTCGACGTTGTGAATGAGGACGGTGTAGAGTGGGGGATCATGGCTCTTGTCCTGACTGAGGATATAGGTACAGTTACCCTGGTGGTCGAAATCATTCCCGTAGAAGTCCGTGTAGTGGGGGTCGCCATAACCATGGCAATAACCTTCAACAGATGATAGAAGGAAGAAAAATTATTCACTGATCTACTTCCATTCAAGTCTTCTTTTTTTTTTACTGCATTGCTTCGGTAACATCTTTTTGTTTATCTTCAGATTTTCAGCATTCGTGCCAAGTGGCTACTATTCTAATTTTGACTGTCAAATTTCTCTAAAGCAGGCAGATCAACATTAATATTTTTTTATTCTGACTTGTGTTTTTCATTACAGATCGAGCATACGATCTTTAACACTGGGAGTAAAATGCCGAAAAATTTGTTTACAAACATAAATATTAAAAACTAAAATTAGAATAAATGGCGAGAGGTGGGAAAGCGGAAATGGGGATTTTTTCGTCTATTATATCAAACATGTTTATCAAATAAAACATCTTCCATAACCGGAAGATTTTTTTTCTTTACATGAGTATTAATCAACTTAATGAGAGCGACCATTCAGCATATAATTCATCAAGAAATTTGTCCACTGTCTTTCGATATAGTTATACTTTTGTTTAGGTCTTAATATATTGTACTGATATATTTCATGTGTTTCAAAGTACACGCCAACAAAATAAAGAATAATGCTAATCTAACTTGACGAGATTCGTTCATGGATGAATCCATTGTAACGTAATTGAACATTTCTTACAAGTATTAAACGGAGGCGTGTACGGGGGTGGGGTGAACTTGGGTGTATTAGTAGATATTTTAGTGGTTGTCTCTACAGTTGTAGTGGTCTCAGGTGTAGTGGTATCCACCCAGGGTGGTGTGGTTGTGATATACGGGGTGGTAGTAGGGGGTGTGGTGGTCGGGCATGCTTCCACGCATTCACCGTCATGATAGAACTGTCCATCGGGACAGCTACATCCCTCTACACACGTGTCAGGGCATTCTCCGTTATCATCCCACCTCGTCTCATGTCCACAGATGTCACAAACTGGAATGCAAGGGTTGTACTCCCGACACCCGTCGCATTGGATTGCTGGAGGTGGGAGAAACATACAGTTTAAAAATGATATTTCTTCTATTTCTTTTCATTATCATGTTATTTCATTTTCTCTTCTTTCATATGAAATGTGACAATCTCAAATCAACGAAATATGACACAATAGCACAATTTACAAACAGAATTAGTCTTACGGCAGAGGTCATTTGATCTCCAGTGGACTGGCACGCCGTGCGCGTTACATTCCTGTGCGTAAGCGGCGATGGCAGTGCAGAGGCACTCGCAGTCACCACCAGAGTCACAGCCGCAGGTGTCGAAGATGCATCGAGAGTAATAAGGTCGGTAGCTGACTTCACTGTGGCATGCTTCAAACAGCTTTGATTTCATCACACTGCACTGGCGCATGGCCCAGGCCCGGCGGAAGGGGCTATTAATACACGGGTGGATAATATGCTCTGGACGGGGGCAATAATCATGTACCTATATGCGTTTGGAAAAAAATAAAATAGCTTGTATTAGCTCAGTAAATGTAGATCTATCTTTAATCAAATATATTTTCATATTCTTAAAAGACATTTCAGAGCATTCGACTTTTGACATGAAAAACTGGTTTTGCATAAAAATCCTTTCATTATCCTTTGAAGAAAAAGACTGAAATCCCCGAAAGCAAAATTTATTTTAAAAAAATATCCACACTGACTTTCATTTATACGGTGCACTCTGTATTAAAGCCTTAGGCAGCGCCCACACTGCATAAGTGATGATGTCAGCCGCCTGTTCCCCATATATGCTTTTAAACTAAAACCAATCAGTATAGTACGGACCTCTGATCCTTGCTTGCTTACCTTCCAACTGTTTCCAAAATCGATGGAAGACGTCTCTGGAAGACCTCCAGCAGGGGACAAGAAGTCATCACTGACCAGATCGTTGAAGTTACCGCACAATCCTCCCACCTAATGGAATAAAAACGTAATTCCGGTACGTGGCACACAATTGTTACAGAGAATATCTAGTTCTGATAAAATTTAAAAATGATTGGTAAACTTTCTCATTATTTTTATTCGATTGTTGAAGACGCACGTAGTAGCTGAATCCCATGAAAGGATGCTCTTGAAGTGCTCTCATATTTCGAATATGTCTAGGGATACGTCACAAAATTTGGACCCAAGTGTATTGCCACATGCATTTCCAGTCCCATGTACCCATATCCGTGTCCAGTGTTTTTCCCGGTTTGTATTTTTCAGGGAGATTCAGGCAATTTGTTATTATTCATTATGAATGTTAATGATTGGTGATGATTGTTGATGAGTATTAGTAACAACTGTTCATGATTCCCAAACTTTATAATACACGTCGTTCCTAATTACGCCAATGCAGTTTTTGCAGTTAATTACCCAACATTATTTTGAAGGGCATAATTAAAGTCAATTAAACATATTCTTACCTTTTCTTTGTACATGGGATCTAGTTTGACCTGAATCCACGTACCCTGATCCCAGATCAGTGTGATTCCACGATTTGTGTGCACGTAGACGTATTTTCCAACCGGACTCAACCGGAATGAACCGGCTGAGGCTGGAATTGGTTTCCCCCGCACAAGATTCAATTTCTCTTGGTTACTTCCAGTGCCTGTAAAGAGACGCATAAAAATCATTTACATTTCAATCTGTTATTGCAATGTAATAGTTTCAGATCTTTAGCAATATCATGAACATAAGAAGAATATCTGAACTCCTTTTTGTGCCTTAGGCATTGGCGGATCCCCCCCCCCCCTCCCCTTTTTAGAATGAAGACCTTTTTTTTTTTGCTTGTCAGTGAATTATGGAGCGAAACTGGATCCCCATACCTCCTCCCCCACTGAGCGAATTTTGAAGGTGTGGCGAAATTTTTTGTGTGGACCCCCCTGCTTTTTGTGCTGCTTGTGTGACTATTTGAACAATAGAGAGAACAAAGGGAAAGACACACAAGTATACCTGTGTGAGTATGCGTGTGCGCGAGTGTGTGTGTGTGTGTACATGTTTACGCATTCAAACCGATGACATCGAACAAAGAGAACAATGGGTCATCGGTGGTAATTCAATAGGTCATCGCTTGTCAACAATTGGTGAGGTTTATTCCGTCAATGAATTTTGTGACGCAATTCAATAGTGAAGTCATCGGTTGAAATGCGAACAATAGAAAACATAGATGGGTGTGTGTGTGTGTAAAGAACTGTCCGCCTCCTTTTGGCTTTCTTAACCTTTACTTGAAATGTTTGAGTTTTTTCGTGACGTTTTCAAAGCTTCAACATAGATCAATAATATGACACAAAATTTACACATGCATCAAGAATTTCTTTACCTAAAGTGAAAGTAATTGATTTGGTGCAAGTAACGCCTGTTGTGCCACATGGAATATTTCCGATGACGATGTGGAAGAAAGGAATTCCAGAAGCCTGACTGACACTATCAGTCACTAACACATAGTCGCAGTCGCCTTGGAAGTCGAAGAGACGACCATCAAATGTCTTGAAATGTGGGTCTCCCCATGCCGTACAGACGCCTGAAAAATAGCATTAAAAATTGTCAGAAAATGTAGAGTTGGGTTTTGTTCTAAAATTAAATCCGCTTAATACGATTACTGTCATAATTCGGAAAAGAATCAGAACGGATTGTTGGTGCTCTTTAATTGTCGACGTAACCATAAAGGTTCGCCGGTAGAACAAAAAATGCCTGACTAAATTACGAGCATGCTCATTCAGTCATATTTTCTTAATTGAAATAGGCATTATTTGAACGATTTGAATGGACGCTCCGTTATCATGGTTATCATGATCAAAAAAGTTTTTGTCTATTGACCTAAGGGATTACCATGATGGTAATACGAAATATAATCAAGGAGCAAAATTGGATTGATCTTCCATCAGCTGACATTAAAGATGATAGTATGGTATTTAAACATGATATTAAATTATCACTGTAGCATATGAAAAAATAGAAGAATGATAAACGTACCATGACAGTTATTCTCGCGGCATTGCCACTTGCTGTTTGTACAGGTGCTGTTGATCAAAAGAAAATGAGTTAAGTATATGTGAATGTTTGTTATTCTTAACATAAAAAAGGGTGAAATGTACGGCACATTATATTGGTAAAAGAAAACCCGTTCATTTAAAGAGCTACACATGAAAAAAAATCAAAAGTTTATCATGTTTATAATATGACCCTCAAAATTGGAGGTGTGAGTTGATTTGGCAGCACAGTCAGCTCTCTGCCTTCTCCTAGCCTGAAATACAACTCTGACGGACGCCAATTTGAAACGGAGTCACGTCTTTCGGATGGTGGCGATTAACGTCGGTCCCCCAGACGTAAATAATCAGATCTGAAAGATACACCTGTAAAAGCCAATCACACACACAAAAAAAACACCTACGCAGGTTCATTGTTATGGAAATATCAACACTCACCAAGAATGACATTCATCAGTTTGGATGGTGTTTCCTTCCGAGTAGCTATGGCCTCCGTGGTGGCATGGGCAGCTTGTCGGCAGTGCGCAGCTAGTTCCATTCCAGACAGAGTCCTCAGCACACATGCATCCACCGTAGCAGGTGGCCGCCGAGCAAGCCTCAAACTCGTGCATGTTGGCGCAGGTCTTTATACAGGGGGAGACACAGGGGACGTATACCTCGTTGGCGAGACACGCATCCATGGGGCAATCCAACTCTTCGCATGCCCATGCACCAGATTTACAGACGCTAACAGATGAAACAAATTTTGTTACGTTTGATTTTGTTTCTCATTATGGCGGTAGATTAGTTAATCTTGTTTTTAGAGCCATATCCGCACTGAATGTGAATATGGATTCTTCTTTCATTATATGTCATAAACTTTCTTTACAAACATACCACCCCTCTGTTTTGTAAGTCTACTGACAATGATTCTTTCAACCTAGGATTCATATCCCTTAGATTATGTTGTTATTGCTCTAAATTTGCTGAAACCGTCTACATGGTGTTTGTTCAAACAGCGTTTGAAATCGGGGGGGGGGGGGTCTCCCTCCCTTCTTTAATGATAGGAATGGGTGCATGTTATTGCGCTGTTTTTCCTGGTTTAATTCATCACGAAAAAAGTACCAAAGGCATGATAAACTCACCAGAAACCACAACCCTTCTCTATCGTCTCCCCTGGGGCATAAGTCTCGCCGGTGTCGGGGTCTACGCAACCGCAGTTCTCAGGAGCCACGCATGCACCGTTGGGAGCCATGACAGAGCCATCAGGACATGCACATCCTTCCACGCAAGTCTCATCACAGACCGAATTGGATGAGAGGGCGTTGCATGTCGTTTCGCACATGGGATGACAGGGGCTGTATACGAGTCCACCCTCGCAGCTGATCCCTACAAATTGTTTTAGACCAGATCCGCAGTAGATGTTAACGTATTGATATAAGAGTTCGAAATTATCAGGTAAAGCATTTATGATTCAAAATTTTATGTTTCAAAATGCTTACAGCAATGCCAGTGATATTATGTATAATAAAAAGATTATGTCAAAAGTGTGATTAAATCTAGACATTATTGCCGTCAATCGGAACTTTACAACTATTGTTAGAATAAGTTAAATGACAAGATTAGAAATTTCTTGAAACGGCTTTACAATTCATTGCTAGTAGTTTAATACAAACACTTTACTTTGTACCTTTTGAAGTACTTTAGGGTTAATTCGTTCTTTATTGGAAGACGAGTTGGAGTACAAACTTTAAACCTACCACATCCAGGGGTATCTGCACGCCAATTTACGATCACGCCTTTTGCTGCACACTGGGTTGCATACATAGCAAAGATTTCACATTTGCAGGTGTCCCCAGTCTCACAGTTACATACATCACTTCGACAGGCTTCATAAAAAACTTCCGGGTCAACATAATTCCGGCAAGCTGTGGGCAAACAAGAATAAAAAAATTTTGTATTATTATGTAATCATTTTAAAAATAAAATCTAAAATAAAAATGAGAAAATTCATCTTGTTACTTTAAAAGGACAGAGAGTTACATAAGCTGAAATCGCGTTACTGTAAAAGTGGGATTAAATCTAGATATTTTAGCATAGATAAAATAATTTTCAACTAGTGTAAACGTTTAACAATAACGTGTGTGGGTGTGTGTGTGTGTGTGTGTGTGACTACAATACAAGCTATTAATACAAAGATTGGTTAACAAGGCCTTCGGGTTAGGAATTGTTATTCTGTTTGATATCAACGCTCTAAATGTTTAACCCCATCTCTCTGTCTTTTGCACATTGTAGAGTAGAGCTACAACTGTTTAGCACTGATGATGTCACCCTCATCGTTTAGTTATATATTCTCTTCATTTTAAAGTTGAGATTTTGGTTACTCTTCAACCCAGTGCAACGTCCCTCAAAGGATTTCTGTAGCGGAACCTACCAGCGAATGCATCATCGGTGTAGAGTCGGTTACATTCTAGCTCAGCTGTTAGTGCCTTTTGGGAGTAAAGATCACATGGATCACTGCCTGGATCATCGCTGGCATCGGGACAGGATGAACCAAGCTTCCACTTGTTAGCAAATGAAGCTGGGTTTGATTCGATATCGCCTGTTGAGGAAAACAGTCCAAGAGAAAGGATGGGTTGGTGAGAGCATGTGCATTTACCAAGCATTTATAGAACCTAGATTCCATATCCGAATACAAATTTATTATATCATGTAGATTGACAGCCCACCTCCCTGTGTTTTTAAAAAGAAATGTTGAGACACAATCTATTTTTCCGGTAAGTGCATTTTCATGATTTTGACTGGCCGTGAATTACCTGCTTCGGTGTAGAAGTCATCACGCTGGTTGTTGTTGTATGTACCACAGAGACCACAGGTTGCATTGAGGTGCCTTTCATCGGCCATTACCACTACGCGATTGTTGCCATCGAAGAGGATGGTCAGGCCATTGTCCATCACGGCCTGTATGCAAATGGAATTAAAAAACCAACAAGTTGTTGAAATATAAGAGATCTTGAATATATTTCATTGATATGAAAAAATAATAACTCAAACCGAAGGCTTACTATTAATAATTCCATAAATCAAGATGGTACAGCCGTTAATATTTACTGCACATGCATCAAGATCAAGTTCATGCCGTCAGAGAATGAATCATCTCTAGTGTCATATTTATTGTTGTATTTGAATTTTTGTGAGTTGACAGATTAAACTTGTGTCCGTCATTGATCTGCAAATACCCAGATACCTGTGGATCTACAAAACGAATTACGATCAAACGTGTTTGTAACGTGTTTGTAACGTGGTTCAAATTCAAATTCAGGAGTTATAGAAAATAACTTTTGCAGTAAATCTTACTTACAGCAGTTTGATGCTGAGTTGGTTGGTTCACGTAGATGCTACCAACTGTCTTGGGGAACTCCGTCACTTCTTGACCATTGATGAGCACTTGATGGCCTCTGCGCAGACGAACTACATTCATTCCATCTTCCAGAACAACGGCCTTGACACAAGAGGCTCCCTCCATTCCGCAGACGGCATTTTCGATGTTCACCGTGTACAGGCTGCCCAAGCTCCAACAGTCCCTGACTAGGGTGTAGGTGCAGGTACCAGCGAAATCGTAGTCATAACTGTCGAATGTGTGGTAATGACCATATCCACTGACTTGGCACATACCTGATAGAAAAAGGCATTACTTAAAGGCATCACCATTGTAGTGCGGAAAATTGATATGAAACATGATAACTCAAGGCTTCGTCTATATATTTCTAGCAGGGACGGCAATCGGGGGGGGGGGGGACACGTCCCCTGGAAATTTTTTCTGGGGCATCGTATCCCCCACCCCCTGTGCGGTCATAAATGCTCTAAAATGATGTTTCAATCCGCAAAAGTTCCTCCCTGGGTCCCCTGCGATTCTTCGTCTTTTCGGGGGTATTTGGATGAATTGTCATAGATCCTCCCCCCCCCCCCCCGATAATTTTCGCCGCAAAATTCGAACCGCTGCATTTCACGCCGCGTCACTTTCTAACTTTTTTCTTTCAAGTCTTGCACATTTTTTTACACCAAGCTTTTGAAAATCGGTCGTACCGTTACCGAGTCACATCACCTTTTGTGACCTCATGTCAGCTCGAAAACTCAGAATTTCTGAGTTTTGTGTACTCGATACCTCCAAAAGGGTTAAAGGTCCCTTGCAACCCAAATGCAAGTTGATTCCAGTTGATGTGCAGGGATGCATACAACTTATATTTTGTTATTTAATCCTCCAAATATGTTTCATAATTCTTTGGAATATTTTTGAAATCCCTGATAGCAAAAAGTGGTAAAAATTACGTGATATTTACGTCGTGGTTTTCGTCTTTTTTACGTCCTGTAATTACGTCAATAAGACGACAACTTGCACCAACGCAAGACGTCAAGAGGACGTCTTATTTTGAAGTCATCTGTACACTGTAAAAACTGAAGTGCTGTATATGGCACTTTTTGAGGGCATGCATAGGGACTGCACTCAGAGTGCTATTGAATGCACACAGCGTGCTATTTCAGCACTTTCACGGGAGCTGGACCGGCTCCTTAAACTGCTAAACATTCATTAAAAAAAAAGATTTGGGCGAGCTTCGAACCAGGGTCCGCTGATCGAGAATTGCTGGCATTACCGCTAGACTAACTCACATTGTACGATTTAGAGCAGATCATAATGTTACATAGTGAATTTACGACACCACATAGTTCATGTTATCTACTTGACTCCCATGACTAAACTAGATTGCAAGAAGCATTCGTTAGTCCATCGGTAACGTCAGCGCCTCTCAATCAGCGGAACCTGGTTCGAGGCTCGCCACGGTCACATTTTTTTTTTTTTTTGGCTAGTAAATTAGCACACTACAAGTGCTATAAACAGCATTTCAGGGGCAGTCACTATACATGCCCCTAAAAGTAGCACTTTAGTTTTTACAGTGTACAAGACGTAGAGATGACGTCAAAATAAGAGGCCCTCTTGACGTCTTGCGTTGGTGCAAGTTGTCGTCTTATTGACGTAATTACAGGACGTAAAAAAGACGGAAACCGCGACGTAAATATCACGTCATTTTTAACACTTTCTGCTATCAGGGAAGAGGAATGAAGACGTAGAGATGACGTCAAAATAAGACGTCCTCTTGACGTCTTGCGTTGGTGCAAGTTGTCGTCTTATTGACGTAATTACAGGACGTAAAAAACACGAAAACCACGACGTAAATATCACGTCATTTTTTAACACTTTCTGCTATCAGGGATCTTTTTCTCAACCAACCCCCCCCCCCCCCCCCGAAAAAACCGCAAATCTCATTCCTGCAATGACATCATCTGTCAGTCATTAGTAAGCTAAGGAAAGACAGTGGCATGTAGCTTTGCCAGAAATAACCATTAGTTCTACATCAGATAATGCCTACATAGGAGTTGCTATGTTAAACATGCTGTAGCATTATCAGGAAAAGAATGTTATTGACGAGGTATTGTTTGAAAGCATGCAATTCTATTGTGAGCATGTGCTGAGCTGGGGAAAATTACATTCCACTGTCTATTGTAAAATGTTAGTGTAGCTAATGATTGACAGATGATGCCATTGCAGGAATGGGATTTGGAGCATTCTTTTAGGGTTGAGCTTAGGAGGTTAGGAAAAATATTTCAAAAAAAAATTTAAAAATCTGTGAAACATATCTAGATGTTTGAATAACAGAATATTAGTTGTATCCATCCCTGCACATCAACAGGAATAAACTTTCATTTGGGTTGCATGTAGGGGCCATTTAAAGTATTCGAACGAACATGTTTGAAAAACGTTAATTGAAAACGATTGCTTTTTGTTTCACTTCTCAGAAAATATCAGGTTTGAAAATCAACAAATAAAGGAAATCATAATTCAGTCACTTAAAAGGATTGCGTCATTAGCTAATGGATAACATCTGATGATCTGAAGTAATTTGTATCATCCACTATCAGTTCCCCTACATCTTAAAATCATATAAAGAAGGGATCATACCTCCGCAGTCGTTCTCTGAGCACTTCCACTTTCCATCAACGCATTCACTGAAAGTTAAGGAAAAGATTTTGAAAGTAAGAAGTTGTTGATTGATTCAAATCAGCGGTGTTACAAACAACTTAATAATATCGTTGATTTCTCTACCACTCTTTCCTCGTTTCCATGTATATTTGTAAAAATAGGCTCCTCTTAATTTCTGTTCTCTTAGTACATGAAGACTGTTTAAATAATCAAATTCAATACATTTGTAAATTGTACCTGGCACTACCAATGCAATATTCCATGTTTAGATTTAATAATTTCTGCTGAACGGTAAATTTTACTGAGCAATATTATTTTTTACTTCATTATACATCATCTTAATAAAATAATGTGAATTGCAGTTTCATTAATTATTACTCTATAAATATTCACATGATTTTAGAGAGCTATTGCATACATTTTTCATGGAATAAAGATGTAAGCATGATAAGATGTCTAATTATTCAAACACGAGACTGGATGAATGTAGCCAATCATAAGGAGCTGCATTTTCGTATCTGGGTCCCGTTTCATAAAACGTGTTATCAGTAACAAATGCCACATTTCTTTGACAAAATTTGCTCTCAATCAGATGCAAGGATTTCAGTAGCTTATAACAGTTATTGCAACTTGTTATTGATAATAAGTTTTATGAAACAGGGCCCTGACCTGACATACTGCGCTCTTCAAAATAACCCATGCCATGATTTCAGATTTCAGATTTAGATTATATTTCCTGTCATTTTCATTTTTAAAAGTACATAACATAACTATTGTGCAATTAACAATATACAAAATAATTGGCAACAAAACTAAGTGCAGAATTTTTTTCGATTATTACAAGGTAATTATGGAGCATTAAGGTTCTGTGAGCCACTTTCCATCAACACATTGACTGGAATTAAGGAAAAGACTTTGAATGTAAGAACAGCAAAGTTGTTGATTGATTCAGATCTCTGCACTACCTACCATTCATTGCATCCATCCGAGATCTGCTTTCCTGGCTCGTACTCAGCTCCTTGCCATGAGCAGAAGCATTGGTTAGCGTTGACACACTCGCCTGATGATGATCGGTAGGTTCCTGTAGGACAGTGACAACCCTCAATGCATCCCACTGTTTCATCGGTCTCGCAGTCAGCTATGGCCGTGCTGCAGCCCCTCTGGGTGCATGCCGATCCACACTGGTCATACACCTTGTCCACCGGACACTGGAAAGCTGTAAGGTTAATGAGTAAAGTAAGTGTTTGTTGCTGGATTAATACACATGCATACTTGTGCACCCCAAATGGACAAATGGATTTCTTTTGTGATTACCAAATATCAATAATCCTCTACCTCTTGCAACTTTTTTAAGTTGATGTTTAACAATTCACGTTTTATGGGTATTATATGAAGTGCTTCATAATAACCCTAATCAATGTATTCATATCAAGCCTGTGTATATAATCTCAACTTTCTGGTCAACAATAATTGTGTGCACCATCACATGTCCCAAATTCTTTCGCGTTTCCTACCAATTTACCACTGTTCTCTTGATAAAGAGTAGAAGGCGTAGACGAATATATTGCCATATACGGACTGATCATTTATAGTCCGGTAACGATATCCACAAGACCACGCCTTCATTTACTATCCAACAGACGCAAAGCAAAAACACAAAACAGAAATTCTACTTACGGCAGAAGTCGTATGACCTCCATGATACCTGGAATCCCCTTCGAGAACACTCCTGGGTATAGGCCGTGAAGGCAGCACACTTGCAGTCGTTTCCTGTCTTGTTATCCCCTTGAGGCTTCATCTCACAAGCACAAACATCCTCCTCACATGCAATCACGTATGGCTCAGGATCTACAACCTGTTTTAGAATGGGGAAATTAAGCTTCGATGTTTTAAATTCCGTATGGATGTTTATTCTTGCACAAGTACACCAGACTACGTACCATCCGGACATTTACTCCTTAGGACAATCATCTCGTATAATTATGTATTCTCGGAAAAATAACCTGATGACAACTACCACCAGGAAACAAGAAAATAACCCCATGGACAACATACCACCGGACACTAAGAAAATAATAAATGAAATATATCCTTTGTATACGTGTGGTGGGGAACTTTATGATTGGAAATTTCTATAAATGGTTGCTTGAGAGCGGTACAATAACTAACCTGATGGCAAGCCATGAAGGTACCATGACGGAGTTGAGCGCACTCAGATTCAGCAAACTGAGCTTTCTTTTCAGCCTCAACAGATTCAAAGTTGGAGTATTGTGTGCATCGCAGTGGAACAGTCGGTACATCCGGGCAATAAGCAGGATCTAAATAATAGGAACAAGAATAGAAAATAAGCAGTTGCCGTTAACAGAAATGTTGTTCTAAGCTGAAAATCCTTCTTTTATGTGAAACTGAAATGTATTAAGACATCGTCATACCAGCGTCATACACTATATATTCGTCATACACTATCTATTTAAACATCCCTCTTACAAAGTGTCCTATCTTTAAGTAATTGGTGAGGTTATGTACAATATAGTACGACGGATCGATATACATGCAGACAATAAATTACATTTAATTGTCTATTTATTTTCTATACTTCTCTTGCAGGTGTATACTGTATTTCACAGCTACTGACCAAACAGCGTAAAGGGGAAGCTCCTACTACCGATGACAGTTCTTACCCCTCTCATCCATTCCCTTCCAGGAGAGACCGAAGCTGTATGCATCGTCAGCGACCGTACCACTAGGTGTACGGAAGTCGTTGCTTGGATCTTGGTCAAACACTCCGCAGAGACCACACGTGTTGCCGTTGAGTGAATCAGAGGTGATGTAGATTGTGATGGCTTCCTGACCATCATAGAGGATGCTAAAGCCCAATCCGCTGGTTGCTAAGGTGTAGTGAGCGATGCGCTCCAGGACCAGTCCACCTGCCTTGGTGGGTAGGGTCAGCTCCACGTCCTGGTAGGAGGCGACGCCACCGGGTCGAAGGTAAATCAAGTCGGAAGGGTTACCGTTGTCGATCAAGACAGACCTGATGATCAGACATGAACAGCCAAAAGTTAAGACGATTTACTAAGAGCCGCGATGGTATAAAAGCGCAGCAAGTGTTTTCGTTAATATCAAGATTTGATTTAAACTAGGAATGGTGTAGCTATGCAGTTGGTTAAACCAAACCTGAAGAATGTTGTATGTAAACTCATGCCATTTTCGAAACTTTCTTTTAGCTTTCTACAAGTATTATTTAAGGATTCCCACATGTATGTTTGTGCCGCTCACTTCGAGAGCAGGTTCATTTTCAAAGGATCCAGGGTAACTCGACACTACGCTGGGGATATTTCGGACTCAACGTAAAATCGAGTTAGTCAAGAGAGCTGAAATGATCGCAATTACTTGTAAGAATTTTTTGCGTCGATTGCTCTTTAAAACCAACATTATTCAAGATAAGTTGATTAGAATGTGTAAAATAATTACAGAAGATAATGATAAAAATTTTGGAGGTGAAACTCTACAAAACATGAAAAGTAAGGCTATATTGACGGTGAAGCTGCGCGATGCCGAGTCTACTGCCTACTACTGCAGAGCTACCCCCCCCCCCCCCCCCCCATGATGTAAGGGTACTGACGAGTGAAAAATCGGGGGATGTCGCTTTTAGAGTCGCGATCGGCAAGAAGTGCTGGTGTTTTTGTATGAGACAACGAAATGTGCATGAAACAGTTTATTGTTGCCATATAAATCTTTTCCCAAACACGATCCATCATGATAGGCAATACTTCAGGAAGAAAGGTGTAAGATATGGTTTAAAGGGGAAATGTATAATGAAACTATGGTCTAATATTTATGAATAACTTAACAAATTTATCCTGTAAATGGAGCTTAAACTGTCATGAATGGGATTTTATTACAGTTTGAGTGACTTTAGGTATATATAGACTGCATATGAATAAATTCTTTCTGAAATTAATTCGAATTATTTTATTTCATCAAATATCTGCTCAGAAACAATAATCCGGAAAGCAATTACGCATGCGTCCCCCCCCCCCCCCCCCCCCCCCCCCCGTTTAAAATGTCGCCGCTCGCGAAGTGCCTCCTCGTTGTGTAGTTAACAAACATACGTGACCAAGAGGGACTTGAAATGTAACATGTTGGGCTTAAAAGAATTCTCTGACCAAAAAATGGACTCTCTAGAGTCGATATTTGACATTGTATGGATAGTAAAATGTTGTTTCTTTTGAAAAGGGCCTCCTAATATGAGCATTCTCTCTAGATGCGGCCTTTCACAGTTAATGCAGAGTGAAGTATTGTGTCTTTTTAAATTCCTAAATTGGAATTACAATCGAAAATCTAAACAAACCTGTAACAGGTGTTGTTCTCTTTGTGCTCCTGACAGTTGAGGTCATTCTCGACGTAGATATGGAAGGAGAAGTCTAGGCAGTCGGTGACCAGGGTGTAGGTACATGCCCCATGGAAGTTAAAGAGCTTACCATCGAATGAACGGTAGTGCTGCTGGGACCAAGCCTGGCAATAACCGAACTCTGAAATTGCTGCAAGTTTACAGTTAATAACAAAATTATTCATACCCATTGGCGTAAATACGAACACACTTTCTATTGTTAGTGAGGGATGATGAATAGATCGCCAACAACCCCCCTAACAGTAGATAATTATGCGTGTCTACGCCCGTGTTTATACCCCTTGTAATTTTGTCTTTTGCGATTTTCTTAAGAATCGAAGGTGGACTAGTGCAAATTGGGCTTTGCTTGAATACTTTTAATGGTCACCTGAAGGTGTACAATGACTGTGGTTTTAACTATATTTATTTTCTGGCATTTTTTAAGTATTCATACTTTGGTCCAGGCATGGAATTGAAGCATATTTTTTAATGCAGATTGTTCAGATATTTCTAAGATTCTGTACATGTTTGCAAGGGTACGAAAAATTGTGGACAAGCCATCTTTCGTTTAAAAAGAGTATTCTAAAAAGCAGGGGGCTGGAATAAAATAATCCTGAACCATCATATTTTGTAAATTGTCTCGATATTCTTCATCCTATGTAGGCATATAATAAAAAAATTGAGGACTTCATTGTAAAACATTCGGCAAGTTTGGTCCCACACTCCATCCCCTTCCCTCCCACATTTAAAATGTAGCTGCACCTCTGCTACTAATCAGCTTACGACGGATAGACACGCAGGCAAGATTCGTAATACTTACATGGTACCTGAGTAGCAGGTGGAACGGTCGTAACAGGTCGAGCTGCCGTGGGGCGTCTAGGGATGGGCATAGCTGCTCGGGCAGCGCGTCTGTGACCAGCTGTAGTATAAGAAGTGATGATATGGCATTGTTACATGATGAAAAGTTTTAATTATTCCCTAAGAGTAAGTTTGAATCGGATTTCATTGTTCTATAAATTAGGAATATTTATAGTACGATGAGAAAAAAAATAAAATTTGATTCACTGTCCTATGAAAATGTATGATATGATTTATAGACCCTAAATAGCGATCCATAAAATACACATCAAACTTATTTCAAGACGCGTTAAAAACTAGATGAGCACTCTATGGCCTATAGGTCTAGGGCAGCTTTCTGTGAACTCAAAACCATATCATAATACGCAATTCCAAATTCATGTACGTGCTCATTATACTCTTAATCCAGCGCGTAACCGTAAAACGCCACATACCTTAATAGGTAATTGTCACTATTTGCTTTCAGTTTTGCTTACCTTTTTGCGCAATTTTGACGACCTTTAAAAGGCATGCTTTCCGAAAATGATTTATACCACAGACATTAAATTGTTTGCTTTGTTCTCGCTATTTCTACTTCTTCAGATCAATGTACATGATATCTAAGTTACCTCAACCTTGTTATTACGTAATGTGTTCGTTAATTGTACGTCAATGGTTCCTCATGTCACACCGTTGGAATTGCTTAGCTATATGAAACCTGAAAACACAACGCTTATATGATGTGGGCTGTTCTATAATTGGAGCGGTCAAATTAAGCATTAAACACACAAATAACAACATACTCGCTCTAAAAGGACCGTGCTATTAATACATGTAGCTTTGTATTTTAAAATAGTATTTATACCGTCGATTGAAATGAAGGGAGGATAAAAAAACATTTATTGCTATTTTTACCAATATATCAATATTTATTCTCGATGGTGTGAAATTGATAAATAGGCATACATTAGAAAATTGCTGTACGTTTGTTTGCTAGTTGGTTGTAGTTTCTTAGGGGACGCGGTTTGTGCGAACTGTGCATATCAAAAAAAGAAAATTGATTACGCCCATAAAAAGAGAATTTTAGTGTATAACAACCCCCTCTGCCCCACCCTTTTAGCTGTGTTAGCGCCTCTCCTCTCATCTCTGCTCTTATGTTTCTGATAGAATGCATATGATAGAATGAATCTTTATGCAAGACCTCGAATGAATGAGGTAATAATACTTTCCCTTTTGCCATTCTAAGCCTGACAACCACACAAAGACACTGTATTTATCTCCGATGCGACAATAATTAGATCCGGAGTGTGTTTAAAGGAGAATCAACCCCTAATTACAAATTTACTTATATTGGAAGGTGTAATATATTCCTACTTGTTGGCCTAAATCATTTTCTAATAAAATAATCAGAAAAGGGTATAAATAAAGATATTTCAACACCCGGTATCGTCTCCTACTCATTTCCATGGGGGCTGCCATTTTCTTGCTGATTTGGAGTTGTACATGAACCATTGAGAAATGTTCCAGTCAAGAAGATATTTTGAATCCAAAACCTAAATTGCTTTTCTTCATTACCTAAAATCCCATATGTGACAACAAATATAAAGTGGGTGTTTACATGTATTATAAAAATTAAATCTTTATAATGATATTTTTTCATTGTCTGGTTTTGCTTAACAAAAATCTATTTTCTTAGGTTTGCCGAACAGAGCAGAACGTAATATATGCAGCATGCATTCTGACTTTTCAAGTCCATTATCCGAAAGCAGGTGAATGCATAGTTTGCCGCTATAGATGCTCGGGGAAGAAGCATCCATAAATTTGAATTAATTTGCTCCGTCCCATGCGTCACAGTATCGAGAAAATAGATTTCTATTAAGCGAATATCGATTTTCAACAGAAATATATAAGGAAATCTTCAGTTTAAAAATAAATTGCCATATCTATTCTATATTGTTAATCTCAAACAGGTTTTTAATTTTGAAAGAGGCAATTGGGCATTTGGATTAAGAAAATCTTCATGTACACATAAAAAAAATGGCGGCGCCCATGTACTGCTAGCAGACGATACATGTTGCGAGCAGATGATAAATTTTGCTCAGAAAATCTTGATTCGTATCGATCTCGTAAATTTTGACGCGAAGCCATATAGTCTAACAAGTAGGAATAAATAACACCTTTGAACACGTTCGTCTGTATTTTTTTAGGTTAATTCTCCTTTAACATGTTAATTGTTTGATGAGATCCAAACAAGCGCCGTTCTTATCAAAATCAAGACTAATATGTGTTCAGTCGATATAGTACAAGACCTGTGACGTATTTCATGGAATAATTATTTTAAACATTTCTTGTATTTTTCTTGACGTAATACGAAAAGTCATAAGAATGTTACTGTGTTTTTGTTTATTTTATTCGTGGCTATGTTTAGCTGGTAATGTGTATTGATCATACGAGACATTCTGGTAGATATGCCCATTCAACATAATATCTAACACATTTTAAACTAACACGGAGATAGAACTATGTACAATATTGTATTTTTCTATTGTTCAAGATAATAAATTTCAAATAATTAACACAGATACCTATAGGCATATTTCTATGCTCATAGTCATAAAGGTTTGCCGAATCAGTGCTGAAATGTTTTCCACGATATGCTTGAGGTATTATTTTCTATTTTGTAAGTCCTCTCCAACATTCTATGGTTGAAAAGGGTAAATGCAATCGTGCAGTCTTTTCATAGATACATATATGATTACGTTTGGTGAGGCATTTATGATATATTCATCAGCGAAAAATTCAAATTGAATAAATATAATATAGTAACTTACGATGGTTCATAATCGGTGCGTGGTTTCCATCTCGCGTGTAGAACGAGTATTCCGGTCTGTGAGGAAAGATAAGAAAGCAGGCCGAAGAAAATTATTATTTGTATCCCTAAAACCGAAACAGTTTAAACTTTAAATGTTTAATGTGTCGAATCATCTCCGAGATGCATCCAAATCTTGCATGAATTTTGAAGAAAATACATTTTCATCTTGAATACTAAATTACGATTGTTGTAGATCTGATAATTACGAATTGACCCAGTAGTTATTTATTACATGTCGACCCTATATACTTGGGATGCAAAATTACGAGATCCTGAAGAGAGAGTGAATCGGCCGATCTTTATATAATTTTCGTTTTCAAAACCATTTTAAACACTATTTCTTATGTATTAGGGACACACATGGCTTTTCTTTGCTTTCTCCCCTCCCTCTTTCTCTCCTTTACTTCCCCCCTCCCCTCCCACCCTTCAATGACTGGAATTAAAAGAAATATGTTTTTCAATGTTTTTAAAACACAATTCAACTTTATCTAAGCAATTGTAACTACTTTCAAGACTGTTTGTTGAACACTGGGCTAAACGATAAGTGCTTGCTTAAATAATAAACTGTGTGGGCTGAAAATAAGCAAAACAGTTTACAGAGGTAATAACAAATACACTTGACATTCTCCCTTCTGCAATCATTACTATAATGAACAGTAACATGAATGGAGTGTTTGTTTCACTAGGCTTAAGCCGCAAGAGAAATTTACAGAAAATGGCCTTCAAATGATTTTAAATTTCAATATTCCAACATTTTTTACATTTTTTAAAACATGTTTGTAAAAAGTAAGAAAAGATATGAAACATTTCCCATCCATCGTAGTGTAAGTTTTGAGGCGTACAAATTCTTCACAATCGTCGTCATTTTCTGGAGGCAAACAACTGCATACAGTTATAGTTCAAACAAGTTTACACAAGATGTCTGGTATGTACTTAAACTTTGCAGATCCTCTTGTATCATATTTATCTTTCAATCACCAAAGACTTGAAAACAAATGCATGGAAGCATTTTAAAAGCTTTTTACTACTACAGTTAAAGGTACTTTGAAAAAAAAGTTAAGAAGTACGTATGGCTCCCAAAAGAATATCAAATGATCAACTCAAAACTTTCAGAAAAGAAAGATAATCGATTGGCCGGTTATTTGGCGACGCACTATTTGTTTCACCTGTACTGATTTGCAGTATATTTTTTAGCATAAGAACATTGTTCATATACCTACAGATATTTGGCTTTGATAACTCATGTTGCAGCTAACTACATCGGGGGGGGGGGGGGGGGGGGTCTGTTAAGTATTTAGTAACATTACATTGAAATGCATTTGATTGATTGGAGACATCACAAGAAATGGGTAGGTGAAATGAACTACCATCTTTTCAACTTGCAACGTAAAAAATTCACAAACCTTCACTGACCTGTTTTTTTAATATTTGTTTTGCTTCTATTAAAACAAACTTGTAATCAGGGTGGACTTTCCCTTTAATACCAGGTATTTTTGAAAGCGAAGCTAGTGATAAAACAAATTCTCTAAAGAGGAAGTTTATGTAAAGTTTAGGTGTAATCAGTACCCAAAATGTTTTCGACACTGTATATTTTGTAATGTTTTAACCAGTGAACTTCATTTTTAAGTCTGTCATAACATATTTTTAATTTGGTTTGTTTTTTGGGGCCTGATTATAAAAAATAAATGATAATGTAATAAATGGTTTTGTTTTGTTTTTCTCCGTATCTTTACGTAAACTAGCAGGCAAAACGAAATGTTACGGGATATTTCATGCTATTGCATTTTCTCTTATAAAATGACAAAAGCGTTGAGGTTCTTGGATAATTAAAAGAATATGACTTTCGAAGAAAAATTAGTGCTTCATATTTTTTTCTTTTATAAATAATCATTCCAATCGTGTGTTTCCTTCTTTTTCATAAGAATGACTATTGGAAATCATATGAAAGGCCCCGTCTAATATGAATGTTGGTTTTTGTGTGTTTTTTTTCTTCTTTCTCTATCTCTCTCCCTCTCTCTCCCTCTCTCATTTTCTGTCTCTAACTTATTGTAAATGATATAAGATTGAATTATCTCAATCGTCATATATTGATAATTTTAATCTTTAAACAATGTAATCTGAAAATATAAATAATGTAGTATTTGCTTTCAATTCCTTCCATAACTACATGCATCTCATAACGTAAATTCAGCCATCTGTTTTTAAGGAAATCAAGAAAATACGATAATCCTTTGTATCGATAACGACTAGCATAAAACAGAGAATTTTTTTTTTTTTTTTTTTGGGGGGGGGGGGGGGGAGGACACATGTCAGGATAATTTACTTATACATAATCTTCAAAATTCAACATGCTGGCGGAGTACCTATACATGGAGTTGCTTTCCTGCAATGTTATGATGAGAGATTTACACTGCATTAAAAGGACATACAGGCATCCAACAAAAAGTGATATCCTGGACCCCGTTTCATGAAACTTGATATCTATAACAAGTTACAAAAACAGTTATAAGCTACAAAAATACTTGCACCTGATTGGCTGAGAGCAAATTTGTCATCTGGCAGTTGTTATTGATGATAAGTTTTATGAAACGGGGCCCTGCTGGTTAAGCGGTTGATTCATTTGAATTTCACGCAGGAGGTTGAGAATTAAAATCCCGATGCTTGTGTCCTTAAACCATGACTTTGTACTATAATTTTATCTCTTGACCCAGTTTTCTTCTGTTATGGGTACAATAGGAGTGTGTGTAGGAATAAATTAGTCGGATACTCTCTTAGCACGAAACATTATTATATTGAAGCGCCATGCAGACACATGTAGAAACCACTTTTATCATCATTGTTGTTAAAATACAAAGATATTAAGCAAAAATTGCTATTTCTTAAAATTTTGTGAACAGGTTTACCTTAAAAGTTGTAGATCAAGTAATGAAGACTTTTTTATTTCCCCAAAGATGAAAAAACCTAAAACGACTTAAGTTTGATACAATATAGGAACACACACTCATACAATTTTTTTTCTACAAAAGCAAATATAAATGAATTCATTGATAATCAAATCATTTCAGTAACTCGACATGTTCTCTTGCCTCTCAACTAAATTAATATACCTCTTCTATATTATTTCAACAAAGAATAGCAAACTATAAGATATTCATAATACTTTCATCAAGAAAAATTGTTTGGAGACATTAATTAAAGATATTGATGAAAATATCAGATACTAAAAGATTTTAGACTTACCGCCTTTTGTAGGTAACGTGAGCCTCGATGGCTACAAGTACCACTGCAATTAGAAGAAGGTAGTATATTGCACGACCCATGATTGTGTTAACTCTTTCAGGCTGGCTAACTTTGGCGGCCAAGCCACGTGAAAAGAGAAACTTTGACTAAAGTTTCAAACAATCTTGATTTCCAGAATTGCTGGGGCTCCTTTTCGCGTTCTCACAATAATGGAGCAGATCAACGTCTACGGAGTCCAGGCCCTCTATGCGAGAGCAAGTGACCATCACAGGGTTTGCATGGACGTTTTATACCCAGAGCGCCACGCGAGATAATTCGCACGTATTTAGATCGTTCCGGAAGAGACTATTAATTTTGAGCTCCAAAGCGACCACGTTATTATTCATGGGCTTCGTATAACGCGCGCCGCCGCACCCGCGTGATGCGTTCTGAGGAATAAAACGGGCCCAAAAGCGCTATCTAGGGCTCCGATGCAGGATCAACAGCAGTAACGACAATATGCAGGCGCGGATCCAGAGGGGGCGCAAGGGGCGTGCGCCCCCCCCCCCCCCGTTTTGTCTGACAAAGTATGCCACCGGACCCCCTAGATGGCCGTTTGGCTTGGTCAAACGGAGGGTTCCTCAGTGTGCGCCCCCCCCCCTTTCTGAAAATTCTGTATCCGCCCCTGCATAATATGGGCTCCACAATTGAAATAATTATGATAATTAAAAGAACCAGTTATATACTTAAAAACAACCTTATAATGAACCTACCACTTAACCTAGCTGAGCACTTAAGCACTCTTTCCAATGCAGCGATAAAGACAATAAAAAAACAATAATTGGGCAAAAAGGCAGTTTCATCGGATTGGATATACTTTTAGAAGAATAAAATAAAATCAAAATAGATATGATAATAATCAAAAACCGGTTATAACATTTCATTATACGGCTGTCATTAAGTAAAATATAACTGGCCCATAGTTATATATTAGCATATTTATTATTATTGTCTTTATCGCTGTTATACTGCAGTGGAGCCCAATATAGTGCTTAAGCGCCCAGCTAAGCTGTGGGTTCATTTTAATGTTGTCATTAAAATATAACCGGTTCTTAAACGGAAATTAACCTCAGCGTATGAATTAGCTTATTTTGAATGGTGTAGTATATGCCTCTTATTTGATACATGCAATTTCATGTAAAAACACAGGATATAGATATAAATCACTATTTTCCAGCCAAGTTATCGTCTGCTAGCAATAATAAGGGGGCTGCCATTACTTTATGTGTACACGAACATATTTTTCATCCCAAGTAAAATTTCCTTCATCGTTAACTTGTAATTGATTTTTAGAGGACAAATATATATTAGATAAAGTCACATATTCTGAAATGTAAGTTTAGTTTTATATATTTTTTAAAAGGTCTTAATTTGTTCATAAAAAATATACTTCATAAAAAATATACGTCAAGGACGGAGAATTGACGTCAAGGACGGAGACAATCGTAACAATACCAAAACAAAGCGAGGAATCTGCTTTACAGGATGGCTATTAGAACTCATGGGTCGTCAATTATCTAGGCCCATGGCCAATAACAATCGTAATACAATCAGAACAAAGCGACGTATCTGTTGTAAAGGTAGGCTATTATCAATGCATATGGTACCTAATGATCCGTGTCATGCACAAAATGGCAGCCTCCATGGAAAGACGTAGCAGACAATAGGTGCATCTAGAATATCACGTGGGGTTACTTGTCCTTTAATTATTAAAATACATGTAATTATTTCAATTATGTATCTATTCTTCTAATTGAATTTCACATTCGCCTTATACTTTCTAGGAGCCCATTTATTTTGTTTCTATTGTCTTTATGGGTGTTAATACTGTACAAGAGCTCGATATAGTGCTTTGGCTCCCAGCTTAGCTGTGGTTTCATTTTAAGGTTGTTTTTAAGTATAACTGGTTCTACTATATTTATTATAGTTCGGCAGATTGGTGAAATAATTGTGCAATTTTTCATAAAAGCATGGAATTTGGCATGGAGGTAGAGTTTTTGATGCCGAACAATTCTGGGTATGGGGCCACCTAATATTTGGGCCCTGGGACCCGTTGTGCCCATTTCTTAAAATATGGCTTTGTCAGGGTATTTTTTCCACAGAATTGAGTTAGGCCTAATCAAATCTACTTTTGATATCATTATTAAGTATGATGTTAGATTTCTGGCCATCTAAATTGCCTTAGGTGCCCATTTTCTCAAATAAAGGGCAGTCCCATAAAGTCACTGATTTATTGAATATAAGTAAAATGCTTCTAAATGTGATCAGATAACATTACCTCTTTGAAATCAATGAGATATGTGGCGCAGGTGCCCATTATGACTAAAATGGCCCCGAAAGCCCCCGAAATCCCCAAACTAATCTATCTGCATCATCAGATTTTAAAATCTTCGTTTCTAATTTCTAATAGTATAGACAGCAATCTTGAAATCAAGAATATAATAAAGAGCCGACTTTAACAGGCCACATGGGCCCATCGATGGCACATTCGAGACAATTGAATTTGATTGATTCCCTCACAGAAGGTTGGCCAAATACAAAATGGCTGCCAACGTGTTAAAATGCCTACTTCTAACTTCAGTTTGGGCTTTAAAGCATAAGTATTTGCAAGCTGGGTATTACAGACAAGAATAATTGGGTCACTTAATTTCATCAAGCTGTTGCAGCTTTTATGCAAATGAGACAATCCGCGAATGCTACCTTATCATCTATATTTTTGTCTATGCACGTACAAATGCTTGAACTTGCGCTGTCAGCATGCACACACGTCTGCATTGTACATTGTAGTTGCGGCGCGACATAGCCTTTAATCAAGGCGACTGTGCTGCTTTGTCAATCCCATAGTCGATCCTCGAAACGCGCGGAATACTCCTCTGATTATTGCGCGGGAAGTCTTGCTGCACACGCGTGTGTCGACTTCTCAATCAGACTATTCCGCGCGTTTCGACGATCGACAGAGCTAGAGTAGCAAAGAGAAGAGCTACACCTAGCATGCCGCCATGATTAAAGGCTAGGCGCGTACGAGTGGGTAGAGACTATTTGAGCACCAAGTCGGACACATTATTATTCATGAACTTCATGCAACACGCGGGCGCACGCCGTCTTTTCTATAATTCCTGCAAAATAACTTCTCAATTCAACCTTCCTAATCCTCGTACCTGAACTCTTTATACGTACATGACACAACACATTAAACACGCTTTTATACCATCAAATATTAAAGGGATAGCCTTGCCCAACGACTAGATGCCGCTCGTTTTAATTCGATATGATGCGATTGCGAAATGCGCATTCGAAATAGTTCTGTACATAATACACAAATGTTATGACCACAACTGAATAGGCCTAACAGTTATTCTGCGCCAAGTAGGCCCAGGGTAAAAAAAAACAGAGATAAAACTCAAGAAGAAAAAACTCTGGAAAACCTTCGGATCCACTTTTGCACAATAAAAATTTGTTCACAATTAAAAACAAATTTAAAATTTGTCGTGATGAAAGAGCAAGCTAGAATGACTCCTCAAACATCTTCTACCACATCCTAATGCTCGTGTCCCGCACCACCTGCGGAAAAGATTCTGGCATAATCACTTCTTATACTCTTGGACAACAACCCTTACCAAGCATAAGTATGCATACTTTAACGAGACAAACAACATTTACCTGCTATACAAACGTAACGCAGGCAAATAATATTCTTATTACATGTGGCTATTGTAGTGGGCATCGAAGTGGGCAATCTTGATGACTGTTTTCAAACAAAATCGCGCATTGGTGCTCATTATAGTGACTTGGTGCTCATGAAACGTGTACCAAACCCTACGAGGATTGTAGGAATGATTATCTGTAAAACCTTTGTTTAAAATGAACTTTATTTACGTCTCAATATTGTCTTTAACATCTAATCATCTCGATACTGACTTTGATGTCATTGATTATAGTCTGGATGACTGGTTTCAACCAAAATTGCGCATTGGTGCTCATTATAGTGACTTGGTGCTCATTAAACGTGTACCAAACCCTACGAGGATTGTAGGAATGATTATCTGTAAAACCTTTGTTTAAAATGAACTTTATTTACGTCTCAATATTGTCTTAAACATCTAATTATCTAGACACTGACTTTGATTTGCATTGGTTATAATCTTGATGACTGTTTTCAAACAAAATCGCGCATTGGTGCTCGTTATAGTGACTTGGTGCCCATTAAACGCGTGCTAAACCCTACGAGGGTTGTTAGAATGATATATCTGTATAATTTTATTTCAAATGAACTTTATTTACGTCTCAATATTGCCTTTAACATCTATATATCCAGAAACTGACTTTGATTTCATTGATTATAGTCAGGATAACTGGTTTCAAGCAAAATCGCGCATTGGTACTCATTATAGCGACTTGGTGCTCATGTAACGTGCGCCAAGCCCTACAAGGATTGTAGGAATGATTATCTGTAAAATTTTGTTTCAAATGAACTTTAGGCCTATTTACGTCTCTACATTGTCTTTAACATCTATTCATATAGATACTGACTTTGATTTTCTTAGATTACAATCTTGATGACTGTTTTCGAACAAAATCGCGCATTGGTGCTCATTATAGCGACTTGGTGCTCATGAAACGTGTGCCAAACCCTCCGGGGATTGTAGGAATGATTATTCTGTAAAATTTTGTTTCAAATGAACTTTATTTACGTCTCAATATTGTCTTTAACATCTATTCATCTAGACACTGACTTTGGTTTTCATTGGTTAGGGCCTATAATATTGATGACTGTTTTCAAGCAAAATCGCGCATTGGTGCTCATGCAACGTGTGCCAAGCCCTACGAGGATTGTAAGAATGATTTCCTGTAAAATTTTGTTTCAAATGAACTTTATTTATGTCTCAATATTGTCTTAAACATCTAATTATCTAGACACTGACTTTGATTTGCATTGGTTATAATCTTGATGACTGCTTTCAGACAAAATAGCGCATCAGTGACGGATCTAGCCTGGTAAGACACAATACATTCTAGGGGTCCGCCATTGTGCACAAACAAAGCGGACCCCTAGAATGTATTGTGTCTTACCAGGCTAGATCCGCCACTGCTCATTATAGTGACTTGGTGCTCATGAAACGTGTGCTATACAGGGGTGAAATTATTTGTTTAACTGAACTTTATTTACTTCTCAATATTGTCTAAAACATCTATTCATCTAGACACTGTGTAACTGAGTTTAAGTCATTAAATATTGCCTTTAACATCTATATATCCAGACACTGACTTTGATTTCATTGATTATAGTCAGGCAGGCCCGTAACTAGGATTTTTGCGGGGGTTTCAACATTGGAAAAAGTGGACCTTTCTGAGGGAGCGAAGCGACCGAGTAGGGGTGTCGGGTCAGGGGGTGTGCCCCTACAAGGATATGGGCATGAACGTAGTCAAAATTTGACAGGGGTGGGTCAAATGTGAAGCCCGAACATATACTACCACTGTGTTGGATTCCAAATACTGCGAGCGAGAAAAGCGAGTGAGAGAAATATAAAATGTACTTTTAAATGGCAAAATTTTATTTCATTAGTCACCAATAGGTGAAATGTAAAGCTATATCTCCGGTCATCTAGCTGCCACATGTAGGAATCATTCATATTAATAAAGTTTTAGGAAGTGAAGCGACCGGGGGGAGGGCAATTTGCTGTTGTTCTTTTATAGAAAATCAACCCTAATATCTGGGCGCCATGGTGATAGGGCAGTGACGTGCCGAAAATTGTCATAACATTGAATATTTATGGACCTCGCTGCATGAAACATCTCGTTTTTATATGGTTTGCGAGCAAGCGAAGCGAGCGAGGAAAAAATGCACTTTACTTTGCTGTTGCGCATTTCAATAAAGAAAGTGGACCTAACAAGTATTTGGGTGTCATGGCGATAGGGCAACGACGTGCCTGAATATTGCAATAACATCCTATGGAAATATATATATGGACCTCGCTGCCTGAAACAATCTCATTTCTAAGATTTGCGAGCGAGCGAAGCGAGCGAAGAAAAATGCACTTTAATTTGTTGCTCATTTCAATATAGAAAGTAAGGTAACCCTAATTTCTGGGCGCGGTGGCGATAAGGCAGTGACGTGCCCGAAAATTGTCATAACATTGAATATTCATGGACATATTACAATAACATATATACTATGGAAATATTCTCGCTGCCTGAAACTATCAGAGTTTGGTGAATGAGCGAAGCGAGCGACGAAAACGCACTTTACTATCTCCCAAATGTTTCCAAAACACCCCAAGTGTTATACTGGGGCATCTTGTTATTTCTGATTATAGTTTCCAAGAAGTCGATGTAAAATACTTTCATGGCACTCCGGTTGAACAGGTTGTATTAGAGGGCCATAATTTAAGGGCCTGAATGACTAGACCGGGAAAATTTTTCATTTTAAAGTGAACAGAGACATTAAATACCCCTCTCTCTTTTCCATATCTCATTCATTTTCGTCAGATTTTATTCGAATTCGTCCGACCTGGCAATCCGCTGCAAAATTTTATCATCAAATCCATCTTTGGGAAGTCGATTTCAAGAAATTGTCATTCAAATTCGTCACATATAGACAAGACCTTACAACGAGCGGGTGACGATTTGAATAACTCTTTATACTCTTTCAGTCTTTGACAAGATCTATAGCAAAATGAACAATAAATTCCGAAAATGAATGGCCAAAGACGTTTATTGTCTAGGCCTTACTATTAAGATGCAGGACAATAGCAAGTGTCCAAATTGAAGGAAACCCGGCTGGAAACGTTATTATCTCACATTATTTTCCACTTTCCTTCCTCTCTCCCCTTTCACGTGACCCCCATGTGCGCCTCTCCCCTATCGAAGCCAGTTGGTATGGAAATGTTTTTAATAATTTAACCTAGAAAATCACTATTCTGATGTCACTTTGGATAATTTTTTTCGCCTAATGATTCTTTTTTGTTGTTGTTGAAGCAGATTTCTGCTCGCCAGTTTGGGGGCGATACTACAAACGAATTTGAATAATTCTTTGAATGACTCTTTGAAAGAAAATCGATTGCAACATGGCATAATGTACAAAATTCGAAAATGAATGGTGAAAGACGACATTGATTAATTATAGATTTGCCAGATTAGGACGTTACGGGACAAAATCAAAATAAAATGTATTAAATAGATGGAAAAACCGATATTTTATCACTTTATTTTCCCTTTCCATCATCTCTCCCCTCGCTTCTTTTTTTTTCTTTTTTTTTTAAGCGGACCTGTGCTCGCCAACGGGGGGGGGGGGTTCGTTCGAACCCCCTGAACCCCCCTAGTTACGGGCCTGTCGGGATAACTGGTTTCAAGCAAAATCGCGCATTGGTGCTCATGCAACGTGTGCCAAGCCCTCCGAGGAATGTAGGAATGATTATCTGTAAAATTATGTTTAAAATGAACTTTATTTACTTCTCAATATTGTCTAAATCATCTATTCATCTAGACACTGACTTTGATTTGCATTGGTTATAATCTTGATGACTGTTTTCAAACAAAATAACGCATTGGTGCTCGTTATAGTGACTTGGTGCCCATTAAACGTGTGCCAAACCCTACGAGGATTGTAGGAATGATTATCTGTAGAATTTTGTTTCAAATGAATATTGCCTTTAACATCTATATATCCAGACACTGATTTTGATTTGCATTGGTTATAATCTTGATGACTGTTTTCAAACAAAATAGTGCATTGGTGCTCGTTATAGTGACTTGGTGCTCATTAAACGTGTGCCAAACCCTACGAGGATTGTAGGAATGATTATCTGTAAAACTTTTGTTTAAAATGAACTTTATTTACGTCTCAATATTGTCTTAAACATCTAATTATCTAAACACTGACTTTGATTTGCATTGGTTATAATCTTGATGACTGTTTTCAAACAAAATAGCGCATTGGTGCTCGTTATAGTGACTTGGTGCCCATTTAACGTGTGCCAAACCCTACGAGGATTGTAGGAATGATTATCTGTAGAATTTTGTTTCAAATGAACTTTATTTACGTCTCAATATTGTCTTTAACATCTAATCATCTCGATACTGACTTTGATGTCATTGATTATAGTCTGGATGACTGGTTTCAACCAAAATTGCGCATTGGTGCTCATTATAGTGACTTGGTGCTCATTAAACGTGTACCAAACCCTACGAGGATTGTAGGAATGATTATCTGTAAAACCTTTGTTTAAAATGAACTTTATTTACGTCTCAATATTGTCTTAAACATCTAATTATCTAGACACTGACTTTGATTTGCATTGGTTATAATCTTGATGACTTTTTTCAAACAAAATCGCGCATTGGTGCTCGTTATAGTGACTTGGTGCCCATTAAACGCGTGCCAAACCCTACGAGGATTGTAGGAATGATTATCTGTAGAATTTTGTTTCAAATGAACTTTATTTACGTCTCAATATTGCCTTTAACACCTATATATCCAGACACTGACTTTGATTTCATTGATTATAGTCAGGATAACTGGTTTCAAGCAAAATCGCGCATTGGTGCCTTGGTGCTCATGAAACGTGTGCTATACAGGGGTGAAATTATTTGTTTAACTGAACTTTATTTACTTCTCAATATTGTCTAAAACATCTATTCATCTAGACACTGTGTAAATGAGTTTAACTTCTTAAATATTGCCTTTAACATCTATATATCCAGACACTGACTTTGATTTTATTGATTATAGTCAGGAAAACTGGTTTCAAACAAAATCGCGCATTGGTGCTCGTTATAGTGACTTGGTGCTCATTAAACGTGTGCCAAAGGCTACGAGGATTGTAGGAATGATTATCTGTAAAATTATGTTTCAAATGAACTTTATTTACTTCTCAATATTGTCCAAAACATCTATTCATCTAGACGCTGTGAAACTGAGTTTGATTTTCATTAACTGTTATCAAACAAAATCGCGCATTGGTGCACATTAAACGTGTGCCAAACCCTACGAGGATTGTAGGAATGATTATCTGTAAAATTTTGTTTAAAATGAACTTTATTTACGTCTCAATATTGTCTTAAACATCTAATTATCTAGACACTGACTTTGATTTGCATTGGTTATAGTCAGGATAACTGGTTTCATACAAAATCGCGCATTGGTGCTCATTATAGTGACTTGGTGCTCATTAAACGTGTGCCACACCCTACGAGGATTTTAGGAATGATTATCAGTCTGTAAATTTTTCGTTTAAAATTTATTTATTTATTTATTTATTATGGTATATGATGATTGACCAGCAGCACAGGGGCTGAAGGGGTCAATTTTCAATCAGATATATATGTGCATATATACAATAGAATCGCATCAAATATATGAAAAGATACATAATTGGAAGCAAAACAAAAATACTAAGATTTACGCTACACAAATAATAAGATAACAAGTGTGAAAAGTGAGAGAAAGAAAGAAAAAGTAAAGAATAGGAAAGAAAAGGGAAGAGAAAGAAGGAAGGAGATAGATAGAAAGGAGAAGATTTGGGAGCAATACATAAATATAACCAAGTTAGAAAGCCATAACCATGTAAAATGAGTCACTGAACTTTATTTACGTCTCAATATTGTCTTAAACATCTAATTATCTAGACACTAACTTTGATTTGCATTGGTTATAATCTTGATGACTGTTTTCAAACAAAATAGCGCATTGGTGCTCGTTATAGTGACTTGGTGCCCATTAAAGACCTAAAGACATATTTATTCAATGGTGCTTATTGAACACAGACATCTCACTTTTTGTCTCGTCAACTTCTTTTCGATTCATTGCTCTGAAGCGCCTTGAGCATTTAACTAAAATGGATAATGGCGCTTTAGAAATAGCATGTATTATTATTATTATTAAACGTGTGCCAAACCCTACGAGGATTGTAGGAATGATTATCTGTAGAATTTTGTTTCAAATGAACTTTATTTACGTCTCAATATTGCCTTTAACATCTATATATCCAGACACTGACTTTGATTTCATTGATTATAGTCAGGATAACTGTTTTTAAGCAAAATCGCGCGTTGGTGGTCATTATAGTGCCTTGGTGCTCATGAAACGTGTGCTATACAGGGGTGAAATTATTTGTTTAACTGAACTTTATTTACTTCAGTCTCAATATTGTCTAAAACATCTATTCATCTAGACACTGTGTAACTAAGTTTAACTGTTATCAAACAAAATCGCGCATTGGTGCTCATTATAGTGACTTGGTGCTCATGAAACGTGTCCTTAACCCTACGAAGATTGTAGGAATTATTATCTTGACAATTTTGTTTTAAATGAACTTCATGTACATCTCAATACTGTCTTTAACATCTATTTATCTAGACACTGACTTTGATTTGCGTTGATTTTAATCTTGATGACTGTTTTTAAGCAAAATCGCGCATTGGTGGTCATTATAGTGCCTTGATGCTCATGAAACGTGTGCTATACAGGGGTTAAATTATAGGAATAATTGTCTTCAGTGGCGTCAAGACGGGGGGGGGGCAAAACTTGCGACAAAATGATTAGCGGAAATTGTTTGGCGGGAGATCCATATGTTTTTCTTCTGGCCAACCCGTGAAAAGTCGCTCAGTGCGGGGGGGGGGGGGGGGGGGGTGGTGGTTGAAAATTTTATGGTGTCCAATTCTCTGACAATAAAAAAAATAAGGTTCTAAAACAAAGTGGGAAATCTATACCTTAAAGTTTTGTTTAAGTAAAAAGTTGCGGGGGCAGTCTGCCCCTTTGCCCTGCCCCTTTGCCCTCCCCCCCCCCACCCCCCCCCCCCCCCCCATTGGGTACGCTAGTGATTGTCTTGAATGTGTTTCTATATGAATGGCTAGAGTGCCCAAGTCTGCGCAGTGCCCATGTCTGCGCACACGCGTAACTGCGCAATTCTGATAAAACAAAACACGCAACGAACACAAACTTTTCATCTTTATCATAGCGATAGGTATTCATGCAAAAAACGAGTCAAAATAATGAAAAAGGGTCCTATTTCAGACATTTTATTGGGGGGGAGGGTAATCAACCTATAGGGCCATTGTCCCGGGGTGGGGGGGGGGGGGGGTAGTCGTCCTAGAGGGTGGTTGCCCTATGGGGTAGTTGTCCTAGGGGGTAGTTTTCCTAGAGGGTGGTTATCCTAGGGGTGGTTATCCGGGGGTGGTTGTCCAGGGGGTAGGTGTCCTATGGGGTGTTGCAAGAAAGTTGCAATCAATTGCAAATTGTAAAGCAAATTAGAACAACCATTCTGAATGGTTCAGGGTCTGCCCATTCAAGAAGATGCGCTTGCAACAATGATGTTGATTGGTCAGTACCGATCAGTTGCAACTTGCAATCAATCGCAACTTTCTTGCAACACCCCACTAGAACATTTGTGAACATTGAGGACACAAAGATTTACCTATGCTGTAACTTTTTTTCATCATAATCCCAATTCAATGAAACTTGGATACTGTTCCGAAAGATATTCCACATGTTTTAGAACAATATTGATATACTTACGTTACTTTTAGTTGCCTTGACAACTTTTATTCAATGTTCATTTTCCATTTCATTTTTGTAAGTTTTCAAATAGATATTACTTTGAAAGTCTGAGATTCAGAGTTAATGTGCATGACTTAGATCATTGTTTGTAAATCTGATATACACCCAGATGACATTAGACGTTATTATTGTTCTTGGTGCTTCGTGATACCTTCATTCTTTCCAACTGGAGCAACCAATTTTTAATTTAAGTTGAATGAATCATGCTGAGATAATTATTTCCACAAGACAGTGTAAAATATGACTATTTCTTATGTATGTAATGTATAATTTACACAGACCTAAAATAGGTTATACTGGCTGTAGCAAACTTGTCATCACCAAAGCATCGAATTTCACTTTGTTTATTAAAAACTTTGTTTATAAAAAGTTGTGTTGTGTAAACTGTCCGTAATTATCTTAAATAATATATCTTATGTATTATATATGTTTGGGGACAAACCTTTGATATTAGACCCTTGGCTTTTGTCCCTCCACATTTAGATATTTTCTGTTTATTTGTAACTATTTCAATCAGGGGCTGATCTAGGATTTAAGGATATAAGGGGGCACACAAATGCAGGTATGACAACTTTTGCTCTCGAAAAGTCGCTCAGTGGGGGGGTATACTGTACTTAGCATTGTTGTTGAATTTTTCATATTTCTATTACTAAATACTACATACTAAATGACAAAATTAACGTGTTAAAAAAATGCCTTATTTTAGTAGCCTGCCTTAGCATAATATGCTTTGGACACTATAATTTTTATTTTCATTATGGATATGTAGAAATCTGGATCCATTGGATAATATTTTCCACGTTGTAAACCACAAAATCATCTTGTCAGATTTATATGTGTTTTGAGGTTGACAGATAGAAATAGGCCCATGGTTGCAAAACTTTAGCAATCATTAGAATCATTTGAATGTAATTAAGATTCTATCATCATCTGAAAGCAAAGTGAGTTCAGCATTATCAAATTATATTACTTGTGAACAATAGACGTCATTAATAGACGTCCATATGCACTCTTAAATGTTCATCAACAGATAATTCTTCAATGTAAATCATATCACAATATATAAATAAAAAGAGCAAAATAGGAGGTAAAGATCAGAATCCAGAACTTTAGTAACTCCCAGTGTGGGTGATAGCAGGGACGGCGGAGCGTCTTTCAAAGTGGGCGGGGGGGGCACCAACAAAAAGGGGCACTTTGGGGGCACTTTTGGGTGAAAAAATTGCGGAAAATGCCACTTTGAGCGGTCACAATAGTATACCGCTTTATTCTGATTAATACACTATCGAGTATCATTTTCGACACATTATTGTTTAGCATGGTTCTAGATTTTAAAAAAAGGGGAAAAAAAGAAAAGAAAATATTACTTTGCAGTTGAGTGCAATGGTCTGATTATTCATATTGAAGATATTATGAAGAGCAGCGATTTTCCTAATATGATAAAAAGACAACGGTAAATGCGAGCGAGCGTAGCGAGCGTAGCGAGCGAGCTTTGAAAAAATTTTAGAAAAAAATTGTCCTTCTTCCTGTTATGATGTAAGGGCACTGCTCATTCTTGTATAACTTAGAGAATTGTGCCCCTCCTGCCCCCTGCTCCACTGCCTCTCATTGTGCTGATATCAGTAGCCTAGAGGATCGGAATCTATTATAAGGAAGCCTCTCTGAGCTAGGTAGGCCTATGTGGTTCTTCTGTGGACTTTAGGGCTCAATTTGTAAGCGACATCGGAGTATATAGGTACAATATAATATTATATATATATAGGTATATAGGTAGGGCACTTATCAGAAGATAAAAGGGGCACTTATCGAAAGGGAAGGGAAAATAATACTTTTGTCTAGTAAAAAGAAAAAAGGCACTGATCAGAAGTAAAAGGGGCACTTAAAAAGAGGTATTTATCAGAAGGTGCACTTATTAGAAAGAAGAAGGGGCAGCCATTCAAAGAAAAAGAGTCACTTATCAGAGGTGAAAAGGAGCACTTATAAGAAATGAAAATTGTACTATTAGAACGGAAAATTGGCACTAATCAGACGAAAAACAAATGCACAGATTTCAAAAGGGGCAGTAGTGTCTGAAGTTAAAGGGGTCACTTATCAGAAAGTGAAAAGGGCATTTATCAGAAAGAAGAAGGGGCGCAGTTATACGAAGGAAATAGGTGCACTTATCAGAAGTGAAAAGGGACACTTATCAAAAGGAAAACTTTTAGAACGGGAAATGGGCACTAATTAGATGAAAAAAGGGCAATTATTACATTTCATAAGGGGCAGTAATGTCTGAGGTTAAAGGAGGCACTTATCAGAAGGCAAAAGGGCACTTATTA
The DNA here is from genome assembly GCA_025617745.1 of Heliocidaris erythrogramma. Classification (NCBI taxonomy): domain Eukaryota; kingdom Metazoa; phylum Echinodermata; class Echinoidea; order Camarodonta; family Echinometridae; genus Heliocidaris; species Heliocidaris erythrogramma. The sequence goes on from CM046856.1 coordinate 15,764,769, forward strand.
GAAATAAAAAAGGGCACTATAAGAAAAAAGGGGGCACATATCAGCTATGAAAAGGGGCACTTTTTAGGTATTTCAAAAAGTGGGGGCACTGTGTCCCCCTGCCCCCCCCCCCCCCCCGGAGCGCCGCCTCTGTGTGATAGGTTGCATGATCTTCATATGAATAAAAAAAAGTAACAAACACAACACAGGCAATAAAGTAATATTTACATATTATATTAAGTATTTATATTTCTTTGTCAATACTCAATAAATGTGATATCAATAATGTATGTTCTTCTCATGTAAATGTAATTAATTCTACTTGAATATTCCACTGTCTCGACAAGCATCATAAAAACGATATTACTTTAATTGGTCAGAACTATTACAACTACATGTATTATTTTGTGATTCCCTTCTTCTGTTATTGTACTTTGTATTCTCTGTTATTGTTATATTGTTTTCCTGAAAATGAAGTTAAATAAAATGAACTAATAATTTCTTGGTACTACAAAATTTCAAGTAATTTGTTATATACCTGCGTGATAACCTGATGAGTGCAGGTCGAAAAGCTTCTTTTTCGTGCCATAATAAAATAAACTGTTATCAAGATAGAGATTTCTGTTGTTGAAGGATCACAATATATAACCAATGATATCTAATGACTACTCTACAAAATATAACCAGCAAGACATGCATTCTAAAGTACAACGTCTACGCAATGCCTAATTTGTTATAATATTTCATTATTAATTAAATAAGATTTCAGTTTCATCAATGAGCCTAAAAGTGTGAAATCAGATTGTTGTCAATGATGTGCAATCCCCATTTGTTCACATGAAATAGTCAGTGTTGCAAGTTCAAGGTTCAAAATAACCATAGTGTCTATACAGCTTACCATCACAGTACAATGAAGCCACTAATGTTAAGACTTTGGATTTAAAAAGAAATCAAAAATTATCAAAACGGTAGATTGTATGATAAACTCGCGCATTGGTGCTCATTATAGCCACTTGGTGCTCATGCAACGTGTGCCAAGCCCTCCGAGGATTGTAGGAATGATTATCTGTAAAATTTTGTTTCAAAATTAATGAACTTTATTTACTTCTCGATATTGTCTTTAACATCTAATTATCTAGACACTGAATTTGATTTGCATTGATTATAATCGTCATGACTGTTTTCAAACAAAATAGCGCATTGGTGCTCATTATAGTGACTTGGTGCTCATGAAACGTATGCTAAACCCTACAAGGATTGTAGGAATGATTATCTTTATTTACTTCTCAATATTGTCTTTAAAATCTAATCATCAAGACACTGACTTTGATTTTCTTGGATTATCAAAACGGTAGATTGTATGATTCATAAATTTGTTAAATACCTCTAGAGTTATGCATCATATATTCAAAGAAATAATTTCATTATTAGCATTTTTTCATTCCAAATGAGTAAGCTAATATTGGTTGTTCCATTTAGCAAGAATAAAGAAATCTCTAGGCACAATTAGAGAGAAAATAGACTAAACAAATAAAGATTTCAAAACGATCATAAAGATAAAAATAAAGATTAATAATCACTCCTGATCTTATCTGGGTGTATTAGATTTACAAACAATACCATAACTGCCTGGTTATTATATCTAACTCATATTTACACGGAATTATATAAAAATATGTTTTTGTTTAAAAAAAAAAGTAATTAAAAACTAGATTTACATAAATAACGGTTACCATGGCAACGAAAATTGATAGAAATATATTTTTGTTAGTTTCAATCATGGAAAATATCATTCTGAACAGAACATCCAAGTTTAGTTGAATTAGGATTATGAGATAAAAAGTTATGGCCTCTAAGGTCACTGTTTATGTGTTCTGTTTTTCGACATTTTTCTAAAACGGAGGTTGATTGCAGCAGCGGCGGATTTAGGGGGAAGGCACATGAGGCCCGTGCCCCCTCCTCCTTTGGAAGAAAAGTATGCATTGTGCCCAACTGCCCACTTTTTTCGATTGTGCCCCCTCCTTTTAGAACGAAAAACCTTATTTTGTTTTGCTTGTCAGAGAATTACTGAGGGAAACTGGGCCCCCATTAACTCCCCCCCCCCCCCCCCCCCCCCCCCCCCCCACTGAGCGAATATTTGAGGTCTGGCAGAAAATAAAATCTCGCCACTAGATCACTTTGAAACAAAAAAATAAAGATAATGATTTCTACATTCGCCTTATAGTTTAGCACACGTTTCCTGAGCACCAAGGCACTATAATGGGCACCAACGCACGATTTTGTTTGAAAATAGCCATCAAGATTATAATCAGTACAAATCAAAGTCAGTGTTCAGATGAAATGATATTAAAGAAAATACTGGACGTAAATAAATTTAATTTAAAGCAAACTTTTCAAGATAATCATTCCTACATTCCCCGTATGGTTTAGCATACGTTTCATGAGCGTCAAGGCACTATAATGAGCACCAATGCGCGATTTTGTTTGAAAACCGTCATCAAGATTATAATGAATGCAAAATCAAAGTCAGTGTCTAGATAATGAGATGTTTAAAACAATATTGGGACATAAATAAAGTTCATTTTAAACAAAATTTGACAGATAATGATTCCTACAATCCTCGTAGGGTTTAGCACACGTTTCATGAGCACCAAGTCACTATAATGAGCACCAATGCGCTATTTTGTTTGAAAACAGTCATCAGGATTATAATCAATGCAAATCAAAGTCAGTGTCTAGATAATTAGATGTTTAAGACAATATTGAGACGTAAATAAAGTTCATTTTAAACAAAATTTTACAGATAATCATTCGTACAATCCTCGGAGGGCTTGGCACACGTTTCATGAGCACCAAGTCGCTATAATGAGCACAAATGCGCGAGTTTGCTTGAAACCAGTCATCCAGATTGTAATCCAAGAAAATCAAAGTCAGTGTCTTGATGATTAGATTTTAAAGACAATATTGAGAAGTAAATAAAGATAATCATTCCTACAATCCTTGTAGGGTTTAGCATACGTTTCATGAGCACCAAGTCACTATAATGAGCACCAATGCGCTATTTTGTTTGAAAACAGTCATGACGATTATAATCAATGCAAATCAAATTCAGTGTCTAGATAATTAGATGTTAAAGACAATATCGAGAAGTAAATAAAGTTCATTAATTTTGAAACAAAATTTTACAGATAATCATTCCTACAATCCTCGGAGGGCTTGGCACACGTTGCATGAGCACCAAGTCGCTATAATGAGCACCAATGCGCGAGTTTGCTTGAAGCCAAGATCTAAGAAAATCAAAGTGAGTGTCTACATGATTAAATTTTAAAGACAATATTGAGACGTAAATAAAGTTCATTTGAAACAAAATTTTACAGATAATCATTCCTACAATCCTTGTAGGGTTTAGCATACGTTTCATGAGCACCAAGTCACTATAATGAGCACCAATGCGCTATTTTGTTTGAAAACAGTCATGACGACTATAATCAATGCAAATCAAATTCAGTGCCTAGATAATTAGATGTTAAAGACAATACTGAGGAGTAAATAAAGTTCATTAATTTTGAAACAAAATTTTACAGATAATCATTCCTACAATCCTCGGAGGGCTTGGCACACGTTGCATGAGCACCAAGTTGCTATAATGAGCACCAATGCGCGATTTTGCTTGAAACCAGTCATCCAGATTGTAATCAATGCAAAGCAAAGTCAGTGTCTAGATAATTATAAGACAATATTGAGACGTAAATAAAGTTCATTTCAAACAAAATTTTACAGATAATCACTCCTACATCCCCCGTATGGTTTAGCACACGTTTCATGAGCACCAAGGCACTGTAATGACCACCAATGCGCTATTTTGTTTGAAAACATTCAATATTATAATCAGTACAAATCAAAGTCAGTGTTTAGATGAAATGATATTAAAAACAATACTGAGACGTAAATAAATTTCATTTAAAGCAAAATTTTCAAGATAATGATTCCTACATTCCCCGTATGGATTAGCACAAGTTTCATGAGCACCAAGTCTATAATGAGCACCAATGCGCTGTTTTGTTTGGAAACAGTCATCAGGATTATAATCAATGCAAATCAAAGTCAGTGTCTACATAATTAGATGTTTAAGACAATATTGAGAGGTAAATAAAGTTCATTTGAAACAAAATTTTACAGATAATCATTCCTACAATCCTCGGAGGGCTTGGCACACGTTGCATGAGCACCAAGTCGCTATAATGAGCACCAATGCGCGATTTTGCTTGAAACCAGTCATCCAGATTGTAATCTAAGAAATTCAAAGTCAGTGTTCTTGATGATTAGATTTTAAAGACAATATTGAGAAGAAAATAAAGTTCATTTGAAACAAATTTTAAAGATAATCACTTCTACATTCCCCGTATGGTTTAGCACACGTTTCATGAGCACCAAGTCACTATAATGAGCACCAATGCGCTATTTTGTTTGAAAACAGTCATCAGGATTATAATCAATGCAAATCAAAGTCAGTGTTTAGATAATTAGATGTTTAAGACAATGTTGAGACGTAAATAAAGTTCATTTTAAACAACATTTTACAGATAATCACTCCTACAATCCTCGTAGCGTTTAGCACACGTTTCATGAGCACCAAGGTACTATAATGAGGACCAATTCGCGATTACCGCCGCCTGGACTAGGTCATGAATATTCATTTAGTGCGTTATGCGTACGTCTTGAATTAATGTGGTCGACTTGGTGCTCATATAGTCTCTACCATACGAGTGTGGGCAGCCAAACGAGTGTTGTGCGAGCTAGCCACACAGAACTCCTAAAGACGTCTTTAGGAGTTCTGTGGCTAGCCACCGGGCAGGCGCTAGTCCACTGCCTGGACTGTTTCCGTATCCGCGATCCGACACCCCCTCAACGCTAAAACAAGAACAGTCCTTACAATTCCACCTCGACCGGAGAAATTTGGGGGTTCGCGCGATGAGTGGGGAGTCGTGCTGAGTGGAGTATGACAAGCAATAGGGGAAAATACAAAATATATTCAATGTTGACAAAGATTATATATGCGCAATTAAAATATATTCCATGTTTATAAAAAATATATATTCATTATCTATATATATATATATATGATGTTGATAAAATATATGAGTTTTAAAAATATATATGAGCATTAATAAATATATGTCTTGTGAAAAAAATATATGACCATAAATAAATATATGCGTTGTGAAAATATATGGGGAAAACTATATATATGTGTTGTGAAAAATATATCCCAGGCCCACACAGAGCGCGACTCTCCACTATGACAAGCTATAGGGGAAAATAAAAAATATATTCAATGTCTACAAAGATATACATGCGCAATTAAAATATATTCCATGTTTATAAAAAATATATATTCATTATCTATATATATATATATATATGATGTTGATAAAATATATGAGTTTTAAAAATATATATGAGCATTAATAAATATATGTCTTGTGAAAAAAAATATATGACCATAAATAAATATATGCGTCGTGAAACAAATATGTGAGCGCAATATTATATGTGTTGAAAAAATATATGAGCTGAAAAAAATACATGAGCATTAATAAATATATGCGTTGTGAAGAAATATATGTGTTGTGAAAAATATATGAGCATAAATAAATATATGCGTCGTGCAACAAATATGTGAGCATAATATTATATGTGTTGAAAAAATATATGAGCTGAAAAAAATACATGAGCATTAATAAATATATGCGTTGTGAAAAAATATATGTGTTGTGAAAAATATATGAGCATAAATAAATATATGCGTCGGTCGTGCAACAAATATGTGAGCATAATATATGTGTTGAAAAAATATATGAGCTGAAAAAATACATGAGCATTAATAAATATATGCGTTGTGAAAAGATTTTTGTGTTGTGAAAAATATATGAGCATAAATAAATATATGTTGCGATAAAAAAGGGAATGAGCATAAATAAATATATGCACTTTTAAAATATATGTGTAAAATATATATTATATAAGAATTTGCTTTGTGATATGTGCGCGCGTACGTTTTGTTCGTACTAGAAAAAAAACCTGTTCGTACAAAAAAATATGTTCGTAAGAAAAAATATGTTCGTACGAAAAAAAAATATGCGCTCCCTAGACTTAGTCTTTAAATGAGCCTTATTCAGACCCTATAGATCAAGTCCCAGCCAGACCATTCCGCGGCGCAGGTCAGATGCAGAATGCATGCTGAATGGCGCGGCGTGGCGCGCCAAGTACAATCGAACTCTGCAAGATCAGACTATACGCTGTGACGGGCCGGGCCGCAAAATTTTTTTTCCTGTACCTTTGGGGCTATCCAATCTGAATATTCATGAAAGAGACTACAAGTATCGGACTTGTATTTTCTTACTCAGTTTCACCTTATTTTTAAATCAGCAAAAGAAAATTTCGTAATATATTCCTCTGCCGAGATTCGAGCTTGCGGTCCTTTCATCGATAGCGCACCAGATTATCAGACTGCGCCACACATAACAGCTGCTCAATGGCCTTGCTCGTTTTATCATATCCCTACAGTTCGTTTTCATGAATATTCATACCGACTAGTCTTGACGGAATAAACCGTATTACTCGTCATACACATGCGTACTCTCATCTCTAAGACCCAAGTCATGAATATTCATATTGGATAGCCCCAAAGGTACAGGAAAAAAAATTTCGCGGCCGGGCCGCGGGAATGCGCAAGGCATGAGCATGCATGCATCTCGTACTGTACTAATCACGAACACGTGTGTACGTGTATAGGGCTAAGCCTGAGGCCGGCCACGAAGGTGAGAGGGCTAGCTCTGCACTAACGTGACAATGGCGGAAATTCCGCAAGACATTCTTAGATAATTAAACCAAACGCTTGGCATTCTCAACATATTAAATGGTGACTACATTACGACTTCTGTAGATCTGTGATAATGTACATGTATACATTGTGTAACTTTTGGTTGTTAATACATATTTGTCATGATATTGGTATCATTTTCTATTACCTAGGGATGATTCATTTCAAGTTTCGTTAACATCCGGTGTAGCGGCACATACGGTTCTCCGGCAGATACCGTATCCGCCGGCAGATATCGTTCTACCTCGGAACCATATCTGCCGGGTTTGACGTTTGCAGATTTGGTTCCCCGGCGGATTTGGTTCCACGGCGCTGCAGATAATGTGTATTGTATATTGGCAGACTTGTACGAGACACTCTCGTGCCTAACAGACCTGTTTACTAAGTGATTCAAATTTATGGATGTTTCTTTCCTGGGGACCTAGTCAGTGGCGTATCCAGGGGGTGGCGCAAAAAACTAGCAAAAAAAAAAAGAGTTGTTCATTAAATAGGCTTCAAAATTGGTCACATATAGGATTATTTTGCATCTCAGCACTTCTTCAAAAGCAAAAAATTTCCAAAGGGGAGGCCCCCTCCCCCAGGACGGCGATCGAATGCATGGCGCCCCCCCCCCCCCCTATTGGGAAATCCTGGATACGCCCCTGCTAGTAACGAGGTATTCCATTAACCTGTTATTAATGAATGAACTACAATACTTGGAATCCAGTTTGCATAAATTATTTGTTGCTATGTCAAGATAGGTACGGTATCTGCCGGGGTTGGAACATGATCCGCCGGCAGATAGTGTTCTTGGTCGTTTTTAGAACGGTATCTGCCGAACCCAGTATCTGCCGCTACGGCCGTGCGTTTTTTGAGAAGTCAAAAATGTGAAAAGATTACAGACGGACGGTGATCGATCGCAATAGCTTATTAGCCTACTTGAGCATTTTGCTCAGGTGAGTTAAAAATGTGCTAATGCAGAAAATTAGTTGTTTTGGGGTGAGCACTTCAATAGATGTGAGTGGTTTTTTTGTTTTATATTGATTTATAGTTTTGCACCCAATAATGTTGCTTAATTGGAAGAAAATAAAGAAATTGATAATAACCCTCTTCGAAGAGCTGGTAGTTTGGAAATGAGTAATGAATAGATTTAAAGAAGGAGGATGTAATTCAATGCACCATTCTGCAAGGATTTTCGAAATAAATATTTTAAGACAAAATTGATGAAATGTTAGAAAATAAGGCTTTTCTGCATATAACCAAATATGATATTCTGTCATCAATATCCGTCTTCAAAGCATTTGATTGGAAATCCTTGCAGAATATTTTATCAAATTTTTGTGCTTCCCAATGATTTCAGGAGGGGCTTTAAGCCCTGACATTGTCATTTAAAGGTAATACATGTACAACAAACATTTGGTTTGGGATCATGTATTAACAAAAGGGCTCCTTTGTTAAGTAGTCCCGGAGACTGAAAGGACTACCCTGATTAAATAAAACGTGAAATTAAAAAAAATGTATAGTTCCCTCTCTCAATTGCTATCATTTTGCCTTAAAGGCGGTCAATCGCCGGTTTCAATGGGGAAAAATCTGTGTTTGCTGATGCTGCAAAATAGTTCTTGCACATACGAAACTAGGTCTAGTCGAAAGTATATTGAGGATCAGCGAAATGTCCTTCTCCTCGGCAAAAATCCGCATAGATCGCTGTGATATGTGTAAGTTGTACTGAATAGCGAACGAATAATGTTTTGCGCTATGTGTACCCTGCAATCTGCTGTCTGACGCCGTACCATTATATTTATACTATAGAATAAAGCAATTTCATCTTTATTATGGATGACACTTTCAGTATTTCGGAGTTAGCGACAGATATCTTAATTATAAACGTGGAGGGAGATTTGGAGCCGACTGCCTGTAAATGTTCAGGAAGCTAGCTGCTGCAGTGCTGATACAAAACGGGCAGAAGGATGTGCCCTTGCAAGAGTGACGGCCATCCCTGCACACTGCGGTGTTCCTGCGGGAACCGTCGCCCGTGCACCAACCGGGAACCCGATGGCGATGACGATGAATCAACTTCAAATGTGAGTAGATCATTATCGCAGCCTATTTATCCGAACCAAGGTCTATGCAACAAATTCGATCATTTTTCTTGCGATTTGTCATTGTGTAATAACTAACTTAAGAGTCAAGAGAAATAGAACTAAATTATAGTGTGAATGTGAGTTACAAATAATGCCACAGCCAGGGCCCAGGTCTGAGATGTGTTTGTAAGAATCTTCATTCAAATTGAAAGAAGAAGGAAGAATGAGGAGAAGAATAAGAAGGAATCTATTTATAAATGAAGGTATGCCAAGATGTAATTAGAATCAACACCAGACATGTCAATTGGTGATTGGCGAACTGGCTTAACCTGTGTGAGCTGTGACGAAGTACCTCCCCCCCCCCCCCCCCCCCCTGTAAAAAAACCAACAGAAATTGATTTGAAGGGGGAAGTCTAGTACAGGCTTTTGCAAGTCAGAGTCACAGTATGTTTGAATGTATACACTGTACATGTATGTATGTATATCTAATTGTGACTCCAAAGATTCAAATACACCTAGTGGTACCAGTTCACAAACAATATATCAATACAATGGAACCTATTAATTAATATTTTTCCCTACAAATTTAATAATTTTATGATTTTTTCACCAAAACAGTATTTCCATACTTGAATTTTGAACAGGGTGGAATGTGCGCTTTACATTATTTACATTATTTATTTTTTCCCTACTTTATTCACTGTTGTTTTTCTTTTTTCTTACTCAATGTAGAAATTTGTGATGGATCGAGAGAGAGCTGATCTAGAACGCGTCACCATCCAGTTCCTCTGCAGATTCACGGATGTTTACTTGGATGCCGTAGCAGCTGTAGAGCCTACCCAACCTGCTGAAGAAAGGCCTTGACCGAGCAGCCGGCCTGCATCATGGTGTAGATGTGGTGGAAGATGTGTGCCCATGCCAAAGGAGGTAGAGAATGTGTGTGTGTTGCCATGTCCGCACCTGCGTCATGACTGCTCAATACTTCACTGATGCATTTCTAAATGGCAATGTCTTGGCTGCATGCATGGCAGCAAGCAACAATGTATTTCCAAGGGACATTCCGAGGTTGAATGAATCGTACCGGCATTATGCCTACAAACAATTCACGTATATATATTCACTAGGCCTAATATTCACTATGGGTACTTGGAGCAGGAAACAGGAGAGTTGTTCCATCATGTGCTACACTGCGGATAAGGTATGCCTGTCTATCCCCAACGAGGGCTTACAAGGGCTTCGTCAATGGAGTACACGATTGAAATCCATCTAACATCAACACTGGTCTTGATCTTTTTTATGTCTGCTTTTATTGTTGAAATTTAGATCTGCTGGACATAGAACTGTTATCCTTCTTTTAAAAAATTGTTTATTATAGTTCCTGTTTATATTCACCTTTTTCTTGGTGATTGTAGTATGTATGTACCAAAGAAAGCATTTTCTGTGTGTAATCATTTAACATAATGTTTACGTTAACATTTATCAGAGAGGAAATATATTCATGTCATTTGAAACAAACAAAAAATGTTATCTGATAAAGGGTTTCCGTTATGACATTGTATAAACTTCATTTTAATCTATTTTCCCCTGTGTATTTCAATACATTCCATGACCATGAATATGCATGTCTTCTGTGATGTTTTTCTATTTATGGTGAATATTTAGTCTGATTTGTCATACTGTTTTTAGCTGAACTAGCAGTCCATTGGGTTTGCTACATGCAGTACATTGTGTGAAGTGAGATGCACATGAATTACATAAACTTCAATAAGAATTTGCCATTTGGTGATCATAAGAAGTGGTTGATCAAAACGATTGTAATATATTGTATCAATGCATGTAATTACAACCAAACAATATCACTTGCCAGCGTATTATAAGTGAATGTGTGTGATGTACATTTAAGAACATATCTTTTGTACCTATCTGTGCTCCCGACTGTAATCATTGTATTTAGGTATTTATGGTATTATAAACTGCATTATGTCAATGTTGCAATATTCAATGAAAATACCCTTGCCAGCATATTCCTGTGTGAATGTCAATAATATAATGCAATATGAAAACTATACATATGTTCAAAATAAATCTGCCAGTGAACGTTGCCATTTTCAGTTGAATGTTGGGTAGCCTTTGATAATGTGGTCACAACAAATAGTGAAGTTGTTTTCCTTCCAAGATTTACTTTTATTGTGATCTGTTTACACTGTTTGTTTTAGAATTTGCTTATGCATACATCCACAAACCTTTCCTGAAGTATACCTACATGTATACTGTTGAAAGTATATTTTTACACTTCTGAGATGATTTTTGTATTATATTTATTACAGTTTGATATACATGTATTCTAGATCCACAAAGTTGCCTTGAAACATGCACATATAGTGTTGAAATAATAGTTTTGCAATATGAAGTTGATTTCTTCTCATAATAGTTGTATAGATTTATCAGAAGTTATATAATTTTTAAGAAACGTATGTATTATGCATTCAGGGACATTTCTGTTAATTTTTTTTATATGCCATTTGCTATTCCATATGGTATGCCTATATACTGTTGAAAGTATAGTTTTATACTACTGAGCTGATTTTTGTATATATTTTAGTGTTGACAATATAGTTTCAATGTTCAGTTGATTTTTACTCTCACTTGGGTAGTTTTATTACAAGTTATACATGTATTATTTTAAAGAAACTTAAAAGTATTACATACAGGAACACCTTTTCTACCTTTCTTTTCCCTTGTGATTTGCCATTTGAAATGGCACTGCATGTAACATGTAAGGAAGTAAATGAAGACAGCATGAAAAAGTATTCTTCATTGTGTGTACGTGTCAGAAGTTTTGAAGTATTGTAATCTACATTCCTTTTATTTCATTTTATTTTTGTACAGTGGAGCATCATTAATGAACTTCTTGGAACCAAGGAAATTCCCTCTCTATATCGAAACCTTGTTATACCAGGGCTAAAAAACAATAGAATACAAAAAATTGGGACTGGCAAAAATAATGTCTTATAATGAGTTTGTTATACCATAATTGTTCTTTATAAGGAGGTTCCACTGTACAAGGTATATATGTGGAGGAAGGCATATGGAGTGAGATAGGAGAGAAGAGAAACAGGAGGGAAATAGAGAGAAAGAGAGAGAGAACAGGGGAGAGAACAAGGGAGAAAATTATCAAGGTCATGAGAGAAAGAGAGAGTGAACCTTAAGTTTCCTTAAACGTGGCGCGCCTAACAGGTCGACCTCTCTATATTGCTCTCTGATAAGTTCACTTGTGCTTAAGTTTAAGTTACTGCGTGGTAACAGGAGTTTAATTTCAAGCTGAGGACTCTACTAGACAAATTATGGACACTTTCAGCTCTTGGTTAGTATGTTCCAATGATATCAAGTTTGCTCAGCTTGCTCTGTGATTCTATATACTAGCCATTTTGAGCTTGGTGGACAGTGCAGCCTGTGTATAAGCAGCTCATTCATGATCAGCCAGCCATGTCAACAAAGGACTATTGTCTCACATTGTCCCTTCATGCTTGATTACAATGGAGACTACCCCCATCATCAACATTGTTCTCATTGTGCTGACTTTGAGTCTGCTTCCCTCTGAATTGGACTTAAAGGTTAACATGGCTGTGGCTACACAGTATGGTTTACGACATATTTATGATAGAGATTTTCTACTGCATCTGAATCCAGATAGCAGAGATGTCAACATGCTCCTGCAAGCTCCTGCAAATCTTCTCCTAAAGTCCCACCTGACTGGACGGAAGCGACACAGGAAGCACCGCGGTAAACGTGGAGGAATGCGGAAGCAAAGACCAATACAAGTTCTCTCATCACCCCTGTAAGTGTTGATACATGTGTGGACAGTGAACCTACGACTTCTTTCATAGGCGTAGCAAGCAAAGAAATCTCGTAGATGTCCCACGTGAATGTGAACACAAGGAAAAACTAAATGTTCATTCATGGAATTGTAATTCGGTAAGGAATAAGACAAGCCTCTTATGTGATCATGTTATTGATAACAATATGGATATAATGTTCCTTACGGAGACCTGGCTGCGAAGTTATGATCCTGTGGTCATTGATGAGTGCACACCGCATGGTTATGAGTTCCTGAATGTAGCACGAGGTGGAAATGACGCTCATGGTGGAGTGGCAGTTATCTTCAAGACTGCCTTGAAACTGACAACTGTTAGCATCTCCTCTCCTCATGACACATTTGAACTTGCTGCTGTCACAAATCCTTCTAGGTCTATAATTTATGTCGTCATCTACAGACCTCCACCCTCAGCTAAGAACCGTTACAAAACTCAGGACTTTTTTCTTGAGTTCGAGGAACTTGTCAATGAATTGACTACGCACACTTGGAAGATTTTGCTGCTGGGTGATTTCAATGTGCATGTTCATTCTCCTGATAAACCAGATGTGGCATGTTTCCTTGATATCATCAAGGAAGCTGGGCTTCAGCAGCACATCACCACCCCAACACACAAACTTGGTCGCACTCTTGATCTCGTAATCTCAAGGTTATGTGATACGCTTGTCATTAACTGTGAAGCCCAGGACAAACTCTACTCTGATCACTTTGTCCTAAGATGCACTATTGATGCAGCTAAACCAAGGCAATCTGCTACAACATCTTTGTGTCGTAACTTCCGTGACCTTGACAAGGACTCCTTTGCTACTAGCATTAGAACTGCCTTCCATGACGTTCCTTTTGAGAGTGATGTTAACGATCAGGTTTCATTTTATAATGAAACTATATCAAACGTGCTTGACCAACATTGTCCTGCGTCCAAACTCACCCATCGTTTTCGCTCTCATCCTCCTTGGTATACGGATGAAATCCACCAAGCCAGACGTTTGCGACGGAAGCTGGAAAGACGATGGAGAAAGTTGCAAACATCTGAGAGTCGCCAGTTGTATCTTTCTCAGGTTCATTTCATTTGCAACCTTATTCGCAGAGAGAAGTCTAAGTACTATAGAGAACAGTTGAATAGTGCAGATGTAAAGAATGTGTTTCGCGTTCTCAACACACTACTTAACAGGTCTCCATCCATACTACCTGCTCATACCTCCACTTCTTCATTGTCGGAGAGATTTGCCACCTTCTTCCTTCAGAAAGTTGAGACGATTAGATCAAATCTTCAACAAGGAAATTCGGCATCTCCCACAGTGTGTTGGAATGGGTCAATTGCAGATGGCTCTGAGACTTGGGCCAAGCTAACATATTTTGACGCTGTTACAGCTGAGAAGGTGGGCAAGTTAATTCGCTGTGCACCTAACAAGTCGTGCTCACTCGATCCACTGCCTACTTGGCTCTTGAAGGAGAACATCAACACACTTCTCCCTTACATTTCTTCAATTGTCCACACATCATTGAGCAGCGGTGTCTTCCCCTCAGCATTAAAGGAAGCTGTAGTGACTCCACTCATTAAGAAGTTCAACCTTGATCGTGAGAACCTGAGAAACTACAGACCTGTCTCCAATGTTCCATTTTGTCCAAGGTAATTGAGAGGGTTGCTTTGTCTCAAATATCTGTGTACATGGATACAAATGATCTTTACGCTGAAAAGCAGTCAGCTTACCGACGTTGTCACAGTACGGAGACTGCTCTCTTAAAGGTACAGAACGACATTCTCAAAGCCCTGGACAGCAGGCTTGCTACCTTTGTCATCTTCCTAGACCTCTCTGCTGCGTTTGACTGTGTCGACCATGACATTCTTTTGGGCAGATTGACAAGGCAGTTTGGCATCTCTGGCAGCGTTAAATCCTGGTTCAACTCGTACCTTTCTGATCGTAGCTTCAGGTTGAAGCTTGTGAATGATCTATCGAAGCCGAGACCTCTCGAATTTGGAGTCCCACAAGGATCAGTAGTCGGTCCGCAGCTGTTCACTTTGTACATTCAACCCATAGAGGAGATCATCAGACGTCACGTGGGCATACAACACCACTGCTATGCAGACGACGTGCAGCTCTACACATTTGCAGATCCTAAAGACAACTGTGGTGTTCAGCATGCCCTGAGCACACTTTCTGCATGTGTCAGGGATTTGCAAGTTTGGATGCGAGGTAACCTGCTCAAATTGAACTACGACAAAACTGAGTTCCTTGCTGTTGCGAATCCTTGCTATCATCATCTCTTGTCCGAGATTGCTTTGACTGTTGGTGACACAACCATTAAACCATCAAGTTTAGTCCGAGGCCTCGGTGTGGAAATCGACTCTTCCGTGAAGATGAACCTCCATGTTTCAGCTCTGTCGAGATCTCTGCACTTTCATCTCTCTAATATAGCACGGATCAGGCCTTTCCTTGACAAGTCGGCTTGTGAGCATGCAGTGAGAGCCCTCATCACATCGAGGATTGACTACGCAAACTCCTTGCTATGTGGCACTTCATCGCCGAATGTCCAACGCCTTCAACGTGCTCAGAACCGAGCTGCGAAGTTGGTTTTCCTTGCTAAGAAGCATGACCATGCCTCTCCACTCCTACAGCAATTGCACTGGCTTCCCGTGGAAAAGCGGATCATATTCAAAGTCTTAACAATTACGTACAAATGTCTCCAAAACAGCGCTCCCTCCTATCTAATCGACCTGATCACTGTACATCAATCACAAAGGCAAGGACTACACTCCAGCGAGGATCCATCTCTCCTCTCGATTCCAAGGACTCGGGCCCGTACAGGTGACAGATCATTCTCAGCTGCTGCCCACGCCTATGGAATGAGCTGCCGAGGTGGATTCGGTCTTCACCTTCCCTCACAGTCTTCCAGAAGTCCCTGAAGACCTATCTCTTCAATAATTTGAATGTTTAATTTTTGTATATTGTTACAGTTATAGTTATAGTTATAATAATTATCATTGTATGTTAATATTTTCATTTTTTGTCAGCTTTGTTAAGCGCTGTGATGTTCTTACTTTTGAATAATGAGCGTTATATAAATACCTATATTGTATTGTAAAGATAAGATAGAGAAACGGAACGAGCCAGAATCAGGGCTGTCAAGTAAAGTTTTCCTCCTCAAGTTTATCAATACAAAATTAAGATTAATCTATAATTCTATTATCAGCCCCCTTTTTATTTCTTATTTTAAAAATTTCTGTCAACTCTTTGCACGATGACCATTCACGAAGTTAGTGTCCAGTTTTTAAAGATCGATTCCCCTCTTTCGAAATCAGCCAGAGAAGAGAAAGAGGAGGGAGAGAGGGAGACAGAGAGAGAGAGAGAACAAGGGAGATAAATTATCAAGGTCATGAGAGAAAGAGAGAGTGAAAGATAAGATAGAGAAACGGAACGTTTTGTGCAACTGGCCGTGTCTTGTCTATTCATCGTATACAATGACAACCAGAGCTACAAAGAGCGTAGTGAAAGAGGTATTGCAGGATGAAGAGCTGCTAGCTGTTATTAGGGAAGCTGTATCACAAGCACTTGAAACAAAATTACATGAACTCTTTAGTCGACTGGATCAACAAGATGGGTTGATTTTCGATCTCCAGAAAAGCGTTGACGACTCAGAGAAGGAGCTTAATACTCTGAGAACCAATGCCGAAATCTCAAAAAATCAGATGAAGAAATTACAGGATCAAGTGAATGATTTGGAACAATATTCCCGGAGGAACATCATTCGTATATTTGGTGTTCAGGAGATTAAGAATGAAAACACTGATGGTTTGAACCTGGAGCGCAGGGACATCGACAGAAGTCATCGTGTTCGTCGACGGAATCCGCCACCTCAAGGGGTCAAACCAAAGCCACCAGCGATCATTGTAAAGCTTGCCTCATACAAACACCGTCAAGCATTTCTTCACAACAGGAAAAAACTCAAAGATCAAAAAACAGGAATCACTATCTACGAGGACCTTTCCGAGAGAAACAGGTCAATTCTATGGGACGCGTTCACAGCAATGAAGAAGAAGAACAGTCAGATTATATCTGCTTGGTCTATGGATGGCAGAATCATGGTCTCTGCCAAGACAACAGATGGAGGAACAATAAAGAAGCAAATACTATGTAAGACTGATCTGGATAAACTTGTAACATGAAACATTGTGTATAATCCTCTTTTGTTTTTATTCTTCTTTCTCTTTCTTTCTCTCTCATCACTTATCTCTCTCTTCCTGTTTTTCACTGTTTCCATCCTCTTTTCTGATATATGATGTCGATTCATGATTATTATGAACCGTACTACCGCATTAGAGGAATTTCAATTTAATGCATTTATATTATTCTCCAGGTACCCGGGTTGCTGTAGATGTGCAACTTGTTACTCTTCCTCTCATATTTTATGAACACTACTTGTATTCTAATGTAATAATTGTATTTTATTGGTAGGCCTAAATCGTATTGTTGCTATTTTTATACAGTGTTTCTATTTGTGTGCTACTTGTGCACTTGCCTTGAATGTTTTTCTTGCCCAGTGCATATTGACAGGTATCTCTTTAGTAAAATTGTGTATTTGTAATTATTTTGTCATTTGTTTGTATACTTACTTTGTAACTTGTTTATGTACTCTTATGCCTGAAGATCGTAACTACCAACAATTCAGAACTTTTGATATTAACCATTATACAGATATTTTGTCTCCTAATGACAATGACAGCAATTTAGATAGACCACAACAGTCATTTTATTCTCCTCTGGAATTTAATGATCATTTACGTGACTATAATATAGATCAAATTAAAAACAAATTTTGTTGTCTCCATATTAATTGCAGAAGTTTACATAAAAATTTTGATAACATGATAGCAGTTCTTAGTAGTATGAACGTGCAATTTTCTGTTATCGGTCTAACTGAGACATGGCTGAGACAGAACGACCCATTGTACAATCTAGAAGGCTATATATTCAAAGGAAATTCTCGCAAGGAAAAAACTGGTGGTGGAGTAGGGATTTTTATCAAAGAGGAAATCACTGTGAAATATAGAGATGATTTAGATGTATATACTGATTATATTGAGAGTATCTTTACTGAAATACTTCATGTTCATAAAAATATTATTGTAGGTGTTGTGTACAGACCTCCTGGTCAACCTGTGCAACCATTTTTGGATGCATTGAATGTTATATTGTGAATAAGGAAAAGAAACTGTTTTATTTATTAGGTGATTTTAACATTGATTTGCTTACAGCTACTTCTTGCCAGTATGTCGATGATTTTCTTGATCTTTTCATGACTAATTCAATGTATCCTTTGATACATTATCCGACTCGGGTTACCACACACTCTGCAACGTTGTTAGATAACATATTTACAAATGATTTTAATGTATTATCCACAGGTGTAATTTTAGTTGATGTAAGTGACCATTTTCCTGTATTCTGTATTTGTGACAATCAAATAAGCAGTAAGCTGTTAAAGATAAAAAGACGTGAAATAAAGGAAGAAAATATAATCAGTTTTATTGATAAATTAAATGATGTTAGGTGGATATTCGATATTGATCCAAATCACAGTTATGATTGCTTCTTTAAACAATTTTTTCTTGTATATGATGATTGTTTCCCAATCAAATATGTGACTTTTTCTAAGAAGCATAAACAAAAACCCTGGTTTACAAAGAAACTACGCAAACTATGCAACAAAAGATGGAGTCTTTATAAACAATTTATCAAAAATCCTACTGAATATCGGGAAAAGAAATATAAAAAATTTAGAAATATGGTCACTTTTGAATTAAGATTGGCTAAACAGATGTATTTTAAAGACAAGTTCTCTGGTGCAAGAGCAAATATAAAAAGAACATGGGATACAATCAATGGTGTTTTGGGTAAGAAGAAAAAATCTGTAAATATTCAACATATAATTTGTAATAATCAATCGATTCGTGATGAGTCTACTATATCTCAAATTTTTAATGATTATTTTGTTGATATAGGTTACAACCTCACCAAAGATCTACAGGATTCGAGAAATAATTTTACAAAGTATTTAAGCAGAAATGGATGTTCAGCTTATTTCAAACCTATAACATGTAAAGAAATAATAGATATAGTGTGTAATATGAAAAATGATACAAGTGCAGGATTTGATGATGTCACAGTCAAAATTATTAAAAGAGTTATTCATATTGTTTGTTTACCACTTTGTAAAATATTCAATATGTCTATGACTGAAGGAGTGTTTCCTGACAAACTTAAAATAGCTAAGGTTGTACCTGTATATAAGAATGGTTCACATGAAGAAGTTACTAATTATCGCCCAATATCTGTACTCTCTATATTTTCAAAAATCATTGAGAGGTGTTTTTATAACAGGCTATCATGTTTTTTAACTCAGTGAAATATAATTAGTGAGAGTCAGTATGGATTCAGAGAGGGGCACTCCACATCGTCTGCCTTAGTTGACTTTATTCATAAAGTATCAACTGCACTTGACAATAAACAATCAACAATAGGTTTATTTTTAGATTTGAGCAAAGCATTCGACACTTTAGATCATGGTATTTTATTGAATAAATTAGAGAATTATGGAATACGAGGTGTTATATTGAAATGGTTTCAAAGTTATTTATCAAATCGTAAGCAGTATGTTATAATTAATAATTATGAATCTCAAATGAAGTGCACGCGATGTGGGGTGCCCCAAGGTTCAATCCTCGGCCCGTTATTATTTATAATATATGTTAATGATATATGTCATGTGTCAAATATACTTCAGTTTATTCTTTTTGCAGATGACACTAGTGTGTATTTATCTCATGAAAATGTACAAACTCTTCAACTTACTTTTAATACTGAACTTATGGCACTGACTGAGTGGTTCAACACAAATAGATTAATCCTGAATGTAAATAAGACAAATTTTATGATTTTCTCAAACAAGAAATGTAATTTTGATAATGTGTCTCTTATTGAATAATACCGATGTTCATCAAGTATCTACTTTGAAATTTTTGGGTGTAACCATTGATAATAAACTCTCTTCGCATAATCATATTGGTGACATCTGCAATAAGGTATCAAAAATATAGGTGTTTTAAACAAGTTGAAAATATTCCCTACCACTATCTTGAAAATACTATATTACTCACTTATATATCCATATCTTAACTACTGCAATATTATCTGGGCTAATTCTAAAGATTATTATATGACACGTTTGTTTAGGTTACAAAAGCGAGCTATAAGGGTTGTAAGTAAACTGTCTTTTTATGCACATACTCAGCCATTATTTCTTCAATTGAAAATTCTGAATTTGTATAATGTGAACATCTATAATATTTCAATTTTTATGTACCTATGCTCTAAGAATAAAATCCCACTACGTATTTCTAAGCAATTTAATTTAAATAGCACAATACATAATTACTCCACCAGAAACTCAGTTAATTTTCACGTTCCTATGATAAGAACACTAGTATCAAAGAATTCTATTTTCTTCAAGGGCCCTATGGTATGGAAATCTATTCCTCTTGATATTCAAAACAGTCCATCTTTGCAATGTTTTAAAAGGAGACTTAAAGTAACTTTATTTGAAAATCAAAAATGTTTAGGAGCTGAATGATCAGGCTTGTATTTGTATTTGTTAATTTTCTTCTTTCCTATCATACTTCTTTTGCTTATTTCTATTCTGTCCCCTTGTCTGTTTGTTCTCTTGCATACATGCCACAATAACTGCCAATTGCAATATCACTGTATTTTATTATTTTTTAGTCAATTTACCTTCATGCAATTTTCTTGCTGGGGTAGCTATTATATAAGATTTGCTCTTCTCAGCTGCCCCCAATCACATAATAAGATTGTCTTTGTAATGTTCGGTTGTACATAATTATGTACTTGTATTCTTTGTTGTAATGTTTATTCTTTGGATTTTGAATGTAATACGTTGTATGACCTGTCTTTTATTATGTGTTTGAAATAAATTGAATTGAATTGAACGTAAGTGAGAATAAAAGAGAAAGTGGAAGGGAATATTAGTGGGTGTAAGGCCATCGCCAGGGTTCACCTCCGGGGCGCACCCGGCGCTGGCGACCGTAGCCCGTGGAGGTACACTGTACGATTTGCAAATGGTGTGCAGCTCAAGCAGATACAACACGAACTTTTTATTCAAATTTTCCCTGGAGGAAACAAGCAGCCCACGTCCAAATTTATTTCTTTGTGTTCAATCCACAAATTGTACGCGCTGTGGATACGTAATCTCGTCTGACCGTCTCTCCTCTCGACCTCCATTTCGTTCGAAAACCGCTATTATTTTCGTTCCTCTAGTCTAGGCATAGACCATAGCATGGAGTATCCCGAAACTGAAACATAGCGTATTGCTGGCAAGCTTAGCTCAAGCCCTTGTGCTGGCAGGCTATTTACAAATTGTCCGAGCGATTCCGGAAATCTCCGAACTTGCCTTCGCTGGGACAGCATAGAAATACACGGGTACCGACGACGGACCGCCTTTAAGACAATAGTTATGTTCACACGTAGTTTCAAAAATATTTCCAGTACGTTCAGACAGGCCGTGATCAACTTGCTTCTATCACCCACTCATGACTATTCATCGCTCACCCGCTGCCAAAACAATAATTACTGCGCCACACAGAGTGACCCGAGTATAATTGGTATGCATGGTCAAACGCGCGGAAGTAATATGTCTTCATAAATCAACATAATAACACAATAACAATTGATTTGTAATATCGATAATACAATCAAGTAGCAAATACATGTATTATAATACTTAATTTTAAATAAACCTTGTACATGTCAAAATTGACTGAACTCCAATCTTATGCCAAAATAAAACACATGCATGCACACTATATTCTCTGGTAAGCACATGTAAATCAATATCTAAAGACCACATCATACTTTAGTTAAGGTCTGATTCTGAAAGAGCAGATTCTCAGCTTTAAAATGATATATAACTCATTGGATGTTCATAACTCAATGTACAAAGAGAAGAATGCACAGTCCCTCATAATTTTACTTCTTAATAAAGGTTTAAAGTTTGCAGTCTATTGAAGCACTCTGACTTGCAAAGTGTTGTGCTAAGGTGACAAATGGAGGATTAGAACTCAATGAAAAATTATATGAAGGGATTATCAGATTGTACAAAAACTTGGCATACTACATAGACATATCCTGTTTATCATAGTGCACAAGTATCAATGCAAGAACTTACTCCGGGAGATTTAAGGGAGATTAAAATGAGACAAGTATTCAGGGTCGTGAAAAAGAAAAGTAATACAACTAAATCCAGAGAACACACACATAAGTCTGATAAAAAGCTGGCAAAAATACCACTTCTAGATTGTTTGGTGCCTCCACATTTTAGATTACTTAGAAAAAAGTATACTCTTTCAGGAAATACCCAAAACTAAAATTTGACCATGCATGGCTGCCAACCAAAACACACTGATGGATCTCTAACTGAAAATCACACAGTGCGACTTTTGGGTGGTTTTGTGGTGCCTGGTCACATACATAAAAAAGAAAAAGATAAAAAGAAGGAACCCCCCCCCCCCCCTCCAAAAAAAAAAAAAAAAAACCCTTCCTTACCACACAGTATACACATTACCCTACTATATCCCTATATACATCACATGAATACATACATTACATTACAGTACCAGATGAAACAGACAGAATGATAATAGAAAAAAAAGTAGGGAAGAGGGTACATCACATGAATACATACATTGCATTATATTATAGCACCACATGAAACAGATATAGCAGCAAGTGAAGATAGCAGCGATTGCGCTCACACGACAAATAGTCACAAGCGCGGTGGGTGGTCTACCGAAAAGCGTCGATGCTTTGTTGCTGGATCCTGAGATTTACTCCTGCTAAACTCGCTGCAAGAATAGTTTGGAAACTCGCTTCTATCTCGTGACTATCTGCGTTCAGACAGCATTTGGTCTCGACACTATCTGGTCTTCACCAAAATAGCATCGACACCTCGATAGCATCGATGCTATCGCTCTACGTGTGAACGTACCTAATGTATCTTCATCAAAATCGACTGATTTTCTTTTCGTATTGTGCAAAGTTATTTCAGAACTACACATTCCGGGATTTTCACATTCATAGGACGATTCTTTGTTTTCCCAAGACCAGAGGAACTTTAGGGGGTTACATTTTCTAGTGATAGTATATCCCTAGCAAGACTTGAGTATATTGAAATTTAAAAGAATAACTTATTCTTCAGGTAAGTTTTAAAACTGCATTCTAGAAAACCAACAATGCCAATGATGACATTATAGCAAATAGAACGAGGCGGGGGGAGAGAAAAAAGAGAGTATGAATTTGATTGTAGATTTTTAGTTGAATATGGTAGAGTCTACAGGAATTCTATGTACTTTATTATGTACCCCTATGAAACACATCTTGACAAACTCAATATGAATGCAAACACACTCTAACATGTAGTGGAAAAACCAAACACTTTAATGAAATACAAGAAATGGATAAATAATGTTGAATACCATGAACAAGTAAAAGCTTGGAATACATATTATAAAAATGTGCATTTCAGCTGCGATCAACCTTTATTTTTGGTTGTATTCCAGCTAAGTTTAGTGAAAGAATTGAAATACATTTCTTCCTACAAAAATGTTTAATACCATAACCACATTGAACTTCATTAAAACAAGTCTTATATAGAGACAACAGTGCAATCATTGAATTGAACTGAAAATACGTACTTCATCTATAAACACAACAAAGTAACTCCCCTAATTAAAAATAGCGTAACTTCTTGACGAAATAATTTTGAGCAAAATATGGCAGGAGTATTCCTACACTTATTGACTAACTTCTGTGTGAAAATGAGAAACATGCTTTCTCGGTTGATGGTGCTCTTCTGTGGAATAGATTGCCTATATATATATATATATATATATATATATATAGACTCTGCCATATTCAACTAAAGTTATTATCAGCCGATTTTGATGAAGATACATTGTCTTATAAAGGCAAAAGTGATAGCAATTGAGAGAGGGAACTATACATCATAATTTTGTTAATACATGATCCCAAACCAAATGTTTGTTGTACATGTATTACCTTTAAATGACAATGTCAGGGCTTAAAGCCCCTCCTGAAATCATTGGGAAGCACACAAATTTGATAAAATATTCTGCAAGGATTTCCAATCAAATGCTTTGAAGACGGATATTGATGACAGAATATCATATTTGGTTTTATGCAGAAAAGCCTTATTTTCTAACATTTCATCAATTTTGTCTTAAAATATTTTTTTCGAAAATCCTTGCAGAATGGTGCATTGAATTACATCCTCCTTCTTTAAATCTATTCATTACTCATTTCAAAACTACCAGCTCTTTGAATAGGGTTATTATCCATTTCTTTATTTTCTTCCAATTAAGCAACATTATTGAGGTGCAAAACTATAAATCAAAATAAAACAAAAAACACTCACATCTATTGAAGTTCTCACCCCAAAACAACTATCTTTCTGCATTAGCATATATTTACCTCACCTGAGCAAGATGCTCAAGTAATTAAGCTATTGCGATCGAGTCACCGTCCGTCTGTAATCTTTTCACATTTTTGACTTCTCAAAAACGTATGGCCGGATGTTAACGAAACTTGAAATGAATCATCCTTAGCTAATAGATAATGACAAATATGTATTAACAGTCAAAAGTTACACAATGTATACATGTACATTATTACAGATCAACAGAAGTCAACAATGCATTTGTAATGTAGTCACCATTTAATTTAATATGTTGAGAATGCCAAGCGTTTGGTTTAATTGTCTAAGAATGTCTCGCGGAATTTCCGCCATTGTCACGTTAATGCAGAGCAAGCCCTCTCACCTTCTTGGCCGGCCTAAGGCTTAGCCCTATACACGTACACACGTGTGCGTGATTAGTGCAGTACGAGATGCATGCATGCTCATGTCATGCGCATTCCCGCGGCCCGGCCGCGTCTTTTTTTTTTGTAACCAAGCCTAGGGAGATTTCGCATTTTTTCATGAATATTCATGACGCAGGGTCGGGAAACGGTTCCGATTGGTCTTCATGAAAGCACGGTCGCCGGTGGGGGAAAAAAGTCCCTGGCCTGCACGCACGTACGCATTATGATCGTATGTGTTCAACGTGTAGGCGCCTAGCCTACGTTTTTGCACTGAATCTATTATCGATCTAGGCTAAGTCTCAACATATTCACCCCACCTATGCAATGTGACACGTAAAAAATTGGATTGAGCAGTCAATTTCAAAATCAAGTTTTGCATTAATTTATTGCATGTGCGTAGATCTAATTTAGTAATTAGCTCTTTTGAGGGCACCCTCCTTTTCCGACCAAAATTGACACTGCCACTGGCATTACTCTGAAAATAGGTCTAGGCCTAGGCTAGTAGTATGCGTATTTTGACAATTGCCCATCGTAATGTTCTCCACAAATGAACTTTACAACAATATGCAGAATCAAGACACAGACTCTAGGCTAGGTCTAACAACGTTAGAGTCTTACTGTAATTAGCACTTGCACCCTGCTCCTGTAACATTGCCCTGAGTTAGAAGAACTGCAAGAGTCTTCAGGACTGAAAGAAGCAGACTACTACTAACGTTCCAATAGTAGTACTAACGTTAGTACCAAGAAAACAAATTATTTTGGTGACCTTTTAGCTGATGAAAACAAAGTGCGTAACTAGTTATTGTAGGTAGATCTAAAATCATCTAGATGTAGATCTACCCCCATCATCAATCATTTACTAGTACTGATTAGATCTAGGTCTAACTCATCATGCTCATTGACCTTAAAATAACATTCACTTAATCTAAACTTAGCCTGAAATTGAAAATTGTAACAAAATTGGTCTAGTTAGAGTAGATCTAGAGTAGTTAGAGTCTTGGCTAGACATTTGATAATACCACACCATCACATTCCGATTGCATTTTGAAGTTGGGTCTACCACACGTCTATTATTAGACCAGCATTTTGAGGGATACGTGGAGGCAATTCTAACTCACTCAATTCACCCCCCCCCCCCCAGGTCTGCCTTTTCCAAAAGTTGACAAACATGCACTTGTGTTCCCCGCCTTATACTAAATTCTGGATCCGCCCCTGATCATGTGAGTATGTCTTATTTATCCAAAGATTGCATGAGTTCTAAAGAAAATGCATTTTCATCTTCATGAAAATTAATGATATGGATATAATAATGTTCGAGTAGAATATCCATGCATAGACCTAGTAGTATATGGGCCAACGTAGACCCCCCTCCCCCCCCCCCCCCCCCCCTTAGGCACAATTTTTTGTGATGTTTTCCTGGTAGCTAGGACCCTAGGCTATCAGAATCTGCCTGTTTGCCAAAGAGTTAGTGGTGGGTGTGGCCACCAGGGCCGTTACCATGGCAACGCATCAAGGAAATATAGGAATTTACTAAAATACCTTATATTTCTAATTCAGAAATTTGAAAAATGACCGGTAACCATCTAAATATATGTATTTTGAGTTTCCTGATTGATTGAAACCAAAATCTAGGTCATTTAAAGTCGCGGTCATGTCAAAAAATTGCTGTTACTATGGAAACGGTAACATAAAAAGTTTATATTTTGGAAAAATATCTAAACTTATCAGTATAAAATAGACAGAGAGGTGTCTACACAATCTTAGATTATATTTTTCTGTTAGCTAGGACCCTCAGCTCTCATAAACTGCCTGTTTTCCATAGAGTTCATGGTGGGCGTGGCCACTAGGGCCGTTACCATGGCAACACATAACGAAATACTGGAAATTAAAAAATACCGTATATTTGTCATTTAACAGCATAAAATATATGGTAACGCCTCTAATATATGTATTTCAACCTGCCCCACTGACTCCAACTACAATCTGAGCCATTTGAAGTCATGGGCTTGTAAAAAAGGGCCGTTGCTATGGAAACGGTCCCACAAAATGCTTATATTTGTGTAAAATATCTATGATTTATCAATACAAAATAGAAAACAACTGTCTGCACAATCTTATATCATGTTTTTCTGTGAGCTAGGACCCTCAGCTCTCGTAATCTGCCTGTTTTCCATAGATTTCATGATGGGCGTGGCCGCTAGGGCCGTTACCATGGTAACATAACGAAATACTGGAATTTAGAAAATACTGTATATTTGTCATTTAGCAGCATGAAATATACATGGTAAGGACTCTAATATATGTATTTTAAGCTGCCCCACTGACTCCAACTACAATCTGAGCCATTTGAAGTCATGGGCGTGTAAAAAAAGGGCCGTTGCTATGGAAACGGTCCCACAAAATGCTGCTATTTGTGGAAAATATCTATGATTTATCAATACAAAAAAGAAAACAACTGTCTGCACAATCTTAAATCATGTTTTTCTGTTAGGTAGGACCCTCAGCTCTCATATTCTTCCTATTTTACATAAAGTTGGTCGTGGGCGTGACCACTAGGGTTGTTACCATGGTAACACACCAAGGAATTGAATTTTAGAAAATACTATATATCTATAATTCAACATCACAAAAACAAATTGTAACCATCTAACTATATGTATTTTGGGGTGCCCGTTTGATTGCAAGTAGAATCAGAGACATTGGAAGGCACCGTCATGTCAAAACATGGCTGTTGCTATAGAAACAGTATGATAAAAATTAGTGAAAAAATATGTAACTATCCAATGCACTTTATAAAGTAAGGGTCTCCACAACCTGAAATGATGTTTTTCCCCTGTACGTTAGCTAGGACCCTGGATATCATATCCTCCCTAACTGCCACAAAGGTGGATACTGGGCGACCACTCGGGCTGTTACCATGGTAATAAGATAGGAAATAACATATATGTGTAATTCAAGAACGTGAAAATATTTAGTAGGCTTTACATCTATTTCAAGCAGCTCTTTTGAGTGCAATTTTTTTGTGTGCTTTCAAGGTCAGTCAGGTACACGATTATAATTCTTATTATCCGTTTGGTCTCAAACTGACGCCGATGGTGGTTGTGAGCACCAGCCCCATTACTATGGCAACGCACCATCAAAATATTGGAAATTGTTTGAAAATTACATATACATGTATATATATATTCTGTTTCAACAATAGAAAACACAAAATATTGGTCTGTATATACATATAACTTCCAGAGTTATTACACTAAATTACAGTCATAATCCGAATCACTTAAGGCCATAGTAATGTAAAAACATGGTTGTTGCCATGGTAGTATTATTATGAAAACTGAGCAATTTTTAAAAAAAGGTGACAGATTTTTGTTATTACACAGCAGCAGTTATGTTGCAAAGACATTTTTTAATCCCCCATGTGGGGGACCGTTGCAGTAACAACAGCTGATCCTAACTGGTTAGCTGTACTTGAGTAGTTATGCTTCCACCTCTATGCCTTGGCGTTGGGAGGGAGGCAATGGAGGCTTAATAAATGGATTCACCTCAGTCACAGAACCTAATGTATTCATAAGATGATAAACTTGTCGGTCTGTAGCTAAACCTGTCTACTTGAAATAAATCTGAGAAGGTTGGAATAGAATTTAGCATATTTTCCCCTAATCCTACCCATAAGAAATCTACATGTTCATTTAGGATTAACAGCATGGCCAAGGTGGTCTAGGATTTGGACTTCATCAGAAACAGGGCCAAAGTATTTAATTTTTGGGTGCCTCATCATAGATCAAGTCCAGGACTAAAGTGTTGATACCTGCCTGGAGTTTTTTATATTTGCTAGAAGGTATTCAAAAGAGTCACTGGGAAGGCCTGTGGTGCAATTGCAGCTCAGCATTCTCGTGACTTGCATGATTGGGGTACATGTATATTAGCCATGGACTTGATGTGTTGGGGACCATAAGACCTATAAGTTTACATATTGGTTGCCCTTACAGTTAAGCTGCAGTTCTTTTGGCTTTAGAGGAGATATGGCCTGTAGTTTGTGAGATTGTTCCTCTAATACTATCTTGCCTTAAGCATGGTTGGATAAAGGATGGGGTATATTTTTGGCAGAGTTTAGTGGCTAAGTCCATAATATTTTGAAATTAGTGAACACCAGCGGGTTTGTCTATCTATCTTTTACAGCTTTAAGGCGTTCTGCAGCCTTACTTGAACTGAGTATTCTCTTATTAAAACTTGGTTGACTTTCTTACAAGTCTGATATGGTGAGGCACTCTTATCTGGCTTGAATCACAAGCTAAGAAGGTCATGGTGAGGAGATTATCCAACCCTCCTCCGGTTTGGTTTGGCAGAATAAAGTCAGAACTCAGGATGGAGATATAGGTGTCATCTATACCTCCACCACTATGTTAGAAGAGAATACATTTTTTGCAATACATGAGTAATGTCTCTATGGTTAGGATGAAGATGATGAGTGAATCCTCACTTCACCCTAGAGGGAATTCAAATTTACTTAGTATAGTTTGGTATGTAATTCTGAAGTCTGTCAATGCCTTTATTGTATCTGTTCTTCATGATAACTCTGATGGGTAATCCTCAACCTCATCCAAAGTAGCGGGTGTTGCTGCAAGAGGAATTCTGCTGAAAATGTTCCGTACCTCTATCCCAAGGATGCTCTCTAACTTCTGATTCCTAATGGCATCCATTTATAGAACTCCTTGCAGGGGGAAGTGGAATACATGTAGCTCTCATGTCAACAGAGTGTGCACACTTATGTACCTCAGTTATCATTTCACAGATGACTGTGAACTCAAAACCGACACATTAATTGCAGTTAGCAGCACAGTCAGAAATTAACTTTATAAAAATATATCATTACTAACGTTATCTTTCGTGTTGTGAAATCACAGAAATATGCCACTATTTTCTAAATATAGATTTCTCGATCATAATCTGCCTTAGCAGCGACCATGATCATTGGGAATAAATGATTAACATTTTCAATGCAATCATTCAGGCTGCTTGCAATGGAGATATCTAGCATGTCTATACTGTTTTATTGTTTTAAAATAATGTTAAACTAAAACAATGCCACTTTCTGAAATGCCAATATTTTAAAGATGCTTTTGGTGCTCACAGCCACAGTACAACACCTACCAAGTGGTCAAAGTTAATACTGTAATACGACAGCACAGTAGATAAGAGTATCTCTAAGTACAGTGGTACCTTTTTAATATGAATTGGCTTATAAAATACAATGAATTTTCAGAAGCCTTGCATATCTATTTGAACATTTGCATCTTCGTTTGTCATAGCAAATGTCCTACCAGGCATGAACTTGAGGCCTCCAACTTGGAAAATATTGTTGATCTGGATTTGAACCAATAGGACAGTTGCACTTGTTTATAATTCATTATTTAGATACATAAATATCCCTTTCTTAAAAATCAATATTAGCTTTCTTATGATTCGTTTCCTTTAGCAACAGCATATTTTTATATGGCTGACCTAAACTAATCCGGCTTTTGATTGCAATTAAAGGCGCAGCTTCAATTGTGTATAATTAGATGCCTACATTGTACTTTACAAATACATGGTGGAAGCACTGTGGTATATTGGTGAAGGCCTTTCACTCTCATACGAGAGCTCTTGGATTCGATCCTTGATCGGTGCTTACATCCCTGGGCAAGGTGTTTTTCCCACATTTGTTTTGCTTGACCCAGATGTATACAAGGCAATGATAGTTGCATTGCAGTAATATTACTGATGTGGTTATCCTGGGTAAGTAAGATCAATTTTATATTATTATCTATTATTCTAAAACTCTTTTTTGGTGTCTTACTATGGTAGCTACCTTGACAGTCTCACCCACAACCAACTTTGTGGCTACTAGGAAGCTTTCGATTATGATAGCTGAGGGTCCTAGCTGACAGATAAACACCATTTTAAGCTGTATATACCACTTGTTCTTTGTTTTGTGTTGAAATATTCAATTTTTATCATACTGTTTTCATAGCAACAGCCATGTTTTGACATGACGGTGACTTCCAATGACTCTGATTCTACTTGCAATCAAACGGGCACCCCAAAATACATATAGTTATATGGGTACAATTTGTTTTTGTGATGCTGAATTACAGATATATAGTATTTTCTAAAATTCAATTCCTTGGTGTGTTACCATGGTAACAACCCTAGTGGTCACGCCCACTACCAACTTTATGTAAAATAGAAAGAATATGAGGGCTGAAGGTCCTAGCTAACAGAAAAAACATAATTTAAGATTGTGCAGACAGTTGTTTTCTTTTTTGTATTGATAAATCATTGATATTTTCCACAAATAGCATTTTGTGGGTCCGTTTCCATAGCAACGGCCCTTTTTTACACGCCCACGACTTCAAATGACTGAGAGTGTGGTTGGAATCAGTGGGACAGCTTGAAATACATATATTAGAGGCCTTACCATATATTTTATGCTGCTAAATGACAAATATACGGTATTTTCTAAATTCCAGTATTTCGCTATGTGTTACCATGGTAACGGCCCTAGCGGCCACGCCCACCACCACTTTGATGTCAAACAAGCAAATTATGATGGCTGAGGGTCATAACTAATATAAAAGCATTATCAAAGACTGTGCAGACATTTTTTTCTTTCTATTTTTTAATGGTTGGTTATAGATTTTTTCACAAATAATAGCTTTTTGTTGGACCGTTTCCATAGCAACGGCCTTTTCTGACACGCCCATGACTTTAAATGGCTCAGATTGTGATTGCAATCTATCAGGTAGCTTGAAATACACATAATGGGATACTTACCATATATTTTATAGCTATTGAATTACAAAGATGCAGTATTTTCTAAGAATCCAGTATTTTTGGTGTGTTACCATAGTAACGGTCCTACAGGCCACACCCACCATCAACTGTACATGAAATAGGCAGATTATGATAGCTGCGGGTCCTAGCTAATAGAAAAACATACTTTAGGCTTGTGCATACACCTTTTTGGCTATTTCATATTTATAAGTTTAGAAAGTTGTCAAAAAACCCCGCTTTTTATGGTACCGTTTCCATAGTAACGGCCATTTTTTGACACGCTCATGACTTTAAATGGCTCTGATTATGGTTGCAATCGATTGGGCACCTTAAAATACATATATTAGGATGCTTACCAAGTATTCTTAGATTCGTGAATTGGAATTATATGACTTTTCCTAAAATTCATATTTTTCTTGATCCGTTACCATGGTAACGGCCCTGGTGGCCACACCCACCACCAACTTTATGGCAAACAAGCAGATTCTGATAGCTGAGGGTCCTAGCTAACAGAAAAACATCATTTAAAATTGTGCCTAGGGGGGGGGACCTTTTTCGGTTTCTGGGAGCGATTTGATCTTGCCATGTTTCTGTGGTTTAATACTCAGAGAAATTAAGGCCATGAAAACATAACATCCATAATTAGCGGTACGTCCCCTGTATAAGAAAAAATGAATTTGTCATTTTATTTTCAGGGGGATTATGGCCCCCTATGATGGGTCTTGGGAGGACCGACGGATTGACTTTCCCCTACTCCCCCCCCCCCCCCTCCCGCTCAATGTTTAAAAATGAATTTATGAAATATGGACGGGACGTCAGCCCTCAAGAAGTGCCTCCCACCACTCTAAAAACCCTTCCCCACCCGTGGGTACCAAAAGGCGGGGACCGAAAGGGCCAGGGGAGGAGCCTATTTGAACAAAAAAAAAGAGCCCCAAATCCTTAGTGTATTATATTAATAGATACCTCCAATATATTCAATAAACCTTCAATAACATAACTAGTTTTCCCCTGAGCGATCTTCCTCGGCCGACCTTTTAAGTGTCCCATAGGAGTTGGCTTTTTGTCTTTTAAATTGTTAGATTTTTGAATTCTTCATGTACACGTGCACAGTTTTTCTTCTTTTATATGTCTCATTATTTGACGTGTTCATGTATGTAATTTATCGTGATTTATTTATTTTCAGCCAGTGGAGGCTAATTTTCTGTGTACATATTATCATGGACCAATAAAAAATGAATTGATTGAATGAATTGAATTGAATTGATATATCTAGAATATTTTGATTACCAATTCAACCCTTCCCTTTTTGGCTAGAAATTGAAGGTCTAATGTTTTTAAGTTCAAATATAACAAAAATGTCTTGAATAATATCCTAGATAGAAACTGACCCATTAATGATATACAAATGTAGTTGCTATTGCCATAAATCATTTAATCAAAACTTTCAACCCATACATTTGACAGATTATGAAATTCAATATTTGATTTTCCTTGATTAGTTGATCACTTTTCCTTGTCTATTATATGTACCTTTGTCTTTTTTTTCTTGTGTGTGTACCGGACTAATTTGTCATAGGCTATATATTTATCATGTTCGTGAGTATGATTATTGTATATCGCAACATCAGAATGTAATAGTCTGTCATTAATCTATCATTTAAATACTAGTATATCACATAATGCTTTCCCAATAATTGTATTCATCAATGATTCCAATTCAATAATATTGTATCATCCATGTAAATATTTTGCAGTTTGTTTATTACATGTAGACTGGATATTATTCATGTCATCTTTTTTATGAAGTATTGCATTCGTATTACCTCTTTTCGGCTTCGACGTCACATCGTCAGGTGTCAAGTACTACGTGCTATTAATGTATGATACATCATACCGTGGATATTCATATTAGTAACTAATTATGCGATCCATGGACTAAAATGACCCCTATCTCATTGATATCGCCCGTATATGTATTACGCTAAGGATTTGTTTTGGCTGAAAAGAGGTATATGATGATGATGATGTAATCATCAAATAGGATGCAAAATACCAAGCAAGATAGAATCGCCGTTAATGGTATAAAAATCAGCGATAGAGGGGTTTCCCTGTTTAGGGTATAAAAATCTGCTCTTAGTGCAATTTACTTTTTAATTCAGCAAGTGATTTACGCCGATGATGTAGAGGTCTCAGTGAGGGGGGCGGTCGTCGCGATCGATTTGCATCGATTCAGGCCCATAAACTTGTTTGCCTTTTATTTGTGAAATTTCGGCTTCTTTGGAAGTTTGATTTATGTAAGCATTCCATTACTTTATAAATTGAACTTTTAACAGTTTTTTCTTTGTTTGTTATCGTTTCTTTGGGGGATGTTTCTTAGTTGAACTTAATTCTTTCTGTGCTACAATTGTTTTTTTGTGGGGGTTGATGTTCGATGAGACAGGGTGAAGGGGAGGAACGTGTAACTGTTAGATGTAAAAAAAAAAGGGGGGGATTTCGGCCACTTCATTTTTTAGGACTCTTTATTTAAATTCAATCTATTTCTACTTTTTACTCATATCATGGAAGCATAATATACTAGGGTAAACTTCCTTGTGTGACAGCCACCCAAAATGAAAACAATATATAGGGTTAGGGTTGGGGTTACAGTTTAGATTTTAGGGTTTAGTGTTAGGGTTAGGGTTAGTGTTTAGGGTTTACCTAACCTCACATTTGGGTGGCTGTCGCATAAGTCATTCCTATTATCAACAGCTAAATTGACATGAATGGGGAAAATGGCACTCATACCGTTGGAAACATGTTATTGTATATCGCCGCAAATATATTATTCATTCCCTTATGAGTATGCCAGACTAAACCGATCTGTAGACATCATTCGGGGGAGGGGAGGTGTAGGAGATCACGTCACTTAGGAATATCGGTTGCCAGGGTGTAAAGAAGGAGCCCCTCCCGGGGTAGTAGGGAAAAGTCAATCCACCGGTCCTACCAAGACCCATATAAGAAAATAATAATAAATAACAATAAATTCATTTTTTTTCTCATTTTTGCATCCTTTACAAGGGACGTACGGCTAATTATGCATGTTACGTTTTCATGGCCTTAATTTTCTCTGAGTATTAAACCACAGAATAATGGCAAGATCAAATCGCTCCCTCTAGCTCTATGCATGGATTTAGTCTTCATCAAGATGAAAATGTATTTTCTTCAGAACTCATGCAAGATTTGGACAATTAATAACACATACTCACATGTTGTAAATACTTCTTGGAAAAATATAACACTTTATCCGACTTTTTTTTATTCACTTGATTATTGTGACAAATATACGTTCCAAATTGTTTTACGATTGCGTTTTGGCTAAAAAGAGGTCTATGATGATGATTTAATCCTCAAAAAATACCAAGTAAGGTATAAAATCGGCGTTAATGGTATGAAAATCAGCGATAGAGGGGTTTCCCTGTTTAGGGTATAAAAATCTGCTCTTACTGCAATCTACTTTTCTTTCTTTTTTTTTATTTACACCGATGATGTAGAGGTCTCAATGAGGGGGGCAGTCGTCGCTATCAATTTGTATCGCTTCAGGTCCATAAACTATTATCAACAACTAAACAACATGTTATTGTATATCGCCTGAAATATAATATTCATTCCCTTTTGACACACTAAACCGATCTGTAGACATCATTTGGGGGAGGGGAGGTGTAGGAGATCACGTCACTTAGGAATATCGGTAGCCACGATGTAAAGAAGGAGCCCCCCCCCCCCCCCACCATTTCCATTGAAAATATTTCCACTATGATATGAATACGTATAGGATATTAATCCTGTCTCCCCTCCTGCTGGGGGTGACGTGGGGGTAGGGGGAGTGAAAAAAGGTCAATCCTTCTGTCCTCCCAAGACTCATATAAGGGGGCCGCAATCCCCCTGAAAAGAAAATGACAATAAATTCATTTTTTTTTCTCATTTTTGTATTCCTATAATAAGGGACGTACCGCTAATTATGCATGTTATGTTTTTATGGCCTTAATTTCTCTGAGTATTAAACCACAGAAATATGGCAAGATCAAATCGCTCCCTCTAGCTCTGTGCATTGATATACTACTCGAACATAATTATATCCATGCTCTATGTGAGAGAATCCCGCCCAGGTGTAAATGAGATCGTGTGTCATCCACAGGCCACAGGGCCTATATAACATAAATAAATATCATTAAGTCATCCGTAAAGTAAAACAATCGTCATTTAGGATTCATCAAGATGAAAATGTATTTTCTTCAGAACTCATGCAAGATTTGGATAAATAACACATACTCACATGTTGTAAATACTTCTTGGTAAAAAAATAACACTTTACCTGACTTTTTTTATCCACTTGATTATTAAATAAATTTAATAATAATTATAAATATACGGGACCTTGGATGTCAACGGGCTGCTTCTGCTAGTATATAATTATCTTACTCTCTTTAAGGCTCGTTCACATTTCCTCTCTTATTCTCTCCCTCCATCTATTTCTCTCTCGCTCTCTCTCTCTCTCTCTCTCTCTCTCCCCCCCCCCCCCCTCTCTCTCTCTCCCTCATTTTGTGCATCCATCTACATGAAGGTGTAGCTCATTCTTCTAGGTTACATTTTTTCATAATTGATACATAAATGTCTAGTAAGTCTATGTTCATTGTGTCCCGTGCTTGCTCCTATAGCATCTTGATTTTTTGCTCCCTTCCCTCCCTTTCATCTGTTTTCCCTCTTCTGTCTAATCACATGTCTTCACCCCGATCTGTGCCATGTTACAAATCGTAATAACCCTCTTTGGTCGAAGTAAATTTATTTTTAGTTTTACATGAAATAAAGAATGAAGGTCTAAACACGGATATTATGCAATTCAAGTAGCACTATAAAGCTTCCTTTTAATCCGAAACGATTGTATCATGAAACACATTAGAAATCAGCCATTAAATCCATTAAATAAATAGTTGTACATAATATATCAATAAGAATAATATTCAATAAACAGGAATACGTTTTTTTTTTTTTTTTTTTTTTTTTGTTATACGGAGGGGGAATGAGACATTGTTGTCCCCAGACTTCATTTTCAGCCCAAGTCATATAAATTACGAAATAAACCCCGCTGTAAGAAAGTCGGAAGGCATCAATAATCAGCAGTCCGCTTTGCTAATACAAATGATGAGCAATTCAACATGCAGCCAGTGGTTTTAAAAGTATTCCGAATGCTAAAATTTATAATCAATATCAACTCTTTCTCGACGGCATTACCGGCAACCAGTATGAATGTCTTCTTTAAATAATCATTGACAGTCTAGGAAATGCGGAAGAACCCGAAAATTCACCGTTTTTTTCATGAAGAAAATAAAATCAATCTACAGATTCACGTAAAGTAATAAACTAGCAAGTTACTAAAGCGGGCTATGCGAATAAATCGCGAATAGTCATCGTCAGGCAGGAACAGACCCCGTTCTCATTACAAGGGATAGAGAGCTCTAGCGCGCGCTAGATCCCGCCACCTCTAAGGTGAGAACGCGGCGACGTCTTCTAGGCGCGCTCCACGCGACCCCAAACCGGACACCTGGGGGGTCCACGAGAGATTCGCAGTTTACTGTTCAGAGAGTGCAAAGATAGATCGCGCTACCTTCTGCAGTTGTGAACCCGCAGCGTGCCAGCGGCGTGCCAGTGGACCTCCGGGCCTGGCGAGTCCCACAATGGAGCGATCCACTTTCCAATCTCGTAATGAGAACGAGGTCTTAGTCGTGTCAAATGAATCGATCTCGTCGGGTAACACGCTAAGTGTGCATAATAACATCATAATTCTTATGAATTAAGTTGGAGATGTAAAGCTGAACAATACCGGCCCTTTTTCTTTCTTTTCTTTTTTTTTGAGGAGGGGGGGGGGGGGTAAGGGGAGGAGTGTTTTTCTTCTTCTTTGATTTTTTCTTCTTTCTTTTGTCTTCTTTCTTCTTTCTTCTTCTTCTTCTTTCTTTCTTTCCCCTTTTTTTTACGTTTCCTTTCCCCCTTCCATTTAAAATATATTTTAAATGTAAACTTCCGTTCAATATACTATGCATATGACGGTGCTTGTAAAATGTTTGACCTATTGTTAATACTTCATTTCATTCCACACATTAAAAACATGTGATGATTATTTCAGTTTGCGTATATGATTATTGCATGCGAATATAATTTTAAAATTATCTTACCTTGATTATTTGTAAAGATGTTATTTTGAAAATGGAAAGTAATAAAAGAATCTTTAAAAAACAACAAAAAAACACGGTACCAAACGTAGTAACATGTCAATACATATAAGCAATTATTCGTGTTTCTTGATTAATCTAAAGTGTGATACATTTATTTACAAGAGAGGAGGGCAGTTCCACTGAAACTGTTATGGAATTACCGAGTTTCAAGCAAATTTTTATTAAAATAAATTTTAAAAAAAAATTCATTTCAAATAATGAGAATAAAAGTTCTATTCATAACATGGTATCAATAAGCTTAAAAATCATAGATATCATCTCAGCTAGGGGAGTAATTTCCAAGGAAATTCACAACATTGTCGCCAACCCTACAATCTAGCTACCATCAACCTCTGAACTGATTTTTCTACATGTTTGTCTATTTTAAAGATTTAACATTTCATTAATCGTTAATAATGAAATATTGCGTGAGGAAACTGTTCAATGAAACCAAAGTGAAACGACGAGATCGCCAATGACTCCGTGGTCGTGGTGATCCAGTTATCCAACGGGCATCGATGCGCAGGCGACTTCGTGACATGCGCAGGCGGTGATGATGGGTATGGAGATGACCAAGGGCGTTAAATCTGGGCAGGAGAGTTCGATTTCATCTTCACTCTGCGCCGAGGGCTGACAACAAGCACAGTACCGTTCCATTATCGGATTACCATCAATGATCTGGAAAAGTTGTGCAAAGATTTGATATCGTTCACTTAATAATCATTTTGAAAACGTAAAATTAGACAACTTTAATTCATAGGCTAAGATGAACATTTTTTTGTGTACATCCACCTTGGTACATTTTAAATACTCTCCTCTCCTTTTAAAAATAGTAAACACAGTAAACCTGAACTTTCGTGGGAAGTTGTTTTTACCGTTGTGCAAATACGGTATTTAAACTAGAAATATCTCTTTACAGAAATATTATATGGAGCTGATATTTTGGATACACAGATAAAGGATACGACCCCGCAACATCAAAAACAGATCAAAATTGTTGTTTTACTCATTGGTCCCATTTAAGAAAGACAGCTACATCCTGAGGAATGCACCATGTACACGACTTTGTATATTTGGGGGAGGGAAGGGTTAACCAAACACTTCATTACAGCGAAAGCGGGCGCCTAGAAATCAGAAAATAAAATCTTACCCTGCTGAAGCCACTGTAGGATGTGCATTTCCCAGAACATTCCATCATGTAGACTGGTACATTGGAGGTGCAGTTATTGTAACTAAAGGTCGTAGGTTCCGTCCTCTGGACAGGAGCACAGGCACCACTGGGCAGTGTGGGGATGGGACTTGGAGTAGATACTGGGATAGAATGGCAGGTGAATGCGGTTTATACATGTAGATTAATCATACATATAGGAAATAAGTATGACGACTTGTCT
Organism: Heliocidaris erythrogramma; assembly: GCA_025617745.1. Lineage (NCBI taxonomy): Eukaryota > Metazoa > Echinodermata > Echinoidea > Camarodonta > Echinometridae > Heliocidaris > Heliocidaris erythrogramma. The sequence continues at coordinate 15,803,962 of CM046856.1, forward strand.
GAGATCGCCCTGATTCAAAGCCGCTTAGGGCCTTTTCATCGACAGAGAGGTTTGTACGGAATTTCGATTTTACAATTCATGCCAATGATTGGAGGCTTCAATCAGGAAGATTTCACAATTTTATTTTCAAAATTCAAGAAATTGCATAAAGGGGCGGTCACATAACCAAGACGGAGCCCACCCGACTTATCTGCGAGCTCAAATATGTGACGCAGGCTTAGTCATTGACTCAACCCAATCTCCCTATTTCAAACTTGTGCTTTTCGCTGTGAGGGTATCAAACGTAGATTTTTTTCTTTTGAAACTTTCATTACTTTATACCATACAGACATTCTTTGGGGGGGAGGAGGGGGAGGGGGGTATTGTTATTCGTTAAAGGGGATTAGAACTTCAAAAACAATCGGCTTCAGTAGGCCGAACCTTTGTCTGCTTTTTCTTAAACTTAATCACTTTCTTTGAATTATATTTTTCTACTAATTCGATCATCGTACTGCAAAGGATTAATTCCCCTTCAAATTTAATTTCTATGGCTTTAAGGATTTTGAAGGACAATAGCTTTAAAATAAAATCCTTGTTAGGTCTAAGAAACTCTTATATATGGTGGCTATGTAGTCTCCATGACAGAGAAAATGTTCTTGTAAACGAGGGTGTGTTATGTAGTCCTACATTCCATTAGGACTATGGGCCACTGGACTACTGAGACGTTTTAATGTTTAGACTCACTGATTCTACGTCCAATTGCTCCTGCATCGAGTGACATTTTTCGGGTTCTTGTTAGGGATAATTTTAAGAAGTGTCATCCTACTATGAATGAGGCAGGAGTGAGCTTTATGACTAATGGACATATGTTTATAGAAGGTACTTACCCGCGCTGGTAGGTGTTGATGTTATCTCCGTCCGTGTAGGTGTTGTAGATGGTTCCACGGTCGTTGTGCAATTTGGTCCAACTGTTACGTTTCTACAGCATAGGAACCTATGAAGGAAATGTGGGTGTAATTTGAATGTTTATTTGAAATACACATTGTACCCAACTATGTGACATTTTCTTCTAAAGTTCCAATGTTTAGTAGTAGAGGTTGTAGTAGGGAAAGTAGTAGCAGCAGCAGTAGTAGTTGGTATACATAGTTCTAGAAGCAGTTGTTCCATTGTTTTAGTCAGGTCTGTAATAAGCCTATATTTTTTAGTTTTGGGGACAGAGTTTACAAAACCACAAAACTTTGCAGATGTATTTGTTAGGACAATAGCTTCATTTTTTCCAAGACACTTCAAATCAAAACACATCTTCTTGCAAAAATATGCTACGTAATTCATGCATTTAAAATGCATTAAATCAGTAAATCCGTTGACAAGGTGAAAATCAAATGGCTTGAAAATGTTCCAAACTTTCTATTCTATTGTGGTGATAGCTTTATTTTTTACAAAAGAACACATCGAATTAAATTTCATCTTCATGCAAAATTATGGTATTTTTTGTGCTAATTATAGTACCATAATTATGTAGGCCTACCTAGACAGTGTAAAACTGAATCAAAGTGCTTCAAAACATACCAAACTTTCCATAATAATGTATTTTTTGTGCCTACAGATTTATTTTGTCCCATAGGGCCCATCAAAATAGCTCACATCGTCATGCAAAATTGTTCCATTCATAGTGTACGTATTTAAGAATTTCAGCTCTTCAGTAGTACAATATTTCCTTTAAAAAGCAAAAAAAAATATACTCTGAAAATTGCAGTTTAATATTGTCTTTTCATATACCTGACCTTATTTACCAATATCAATTGGACGTGCTGGTATAGTCGGTTATTAATATACCATTGACTTTTTTAAATCCATAAATACATAAATTATAATAGAAAATAAACGTCAAGAAATATATTCAGAATATCACACTTAACACTTGCTGTTCTTATTATTGTGCCATTTGGCACAGATTCTACATACAAATCCCACAGAGGAGTATATATGTGGCAAACAAAGTATTAACATAGTCATTTCACAAACCAGAACTTATAAATCAATATGTTACAAATTTGACGTGTTTTTTAGTAATTTCTTGATATAGCATTGGATATGTGCATTATGCATGCATCAATTATAGTAAATTAGCATTAAAATCAATAAACGTCATGTCATAAGATTATTGCAATTATTAATGTTATTTTATTCTAACAGATTCGATCTAACCAACGTGAAAATCTGATGCCCTTCCACATTTATTTTGTATGTCATAAAATTGTGTTTTATGCATAAATTAACATAAAGATTAAGAAAAATTATTTTGATAATTCATTTCTATATGAAAATGAAGGAACTAGTTTGCGACAATTGAAATTCTGTTTGTTGCATATAATAAGCATTTTTAAATAGGGTGCCATTCACCAATTTCGTGGCACCTTATCTAATACTAACGCTTTTAAGACATTATGATCCACAGGAAAAAAAATTGAGCTTTTGTAAATTCTGTACCCAAAATTTTGTTAACAGACTTGGTTAGTTACATAGCACATGGTTAATAATGGTAAATAAAGATATCAAATGATGTGATCCAAATACTTATCTGTTGGCATATCAGCGGTCAATAAAATTAGTCCAAGCCGCGTCCTCCACCTCCCCCCCCCCCCCCCCCCCCCCCACTTCCCTACCTCATTCCCGTTCTTCTACATATGGCTTTCTGTCCTTCTCGTTACCTGATACGGTAGTCCAGGCATATTGGCTGAGTGTCTGAGTGGAGACAGACCAATCCGTAATCGATGTCGCAGGTGACGTCCTGGGACAAGTTCGAGGGACTGAGGTGAGGTTTGGCAGCCATCTCGCACTCGATTTCTCTCGGTTCTTCGCAGATGTCTAAAAGCTCTTCGCAGTCCTCTCTGAGCTCGAACTCACCGACATCGAAAGGAGTCACTTTCCCACCATCTTCCTCGTCGTCACACCACGGAGTCCATTCACAGACCTCTTCATCACGGCACCCTGTCATTTTGCATTTAACGAGTTTTCGATAATTACATTTATCCTGATTAAAGGAAAATTGTTGTATAAAGCTTGTTAAGAAAGTTGAGAAAAGACATTACCAATGGCCAGCGTCATAGTCTAATGTTTGTAAAGCCCCACTCACTAAACTATTTCGTTACGAAAAAAGACGGGGAAATGTTTCTCATAAATTACCCCTAGTAGATAAAAAGGTAATAATCTAAAATAGTCCAGCGGATTGGTAATGAAAATCGAGGGAATTGTGCACTTTTCGTAAAAGCATGTTGGCAGATTTTTTTATGCTGAATAATTCTGGATATGGGGCCACCTAAAATTCGGGCCCTGGGGCCCGTTGGGCCTTTTTTCATCTTAACGGCTCTCTCAGGGTATTTCTCCTTCATAATTAATTTAATTATATCTAGTTTTATGTAGGATTTTTCGGGTATCTAAATTCACACACAAGCTTTAGGTTCCCATTTTTCAAATAAAGGGGCATCCCATACTGGCAGAATACCTCTAGTGTAGTTTCACTTCATATCACCAAGATGGTCTGGTCTGTTTCGAGATGTAGCTTTGCTGTGTCTTGAAACTTATAACTTGGTATGAAGGTAGAAATCTGTGTACTGCCGATTCCTGGATATTGCAACTTATTATTACTCTTTTATCAATGTGCAATCCTATTGTTGTCAATGATGTCCGATCACCACTATGTTCACATCAAATAATCAGTGTTGCAATTTCAAGGTTCAAATCATATTGTCTAAACCTTACAACCACAGTACATTGAAGCCACTGAGGTCACGACTCATAGAAATATCTCCTCTTAGCATATTTTGTATAACATGAGCAAGCTTATATTTGTTGTTCCAGTTAGAAATATAAAGACGTCTTTAGGCACAATTAGTGACATAATCGGCTAAAAAAAAAAGGAATAATAATCACACCTGAAGCTATTAAATTTACAAACAATACCATAATTGACTGGTTATTAAATCTAACTCACATTTACAGTGAATTATATACGTTCAAAGAAATATCTCTTTTAAAATAAATTTCTTAAACATTATATTTACATGAAAGAATTAGGATTATGAGATTAAAAAGTTAAACAGATTTTTTTTAAAGGCCTATAATGTAACTGATTATGTGTTCTATGTGTTGACAAATGTCAACAATATCAAATTTTCCCAAAACGGAGATTTATATAATGCTTTGCAGGTACTCTACTGATAAGCAATTAGGTGTATCTGATACAGATATGTACGATATCTTTCTCCTCTCTAAACATTGTATAAACGCATATTAAACTAAAGTTTAAAAACTGAATCAATTTTCAACCCAAAATATAAAAACTTCTCAAAACCATGTTGGTTTGTATTGAATTAGACGGTTGCCATGACAACGGTCAGCAAAGAACATACGCTTGGTTGGTATCAAAATGTGCAGAATATAATTCTAAATACCAAGTTTTAATGAAATCTAATATTCACACGAAAGATTAAAGGGGAGGATGTCAAAATGGTACAATAGGACCCCCTAAGAAATTGAAGAAAAGCACATTTTTCATAACCTTTGACACCACCTTGATTTTTCTTGTTAACCACCTTTTTCTTTTTTACATATTAAATACATGTATATATATATAAGTACATTGTAAAGAAGATTTTAAAAAGTCGATTTCTGGGGGATACACGGATATCTACTATTGGGATAGTGGGGCATTTCATTTCCAAGACTGCCATCAAATTGAAAAATACTGTGTGGGTGTTAAAATGTAATTTGCACGTGATAAATTGCAATTTTGGCATAAAACATCACAATAAAAATAGTTTATATGCCGAAGAATTATGGATTAAGGGTATATTTGTTTAATAGTTGCTGCCGATGTGTAAGAATATAGTTATTCATTAGCATCTTTTTAAAAGTTTAAAATTTTAACATCTTTAGGACATACTATTTTTTTTTTGAGATACATGTATCCGCAAAGGTGAACAAAAAAAGAAGCAAAGTGTAGTTCTAAATGTTCTAAAAGTATTAGACTGATATTTTTTGTTTATAGACATTTCCAGCATAACGGAACTAACTAAATTACACACTTTTATACCAAGTTACAAGCTTCCAGACACATTGTAAGCTTTAAAATGCAAATAGTCGCATCTTAAATCATATAGGTGGAACTATTCTGCCTTTATTTGGCATATTTGGCAGAATTGTCTTCAATGGGCCATCGATGGGCAAATGTGCCCACTAAAGTGGCCTTTTCAAAATTATCTACCATAAGAAATTAAAACAAAACCCAAAAAAATCAAAAAAGCTCTTATTTTGCACATAGATTAATTTGGGCCTTTCTTGAGCTTTTTGTTCTATCATAATGGGCACTGCGCCACATTAGAGACAGAGAGAGAGGTTAAATAATAAAGGTGTCATATGTAATGAGATAAATGCAAAAAGAGAACCTTTCATTGCAAACACATTATTGTGGATTTGAAAAATACATGTAGTTGATGCGGGAAGAAACAGCGGATAAAATGAAAAAAAAAAGGTAAATGAAATGCGTTCTAGATAAAATGAGAGAGAGAGAGAGAACAGAACATAAGAGACGGACTGAAGATCTGAATGCTTTCTTGTATGATAGATAACTATGGGTTGATAAAGTTACCTTCAGTTGTCAAAGCCATCGATGTCTCTGTTGGATTAACAGTTATTGTTCCTGTAGCAGTCGTTGAAGGTGATGTGAAGGTTGATGGTATGGATGGTGGTGTTGTGGTGGTGGAAGATGTAGTTGTTGGTGTTGTGGTGGTAAATTGTATGGTTGTTGGGGATGTTGTGGGGGTAGTCGGTGCAGTTGTTGATGGTTTAGAAGTGGTATATGGTGTAGTTGTTGATGAAGGTGCTGTGGTGGTAGGTGGTTTAGTTGTATTAGGTGTTGGGGAGCTGGGAGGTGTAGTTGCTGGTGTTGAAGTGGTGGGAGGTGTAGTTGAAGGTGTTGTGGTGTTAGGTTTTATAGTTGATTGGGATGTCGTGATAGTCACGGCAGTAGTTGTTGAAGGTAATGGGGTGGTAGGTGGTCCAGTTACTGGAGGTGTTAGGGTGGTAGATGGTGTAGTAGTAGGAGGAGGGGTGGTAGATGGTGTAGTATTTGGAGGTGTTGGGGTGGTAGACGGTGTAGTTGTTGGAAGTGTTGGGGTGGTAGACGGTGTGGTTGTTGAAGGTGTTGTGGTGGTGGATGGTGTGGCGTTTGGCGGAGTTGGGGTCGTAGATGGTGTACTATTTGGAGGAGGTGTCGTGTTTGGAGGTGTTAGGGTGGTAGATGGTGTTGGGGTGGTAGACGGTGTAGTTGTTGGAAGTGTTGGGGTGGTAGACGGTGTGGTTGTTGAAGGTGTTGTGGTGGTGGATGGTGTGGCGTTTGGCGGAGTTGGGGTCGTAGATGGTGTACTATTTGGAGGAGGTGTCGTGTTTGGAGGTGTTAGGGTGGTAGATGGTGTTGGGGTGGTAGACGGTGTAGTTGTTGGAAGTGTTGGGGTGGTAGACGGTGTGGTTGTTGAAGGTGTTGTGGTGGTGGATGGTGTGGCGTTTGGCGGAGTTGGGGTCGTAGATGGTGTACTATTTGGAGGAGGTGTCGTGTTTGGAGGTGTTAGGGTGGTAGATGGTGTTGGGGTGGTAGACGGTGTAGTAGTGGAAGTGTTGGGGTGGTAGACGGTGTGGTTGTTGGAGGTGTTGTGGTGGTGGATGGTGTGGGTTTGGCGGAGTTGGGGTCGTAGATGGTGTTAGGTGTTGGGTGGTGGGGGTTATTTTGGTAGGTGTGGGGAGGGTTGAAGGCAATGGGGTGGTAGGTGGTGTAGTATTTGGAGTAGGTGGGGTGGTAGATGGTGTCGTTTTTGGAGGTGATGGGGTGGTAGGTGGTTCAGTTCCTGGAGGTGTTAGGGTGGTAGATGGTGTAGTATTTGGAGGAGGTGGGGTGGTAGATGGTGTCGCGTTTGGCGGAGTTGGGGTGGTAGGTGGTTCAGTTCCTGGACGTGGGGTGGTAGATGGTATCGCGTTTGGCGGGGTTGGGGTGGTAGGTGGTTCAGTTCCTGGAGGTGGGGTGGTAGATGGTGTCGCGTTTGGCGGGGTTGTGGTGTTAGGTGGTTCAGTTCCTGGAGGAGTTGGGGTGGTAGGTGGTTCAGTTTCTGGAGGTGGGGTGGTAGATGGTGTCGCGTTTGGCGGGGTTGGGGTGGTAGGTGGTTCAGTTCCTGGAGGTGTTAGGGTGGTAGATGGTGTAGTATTTGGAGGAGGTGGGGTGGTAGATGGTGTCGCGTTTGGCGGAGTTGGGGTGGTAGGTGGTTCAGTTCCTGGAGGTGGGGGTGGTAGATGGTGTCGCATTTGGCGGGGTTGGGGTGGTAGGTGGTTCAGTTCCTGGAGGTGGGGTGGTAGATGGTGTCGCGTTTGGCGGGGTTGGGGTGGTAGGTGGTTCAGTTCCTGGAGGTGGGGTGGTAGATGGTGTAGTATTTGGAGGAGGTGGGGTGGTAGATGGTGTCGCGTTTGGCGGAGTTGGGGTGGTAGGTGGTTCAGTTCCTGGAGGTGGGGTGGTAGATGGTGTCGCGTTTGGCGGGGTTGGGGTGGTAGGTGGTTCAGTTCCTGGAGGTGTTAGGGTGGTAGATGGTGTAGTATTTGGAGGAGGTGGGGTGGTAGATGGTGTCGCGTTTGGCGGGTTGGGGTGGTAGGTGGTTCAGTTCCTGGAGGTGGGGTGGTAGATGGTGTCGCGTTTGGCGGAGTTGGGGTAGTGGACGGTGTCGCGTTTGGAGGAGTTGGGGTGGTAGGTGGTTCAGTTCCTGGAGGTGGGGTGGTAGATGGTGTCGCGTTTGGAGGAGTTGGGGTGGTAGGTGGCTCAGTTCCTGGAGGTGGGGTGGTAGATGGTGTAGTATTTGGAGGAGGTGGGGTGGTAGATGGTGTCGCGTTTGGCGGAGTTGGGGTGGTAGGTGGTTCAGTTCCTGGAGGTGGGGTGGTAGATGGTGTCGCGTTTGGCGGGGTTGGGGTGGTAGGTGGTTCAGTTCCTGGAGGTGTTAGGGTGGTAGATGGTGTAGTTTTTGGAGGTGATGGGGTGGTAGGTGGTTCAGTTCCTGGAGGTGTTAGGGTGGTAGATGGTGTAGTATTTGGAGGAGGTGGGGTGGTAGATGGTGTCGCGTTTGGCGGAGTTGGGGTGGTAGGTGGTTCAGTTCCTGGAGGTGGGGTGGTAGGTGGTTCAGTTCCTGGAGGTGGGGTGGTAGATGGTGTCGCGTTTGGCGGGTTGGGGTGGTAGGTGGTTCAGTTCCTGGAGGAGTTGGGGTGGTAGGTGGTTCAGTTCCTGGAGGTGGGGTGGTAGATGGTGTCGCGTTTGGCGGGGTTGGGGTGGTAGGTGGTTCAGTTCCTGGAGGTGTTAGGGTGGTAGATGGTGTAGTATTTGGAGGAGGTGGGGTGGTAGATGGTGTCGCGTTTGGCGGAGTTGGGGTGGTAGGTGGTTCAGTTCCTGGAGGTGGGGTGGTAGATGGTGTCGCGTTTGGCGGGGTTGGGGTGGTAGGTGGTTCAGTTCCTGGAGGTGTTAGGGTGGTAGATGGTGTAGTATTTGGAGGTGATGGCGTGGTAGATGGTGTCGCGTTTGGCGGAGTTGGGGTGGTAGGTGGTTCAGTTCCTGGAGGTGGGGTGGTAGATGGTGTCGCGTTTGGCGGGGTTGGGGTGGTAGATGGTGTAGTATTTGGAGGTGATGGCGTGGTAGGTGGTTCAGTTATTGGAGGTGTTAGGGTGGTAGATGGTGTAGTATTTGGAGGAGGTGGGGTGGTAGATGGTGTCGCGTTTGGCGGAGTTGGGGTGGTAGGTGGTTCAGTTCCTGGAGGTGGGGTGGTAGATGGTGTCGCGTTTGGCGGGGTTGGGGTGGTAGGTGGTTCAGTTCCTGGAGGTGTTAGGGTGGTAGATGGTGTAGTATTTGGAGGTGTTGGCGTGGTAGGTGGTTCAGTTCCGGAGGTGGGGTTGTAGATGGTGTCGCGTTTGGCGGGGTTGGGGTGGTAGGTGGTTCAGTTCCTGGAGGTGTTAGGGTGGTAGATGGTGTAGTATTTGGAGGTGTTGGCGTGGTAGGTGGTTCAGTTATTGGAGGTGTTAAGGTGGTAGATGGTGTGACGTTTGGAGGTGTTGGTGGTAGGTGGTTCAGTTATCGGAGGTGTTAGGGTGGTAGATGGTGTAGTATTTGGAGGAGGTGGGGTGGTAGATGGTGTCGCGTTTGGCGGAGTTGGGGTGGTAGGTGGTTCAGTTCCTGGAGGTGTTAGGGTGGTAGATGGTGTAGTTTTTGGAGGTGATGGGGTGGTAGGTGGTTCAGTTCCTGGAGGTGTTAGGGTGGTAGATGGTGTAGTATTTGGAGGTGATGGCGTGGTAGACGGTGTAGGTGTTGAAGGTAATGGTGGGGTGGTAGATGGTGTAGCATTTGGAGGAGTTGGGGTGGTGGACGGTGTCGCGTTTGGCGGAGTTGGGGTGGTAGGTGGTTCAGTTCCTGGAGGTGGGGTGGTAGATGGTGTCGCGTTTGGCGGGGTTGGGGTGGTAGGTGGTTCAGTTCCTGGAGGTGTTAGGGTGGTAGATGGTGTAGTATTTGGAGGAGGTGGGGTGGTAGATGGTGTTCGTTTGGTGGAGTTGGGGGTGGTAGGTGGTTCAGTTCCTGGAGGTGTTAGGGTGGTAGATGGTGTAGTGTTTGGAGGTGATGGGGTGGTAGGTGGTTCAGTTCCTGGAGGTGTTAGGGTGGTAGATGGTGTGGCGTTTGGAGGTGTTGGCGTGGTAGGTGGTTCAGTTATTGGAGGTGTTAAGGTGGTAGATGGTGTGGCGTTTGGAGGTGTTGGCGTGGTAGACGGTGTAGGTGTTGAAGGTAATGGTGGGGTGGTAGATGGTGTAGCATTTGGAGGAGTTGGGGTGGTGGACGGTGTCGCGTTTGGCGGAGTTGGGGTGGTAGGTGGTTCAGTTCCTGGAGGTGGGGTGGTAGATGGTGTCGCGTTTGGCGGGTTGGGGTGGTAGGTGGTTCAGTTCCTGGAGGTGTTAGGGTGGTAGATGGTGTAGTATTTGGAGGTGATGGCGTGGTAGGTGGTTCAGTTATTGGAGGTGTTAGGGTGGTAGATGGTGTAGTATTTGGAGGAGGTGGGGTGGTAGATGGTGTTGCGTTTGGTGGAGTTGGGGTGGTAGGTGGTTCAGTTCCTGGAGGTGGGGTGGTAGATGGTGTCGCGTTTGGCGGGGTTGGGGTGGTAGGTGGTTCAGTTCCTGGAGGTGTTAGGGTGGTAGATGGTGTAGTATTTGGAGGTGATGGGTGGTAGGTGGTTCAGTTCCTGGAGGTGTTAGGGTGGTAGATGGTGTAGTATTTGGAGGAGGTGGGGTGGTAGATGGTGTCGCGTTTGGCGGAGTTGGGGTGGTAGGTGGTTCAGTTCCTGGAGGTGGGGTGGTAGATGGTGTAGTATTTGGAGGTGATGGGGTGGTAGGTGGTTCAGTTCCTGGAGGTGTTAGGGTGGTAGATGGTGTAGTATTTGGAGGAGGTGGGGTGGTAGATGGTGTCGCGTTTGGCGGGGTTGGGGTGGTAGGTGGTTCAGTTCCTGGAGGTGTTAGGGTGGTAGATGGTGTCGCGTTTGGCGGGGTTGGGGTGGTAGGTGGTTCAGTTCCTGGAGGTGTTAGGGTGGTAGATGGTGTAGTATTTGGAGGAGGTGGGGTGGTAGATGGTGTCGCGTTTGGCGGAGTTGGGGTGGTAGGTGGTTCAGTTCCTGGAGGTGGGGTGGTAGATGGTGTCGCGTTTGGCGGGGTTGGGGTGGTAGGTGGTTCAGTTCCTGGAGGTGTTAGGGTGGTAGATGGTGTAGTATTTTGGAGTGATGGGGTGGTAGTGGTTCATTCCTGGAGGTGTTAGGGTGGTAGATGTGTAGTATTTGGAGTGATGGTGATGGGGTGGTAGACGGTGTAGTGTTGAAGGTAAAGGTGGGGTGGTAGATGGTGTAGCATTTGGAGGAGTTGGGGTGGTGGACGGTGTCGCGTTTGGAGGTGTTAGGGTGGTAGATGGTGTAGTATTTGGAGGTGTTGGCGTGGTAGGTGGTTCAGTTATTGGAGGTGTTAAGGTGGTAGATGGTGTGGCGTTTGGAGGTGTTGGCGTGGTAGGTGGTTCAGTTATTGGAGGTGTTAGGGTGGTAGATGGTGTAGTATTTGGAGGAGTTGGTGGTAGATGGTGTGGCGTTTGGCGGAGTTGGGGTGGTAGGTGGTTCAGTTATTGGAGGTGTTAAGGTGGTAGATGGTGTGGCGTTTGGAGGTGTTGGCGTGGTAGGTGGTTCAGTTATTGGAGGTGTTAAGGTGGTAGATGGTGTGGTATTTGGAGGTGATGGCGTGGTAGATGTGTTGCGTTTGGAGGTGTTAGGGTGGTAGATGGTGTAGTATTTGGAGGTGTTAAGTGGTAGATGGTGTAGTATTTGGAGGTGTTGGCGTGGTAGGTGGTTCAGTTATTGGAGGTGTTAAGGTGGTAGATGGTGTGGCGTTTGGAGGTGTTGGCGTGGTAGGTGGTTCAGTTATTGGAGGTGTTAGGGTGGTAGATGGTGTAGTATTTGGAGGAGGTGGGGTGGTAGATGGTGTGGCGTTTGGCGGAGTTGGG